>NC_069440.1:41877611-41903501 GCF_026875155.1 Cherax quadricarinatus
CAGTATTTTATTGTCGTTATCAGCCCCCCTGACCCTCCTGTCCTCCAGTGGGTCGGGCCCGATTTCCCTTAATTTTCTATGGGGACTTTCCCCCTTTAGCTCGGAAACAAACCCTTGTCGCAAACCTTTTTGTACTTCTTAGTTTTTTGGACGTGCTTTTCAAGTGCGGGTTCCAAAAGGCTGATACTCCAGTAGGGGCCTGACATACCGGTGTACAGTGTCTTGAATGATTCCTTACTAAGGTATCGGAATGCTGTTCTCGGTTTGCCAGGCGCCCATATGCTGCAGCAGTTATCTGATTGATGTGTGCTTCCGGAGACATGCTCGGTGTTATACTCACCCCAAGATCTTTCTCCTTGAGTGAGGTTTGCAGTCTTTGGCCACCTACCCCTATACTCTGTCTGTGGTCTTCTGTGCCCCCCCCCCATCTTCATGACTTTGCTTTTGGCGGGATTAAATTCGAGAAGCATTTGCTGGACCGGGTTTGTCCAGTCTGTCCAGGTCTCTTTGAAGTCCTGCCTGGTCCTCATCAGTTTTAATTCTCCTCATTAACTTCACATCATCTGCAAACAGGGACATTCTGAGTCTAACCCTTCCGTCATGTGTTCACATATACCAAAAATAGCATGGTCCTAGGACCGACCCCTGTGGGCCCCCGTTTGTCACAGGTGCCCACTGTGATACATCATTACGTACCATGACTCGTTGTTGCCTCCCTGTCAGGTATTCTCTGATCCATTGCAGTCCCCTTTCCCTTTGTTTTATGCGCCTGATGCTCAAAGCTTCTGCACTAATCTCTTGTGAGGAACTGTGTCAAAGGCCTTTTTGCCAGTCCAAGAAGATGCAATCAACCCACCCCCTTCTCTCTCTTGTCTTACTTCTGTTATTTTATCATAAAACCCCAGAAGGTTTGTGACACAGGATTTGCCTTCCGTGAATCCGTGCTGGTTGGAAATTTATACTCCTTTTCCCGTTCCAGGTGCTCACCACTCTCCTCCTGATAATCTTCTCCATAATTTTGCATACTATACACTTTCAAGACAAGGTCTATAGTTTAGTGCCTCTTTTCTGTCTCCTTTTTTAAAAATGGGAACTACATTTGCGTGTGTGGTGTGTGTGTGTGTGTGTGTGTGTGTGTGTGTGTGTTTTGTGTGTGTGTGTGTGTGTGTGTGTGTGGGTGTGGGTGTGTGTTGTGTGTGTGTGTGTGTGCTCAACAATCAATATTTGCACCAATAACTCACTACGGGTTGTGACTGGGTGTGGAAGTGTGAATTGCTCATTACTCTAAAATTTGTTCATGATTGTAGCCATGTATAAACGCAAGTAACCATTCTTGCAGTATTCATTACCTTTGTAACTTGTGAGTTCATTACCTTGTACCTAGTTCAGCCATCAAAACTTTGGGGCCCAGTCCCTGGATCCATTATGTACCTCTATAATCTGTTAATACCTTTGTAACTTGTCATGATTGTGACTAGACCTACCTGGAGTTCATTACCTTTGTAAATTGTGAGTTCATTACCTTTGTAAATTGTGAATTCGTAACTTGCTCAGCCATCAAAACTTTGAGGCCCAGTCCCTGGACCCATTATGTACCTCTGTAATCTTTTGACTACCGCCCACAGGATGGGTATGGGGTGCATAATAAACATATTAAAGTAACTGGGGCTCTGCGCATACATGTCTGAACCTCAATTATGTTGTGATCTGAGTATATTGTTTTTGATATGGTGACATTTCTTATCAGATCATCATTGCTAGTGAAGATGAGGTCTAGTGTATTCTCCATTCTAGTAGGCTGTATTATTTGCTGGTTTAAATTGAATTTTGTGCAGAGATTTAAAAGCTCGTGTGAGTGTGAGTTTTCATCAGAGCTGCCTCCTGGTGTTATTACTGCAACAATATTATTTGCTATATTCCTCCATTTTAGGTGTCTTAAGTTGAATCCCCAGGAGCAAGATATTGGGTGCAGGAGCTGGAGATTTTCCAGGCAGTGGTCAATTTTTAACAGCTGTTCCTGGAATTGCTGGGATGTTGCATCCCGGAGGGTTGTGACTACCACAATGACTAGGGTTTGGTTCTCGACCTTTACTGCTAAAACTTCACTACATCATTTGAGGCATTAAGCAGTTCTGTGCAAACAAGTGACTCTGCAATGTACAGGCCAACCCCCCCCCCCTTTTGCCTGTTCACTTTGTCACATCTGTATAGGTTGTAACCTGGGATCCATATTTCGTTGTCTAAGTGATCCTTTATGTGGGTCTCAGTGAAAGCCGCGAACATTGCCTTTGCCTCTGAAAAGCAGTCCACGGTTTGAAAGGTATTTTGTTGTTTGTTGCTGACTTTAGACCCTGTATATTTGCAAAGAAGAATGTCATCGGACTGGTGGTATTGTTGGTACTGGGGGGGGGATTTTTTTTCCGGCATTAGTGTCTGAAATCTGTTGGTTTGGAGTGGAGGCCATCGACTGTGGTTCCACTCCAGGAAGACTGGATTTGGTGTACAATTTCTGCCATTTCCTGCCAGTTTTTTTTCCTTCCTGGCACTAAAAAACCTCTCCCTCTTGAGTGGCTGTGGCTACCCAGGTTTTCCTATGGCCTGGATGTTTTGTATCTTTTTGTCCCCTTTAGATGGTGTGCCTGGCAATTAAGTTATAGCACAGTCTTTCCTGTACTGAAGAGGTACACATTTCAGGGTGAAAAAGCTTACGGGAAGGGAGTTTGCATTTTCCTGTTGTCATATGGGCACGGCATTTTCTAGGGTGGTCATAGTTGCACGTCCCATCTGTTTTTTCAGATTTCCCATGTCTGCAGATACCAAGTGCATAGTATGTGCACAGGCTTGGTTTCCGTTTGCCTTGGGTTTCTGTGACTGTATTCCCTGTTGGTGCATGTTTCCCTGTCTTATTCCTATCTTCCCTAGCACAACAATGGAGCTCCCACCCGTTGTTTTTGGTAATATATCCTCACTATTGCTAGTGGAGTCCTCTTGTTTGCTATTTCCTGTTGTATTTCTTGTTTGCAATATTGGTTTTATCTTATCTTTGACTACACTTGTTTCCCCACTACGGCTCCTGTCCCCTATGAGGTCATTTATATGCATTCCTTCCTGCGTATAAATTTCCCCACTACCCGGACAAAATCTCCAGCTTCACCATTACTGTCTCCCAGGACAGCACCTCCAGCTTCACCATTACTGTCTCCCAGGACAGCATCTCCAACTTCACCCTTACTGTCTCCCAGGGCAGGGATCTCCAGCTTCACCATTACTGTCTCCCAGGACAGCACCTCCAGCTTCACCATTTCTGTCTCCCAGGACAGCACCCCCCAGCTTTTACCATTGCTGTCTCCCAGGACAGCACCTCCAGCTTCACCATTACTGTCTCCCAGGACAGCACCTCCAGCTTCACCATTACTGTCCCCCCAGGACAGCACTATCAGCCCCCCATTTACTGACTACCAGGACATCACCTCCAGCCTTACAGTTTCTGACTACATGGCCAGTATCAAGGGCAGTACCATTCAGCCCGGACTTTTTACGTTCCCATCTTTTTGTAGAAAGCTTCCCGGTTGTCTATGAAAGCAGCTTTGATGTTATCCTCTTTTAATACCCCTTTTGATTTTAGTCCACAGATTTATCTCCTTTGGGCATACCCAAAAACACTTCCCTGTTTTAACACTGCTTGTAGCTAGTTCTTGGATATCTGCACAAGGGGCGTGACACCAATTTCCCCAAAAATGACAATTTATCCATGTGGAAGCCCGTTTTGTTTGATTTATTGCAGACTACACACAGCTTCATAATGATTTGAATGGTTGATTTACTGTAATTCTACTAGCAACCTCTTGAATACTCTATTAATAACCTCTTTAAGTAAAGCTCTAGCTATCTGTATTTCTTTTTCCCTAACTGTACTTTTATATCAGGACAGCTTACCGGAGTACGCTCCTGGAGTTTGTTTTATATTTATTGTTTGTGTTTTAAGGGCGCCTACAACCCCATCCGTTTACAGTCTGCTTTATTGTCCAACGAATCCGTTTGAAACCGGCCAAGGGTTTCGACCAGTCGAGGGGTTCGTCCAGTCGAGGGTTCGAGCCCGTCTGATCTGATCAGTGGGTCACTTATTTAAAACATACTGGTCGGTGATTTGGGCTGACACATGAAGGATCTACTGGAAAAATTTTACCCGAGTATATGTTATTTGATTGATACAAAAGTATAACTTGCGTGTTGAAGAAACCGGTGACTGCTGGGCAACTCCTACAGTGCGAACGGTCGAGGGCCCCAACCCTTGTTTATCAATCGCTGTATCTAGCTTTTCTAGTTTTTCTTTTTGGCCTCCACCACAATAAATGCTATAAATTATCACTATAGTTGATGGTGGAATTTTGGAGGAGGGGGCGCTTTTTCTGTAGTAATAATTGCTTCTCGTTTTGTATATTGCGACCGTGGTAACTACAGGTTATATTTAAATTCACAGTATATGTCTGGTATTTCAAGAAAAAGAAAAATTTAAAGAAAGTCACTCCACTCCACTAAGTACCATTATAATACTGGTTAGTTGCTACTACAACACTGTATTCTGCTATTCACTTTGGGATCACTAGATTTATGCGAGTACACTAGCAAGCCAGGAAGATTATTAAAAACAGCTGACCTGTGGTAAGTTTCTGGCGACTTCTGGCACCTGCCTCTATAGGCTTATCACTTCATTTACAAATTCACCTGTTTTCAAATGATACTTCAGCCTTTATCATCTATTACTAGGGAGCCACTGTAGTATACACTATAACACTATGTATACACAATGTTATCAGGGAGACTTTCTTTCCTCTGACAAGAAAAGTTCAATTATTATTATTTTTTCACACGGCACCCAGGCCTATGATTCCCCTCTGGTAGTAAACTCTGCTAGGTAGTGCACACTAATTCTCCTTTTTTGACTCAGTATATAATGTTTTCCGCCCAAGATTGGTTCCAGGCGCTAGAGGGATGTATGTGTATGCCCATATGCACAATATGGCCAAATCAAGATCCTTCAACACAGTCATCTTCAGGCTAAACAACATGCCCAGTTTTACTTTCCCAGATTCTCCACCTTCTGAGATACTCAAGCTCACATCAAAGATCACCAGTGTCTCAATACCCGAAAAAAACCATACCACGGGTGGGGCTAGAACCCGCGATCAGAGAGTCAACACCCGAAAGTTACTCAAGCAGCCCCACCACCAATCATCATCTACATGCAACGAGACTACTCAAAATCCCACCAATGAGGCGCTACTATCAACTTCCTTTACCACGGAAACGGACCAATCAGCGATCTCATCCCAGCCGAACCAATCACCAGGCACCATAGCTAAAACACCACAACCAGTTGAAGGAAATCGCACTGCTAAGCCACCTACCTCCACTTCTACCAAAAAACCACTTGTATCCTTCACACCTGCACAACTTGCAAAATTCAGTGCAGAGCTACATGAAATATTGCACCCTAAGTACATACTCAGAATGGCCTGGCGTCAGGTTCTACACAACCGACCAATACTGTGATGACATGTTAGTTTAATATCTTTATTATGGACCCCATACCCATGGTGTGGGTGGTAGTCAAAAGATTAGAGGTACATAATGGGTTAAGGGACTGTACCCCAAAGTTATGAGAGCTGAGCAAGCTATATGTATTGCGACGAACTCTACCGACGACTCCAGGATAGAACAGTGAAGTTTACCTGCGACCCTGATAATAATAATAATAAATTACGCAGCACTCTTAAGAAATGACTGAGGACGTCAAGCAGTATATTAATGACGACGCCAACAAGATCCGACTTACGTCTCGAGAACGAAATTCAGAGGCATCAAAAACTCTACCTCACACTAAGCAAGCTTCCCATCAACCAATCATTATGAAGCTGAGCTTCCCCAGCATTCTGGGGTGTGGCTCCAGTGGACTCCCATGAGTGCAATGGACAAGTGAAGCAGTAGCAGCAGCAACACACACACACACACACACACACACACACACAACATACACACAGCAAGAGGCATTCCTGAACCTGTCCAGCACTCGGGCTTCGGCCCAAAGCTGGGGTGAGGCTCCAAAAGGATCCTGTAGTGCTTGCTGCCTTTGCACCTCCTGACATTGTCTGATGCTATGCAGCTGCCACACCCTTCGAGCCCAGTGTGGGCGGGGTTTGTGGCAGCCCAAGGTGCCTAGCTTCTCCCTCTGAGCCCCGTGGGGGAAGAAAATAGGGCTAGGCCTGGGGACAGCTGGTCCCAGAAGATAAGGAGGCACTTGTACCTCCTCCCATGGCAAACATTGGTTTGAGACACTCCCACGATAGGAAGCCAAGGCCGGGCTACCTCTTAGCCGGGTGATTATACAGGCGAATCTACAACAACAACAATCCAGGGGACCTAGGAGTGGTTGCTCTCTCGGCCCTTCCTGACATGCACAAAGACACTTGGGGGACAGGAGCCAGGGCCCGGGTCACCATCTGGAAAAGACCCGGCCAGGACAGTACCGGCGAATCTAGAGATAGAGCGGGGCTCTGAAGTGAACTGAGGTAAGATATATACGCTGAGAAAAATACAACCATGTACATATTTCGTGTCGGAGGAAACCTAATTATTTGCCATTCCTCAGGTCTTATATGATTTAAAAAGTTTAGTGCTTCACATGACTAATATAAGACCAATATGTAGTTTAGGGCTGGTCTGAACTCTGCTCCTACTTCCTTTTTAAAATAATCACCATTCAAACTTAGAGAAAAAAAAGTTTTTTTTTTCCGTGTGCATGTATAAGTTGTTTATTTGGAAGGTATTAGCCAGAAAAAAAGTTATTTTTTATGAGAGAATAATGTACGAGTTAAAATTTTCACCTGGGCAGTAAGTGGCTAGTATTCAAGTGTAGTGGGTGGCAGCTCTGAGGTAAATATCACCTTCTCTCCCCAGTAATTTATGTGATGTATTGTTGAAAATGGTATAAAATACTGACAAGGTGAAGATTAAGACACATGTGTAACAGTTGCGTATCTTTATTGACGAAACGTTTCGCTTACATAGTAGGCTTCTTCAGTCAAATACGGAAGGAGCAGTAGTAATGAAAAAATGATGTAATCAGTCCATCACCCTTGGAGAAAAAGTACTTGAGGTGATGAGTCCTTCAAATACTTTTTCTCCAAGGATGATGGACTGATTACATCATCTTTATTTCATTATTACTGAATATTAAAATGGTATAAAATACCGACAGGTTGTTAGGTAAGACACATGCAACAGTTAGGTATCTATTTCGAAACGTTTCGCCTACACAGTAGCCTTCTTCAGTCGAGTACAGAAAAGTTGATAGAAGAGACGTGAAGACGATGTAATCAGTCCATCGCCCTTGAAGTTTTGAGGTGGTCAGTCCCTCAGTCTGGAGAAGAGTATTGTTCCATAGTCTCAAACAATATGGAGATGAAGTATGTGTATGTATAATGTTCGCCAAGACCGTAGTCCTGGCACGGGTCTCAATCTTGCGATGACCCGCCTCTGGCTCCTGAGGGAGAAGGAGTTGAAGTGACAGGATGGAGCCTTATATACCGCCAGGAGGTGAGATGTAGGCAAGTTGTAGAGGTAAGAATGTAGTCGTTGGGAGGTCACGTCCCCATCAAATCCACCATTCTCAAGTAGAAGTTGTCCAAGTTGTGAGAATGGCTGGATTTGAGAAGACGTGACCTCCCAACGACTACATTCTTACCTCTACTAGTGGCCTACGTCTCACCTCCTGGCCGTATATAAATAAGTGAATTGATATAGGCTAGGAGGGCTGACTGGAACAGAGTACCGTATCTTCTTTTGGGGCTTTCCCACAGCCAAGATGATGGTAGACAAGGCTGATGAGGAGATGTGCCAGTACTGTCAACACGTATGTCCAGCGGCCCCTAACAAAACTACCTTCTGGAGTGCGAAGTTACTGAGACACTCCGCAGGCAACTAGGACTGATATCTCTCCCGAAGAGGACCCAGAGATGACTGCGGTCACACTAGTGTGCCATGGAGTCAACGAACCAGACAAGCTGTTACCCGTGATAACGAAATATCCTCTCCTCGCTAGTGCCACAGTTAGGAGTAAAATATGGTGTTGTCGCTTATGAGATGCACCAGTTGAAATGACCAAAGAGTGCTTGAGCAGCATACGTCGCATCATTGTAGAAACCTTTCTCCCTCGGGAGCCAGAGACGGGTCATCGCAAGATTGAAACCCGTGCCAGGACTACGGTCTTGGCGTAAGTAAGTAAGTTTATTCAGGTATACACAAATACAGTTACATAGAATTATCATACATAGCAGCACATGTGTAGAGAACCTAGGATAACCCAAAAAAGTCAGACAGTTTAATATGTTCATTATGCACCCCATACCCATCCTGTGGGCGGTAGTCAAAAGATTACAGAGGTACATAATTGGTCCAGGGACTGGACTCCAAAGTTTTGATAGCTGAGCAAGTTACAGAGGTAATGAACTCACAATTTACAAAGGTAATGAACTCCAGGTAGGTCTGGTACATTCAGACAATTACAAAAAAAAAAAAAAAAAAAGTCAGTGACTTTTTTCCTTGGGGTCCTTTTCCCTTATTATTATAAATAAAGGTTATAATTTTCTTTTTATTTTTAAAATGAAGAAAATTTATTATTATACAAAACAAAGACTTCTGCTAAAAAAGGTCAAAAGGGACTATTACAATACGGGGGTCATTACAAGGAAAAAGGTAAAATTACCGTAGTTAGCAAAAAAAAACAGAAAATCTTCCCCTCCCTTTCTTTCTAAAATTCACAGACACCTTTTGGACTCTTCTTGAACGGGTTCATGCTATGACTGGCTTTGACTGTGGGGTAGTCTGTTCCATTCCTTTATTGCTGTACAATAAAAGGGTTGAACCCTGGCCACTGACGTGGGTATACAAAGTTGTGCTTCCCCCCCTATACTAGATTGCTTTGGTTCCAACCCTGACAAAATTGACAGCAAATATTCGGGGGAATTGTTTGTGAGAAATTTATAAACATGATTTAGCTTCGTTGTTTTACCTGTTTAACATTCAGCATTTCCAACGCTGTAATTATCGGGCCCTAATGTTCTCTTGGTCCGCCCCGGGATGATCTTACGTTTTTGTTCTGGGTGATTTGCGTTTTCTTTCGTTTTTTTTCAAGGCAGAGTCCCATAAAAAGCAGGCGTAATCCTAGGGGTTGTAAAAGGGCTAGACAGGGTCATGCGAGCCTCAGTAGGAACACTGTGCTTGCTATGGGAACTTGTCTGGCTTCGCTTTCTTTATACACTGTTCCCTACATTTCCTACATGCAGGGGTAAAAGGGGGATTCCCCAAATATTTATATTGATAAAACCAAAGTGTGGGCTCCCCATTACACTGAACATTAAAATTTTTTCCCCCTTCTCTTAATGTTTCGTGCCAAAAGAATGGTTCATTTTTTTCCCCGAGGTGAAAATGATAGTTTGTTGTTACAAACCATTTGCTGCAGGATCCATTCCATTTTAAAAACTTTGCTATTCTTATGGATTTTTCCCTGACATAACGGGCACTGTCATCTGCATACAGTAGGAGTTTGCACTTGACACGAAGGCATTCTTGACTAACAAAAGAATTAAGGGGCCCAAAAATTCCCTTTGGGGGAACCCAAATGTTACGGCAGGGGTTTGATTCCGTTTTGTTGATTTGACTTTTTGTCCCTGTTGCAAGGTGGGTTTAAAACAGTCTACAAAACCTTTACCGATAGTTAAAGTTTTTTACATAATATTTTGTGGTTGACAGTATCAAATGCCTTTTGCAGGTCAAGGTTTCCCAAACCCTATGAGGTTCCCCTTTGACATTTCTTTTCTCAGGTAATCCATCGAAAAATTAGGGGAGGTGTGGGTTTTGGTAGGATTTCAAAAACCCCGATTGAAGCTATGGAAAATTTTTGTTGCATTAAGGGTACTTAACTATTTGAGAGTAAACCCCCCTGTCAGAATTTTAGATATTTATGAGTATCAAAAGGGCCTATGTTGCTGACCCCAACCTATATTTTTCTTGAAGATAGGAGTAACTCTGGCCCCCTTGAAACCCCCTGGTACGGTATTAGTGGTGTTTATGTTTATTATGTGAGCAACAGGGTTGACAGTTCAGAAGCCCTTCTTTTAAAACTTAGAGGGGAAATGTTAAAGGGCTGTGCTTTTAGTTGGGTTTTAAACCTGCTTAGTTCTTTTTGAATAAAATCGTGAGATACATTTACAGTTGACAACTTTTTGGGGGTTTACCCCTTTATTGGTATGTAGTTTGGAACTTTTTCAGAGTCTGTGTTAAAGGGATTTGATGAGCTGGTATTTTTTGAGTGTTGATGCAAAAAAATGTTAGTAGGAATTAAAGCAATTTTTCCCCCTTTGATGTTTTTGTGGATACTCATTATCGTGGAGTACATGTTAGAACCCATCTACTGGCTTTTGGCAACCCCAATGTTTTAGTTGTTGCCAGAGCTTTTTTGGGGTTATGCTTTACCCTTTAAATTTTTTAGCAATAGTGCTTTTCCTTTTCTCCTTTTATAAAATTCTGTACTCTGTTCCTCACCCTTTTGGGAAATTTATTTAGTGTGAAAAAAACCGTTGTTTTCTTTTAAAACTTTTTTGCAGCTGGTCCTGAAATTTTTTTTATTATTAATATCTCAGTAGTCCCAGGGTTCAGTTCTTCGTTTTAAACCTAACCCCTTTTTAATGGGGCAAAATTTCAAGGGTGGTGTGAACTTTTTTTTTTAATTTTTTCCCCGGATCGTTTTGTCCCTGAAATTGTTATCTCGTCCCGTCACAATTGTGGCCTATTTACCCTGTTTCTTTACTTTAGTTTCTATTATTATTTTTTATTTCCCCGTGTAGGCCCCATCCTTCCCCATGATTTTCCCGGTGCAGTAAATTATGAAATGTACTAAGACCTTTGGGGAAGACGCCTGACTGATTTAAAGTTCTAGAGCAGTTACAAAGTATTGGTCAATTTAGGTGGGGTGAGAAAATGGTGATCCGGGTTGGTGTATTAATAGTTGACTGTTACTATTTAAACCTAGAATTTGCTTATCCCCTTTTTCATAGCCGTTTTTTGCTGCTGAAACAGATATTTTAAGTCGCCAGTTTTTTTTGTTCGCAAATTTTTTCAAGTCCCAACAAAACTCTGGAAAATCTTCTAAAAACTGGTCAGGGGTAGGAGGGGGGTAACAGTTCCACTAAGATGGGTTTTTGGTCTTTGGGGAACAGCACTTCAAACCCTAGAATCTCCCGTTTTTGTTATTTTAAAAAGGTCTTGGGGTTTTAAACTAAGTCATTTCTAAAGTAGGCACATACTCCACCACCCTTTCTGTTCCTTTAACCTTTTTATATTGTAACCTTTATTTTTTACCTCGTCGTCAGTCACCCTATCATCCAACCAAAAATTTGGATGGTTTTCTGCCGCCCTAATTTTGTTAGCTAGAATCCTAATCTTGCCAATTTGGAAGAAAATGATTTTGCGTTGACATGAAAAAAAGTGAAGCTGTTTTCATTAAAACAATTATAATTATCAAATAGGGGAATGAGTCATTTGTATTAAAATTAGGTAAATCAATGTCTCACTGCTAAGGGTAACGTGAAAAATGATTTGTTACACCAAAATGAATTCTGGCACCGTTGTAATAATTGTACATACATCCATCATGCACCCCCCCCTTACACATTTACATAAGGTGCTTTCTGTTTTTCATGGTACTTTAGTACGTTATGCACCCGTTTGGTATGTTTTGGGTAATAAAGGCTGTATTTCTCACATTGACCTATGTATGCATTACATTTGGGTTAAAGGGTTTTCATTCCTACTACAGACCTCATTATCGCCGTATTTATCTGTCTGTTTCCCTCTCACAAAAGTTTTAGGTCCCGGATTAATTTGGTTCACCACTTTAAGAGCGCTACAATAAAGCTGTGTCCACTGTTTTGTTTGGGGGAGCGGTGTTGCCATACCCTTTCGGCGGGAGGGACATTTATTTTCTGGTAGGATGGCAATGTTGGGCTTTTACTGTCCAGGGGGTGTTCTCCATTTACCTTTTTCCCCCCCCATGACTGATTTCTTTTTTTCAGGGGTTGAAGAAGAAATATAAATATAATTAGGCAGCCCGTACCCCCCTAATGCCTGCCCTTTTTTTACTCTTCGCCTTTTTTCCCCAAAACAATAATATTTATTTTTTTTTTTCGTCCCTATACACTTAGTATCTGCTTTAGCAATCACCACTGAATTACTAGTAAATTTCCTCTTTAAAACATTTACTGCACACTTCAACACCATATTGTTCCAGACAATGGAACAATTTTCTTCTCCGGGAACTGAGGGATGACCACCTCTAACTTCAAAGGTGATGGACTGATTACATCGTCTTCACGTCTCTTCTATCAACTTTTCTGTACTCGACTGAAGAAGCCTACTGTGTAGGCGAAACATTTCGAAATAAAGATACCTAACTGTTGCATATGTGTTCATTATTACTGCTCCCTCTGAATTTGTCTGAAAAAGCCTACTGTGTAGGGCTGTAGGCGAAGCCTTTCATCAAAAAATACCCAACTGTTGCACGTGTCTTAATCTTCAATTTATGTTATTTAGGTAAGAGTGGTCAAGAAACAGGACAAGTGCTTCCTGACGCGGGTCTCATATGATGACTCGCCACTGCAGTTTTTTCGTTATCTGCCCGAGACCTTCCACTGACATACCGGTCCACCCCCTGGAAAAATTAAGATTATACCTGTGTACTGATGTGACTACCTCGTACCACGTTACATTGCAACAGTGTGACTGTTAATGGTCCAAGTGAGGGCCGAAATGTCGTCATAAGCTTCTCTCTTCTACGCGCGGGTTATACCTGTATATTACAACGTTTGTGGACGAGATGAATGTAAATATGAATTATTTCAACCTAAAAGTGAGTACTACTTTATTAATTATTAAAGCCTCGCCGCATGGCTGTGCCACTGTGAGTTACGATGGCAAATGTCTTGACCCCTGATCCCAGAATTCTGGTGAAGATTTTCCTCAAACCTTGAAGGGTAATGGAGAGGAAACAAGTTTCTCCCCCCCCCCCCGAGAAAAGAAACTAGTAAAATGTTCCCAATTAAGTCAGGTGGAGCTCCCCTACCAACACCTAGACACCCACCCAACCTCACTCCTTTCAACATTACAATTGTTACATTATATGAAGGTAAAAATTTTTACATTATATACACGTAAATTGTTCATTATATACAGGTAAATTGTACATTTATACAGGTAAATTGTTACATTATATACAGATAAATTGTTACATAATATACAGGTAAATTTCCAAGGATAACTTATGAAAATTTAGAGTGAGTAATTTCCATTGTTATCGTTCAACAAGGGTATAAGAACGAAACAGATCACGAATAAACGGCTTGGTTGCCCCCTGGCTAACCAGCGCATTCTGAAATCTATTGATAAGAAACACCAATATGAAAAGCAATATAGACAGGGCTTAATACACAAAGATATTCTTAACAATATTCAACGTTTTTTTGGAAAATACTGTATATTTTCCGGAAATACGGTAATTTATATGTAAATAGATGCCCTATATTGTATTTTTAAAAAAAGTTGTTATCGAAAAGGGGAAACGGGAAGCTGCGCCTGGGCAAAAAAGAGACCGGGCCCATCTTGGTTTTAAATTTTGTAAAAATGTTTGAAAGGGGAAGAATTTTTCGTGCTCTAAAAAGGGTTAAAAAGGTTTCACCCTCAAATAGGAGCAAAATTTGGTGGTGTGCATTCCTGCATAACTTGAGATATCAAAGAACTGGACAAGACAGCTCCGGGAAACCCAGATAAGCTCTCTAGATTTTGTGTAATTTTGGCCAGCATTATTTTCATAGATTTAGTTGAGTGAGGTTTTTTGAGTTGATACACTTACTCAGTGAATTGGTTTAGTGAAAATTAAAAAAATTTTTTCCCTTTGTTATGTAATTGTGTTTTATATAACCCTTTATTTTTTTAATATACAGCCACAAATTTTTTTTTATTTACCAGATTATGGTGTATGTAATTTCATTTAATAAAAGGTCCGAGCAATTGTGGATATGACAGTTGTGGGGATCGAAGGGGGACATTTTTTCGCCTAGGGGTCCCCAAATTCCTACTTGTTAGAAAAGATAAATAATAATATCTTTGTTACTTTACTGTTATTACTAATTAGTTACTTCGAAAATGCAATTTCCCGTTCCCACCAAATTAAAAAAAAGCAAACAAGTATACCCAGCGGTTACTGACACAAAAGGGGAAAATAAAAAAAAAAACCGGAAAACACTTTTTTTAATTCAGGGGCCCAAAACGAAAAAAACAAGAAAATTGTTCTAATAAAAAACCCCAGGGAAAAACCACTGCATCCCACTGAACAGCTAACACGAAAAAACGACTTTTCTCAAACATAGGATCTAATTCGCCAGTAAAATCCCACGTACCAATCCCCATGCCGGGGGCTCCTAGAGGGATTTTCCCCAAAATTTCCTTCTATTTGTCCCAACTGAGCCCACGGAAGTACCGCGATCTAAAGTCACAAAAAAATAACTGGGGAATCTGTCTCACGTCCCACCTTTTGTACAAGCGAGCGGCCCTGCCCTTTTTCTCATGCTTTTTAAATTACTTTTTAACAGTCACAGAAACTGCACTTTCCCGACATCCCAAAGGACACAAGGGTTACACCAATAATAAAGGTGGGCCCCCTGCGATGTAAAACTATGGCCAATATCAAAACTTCCTGCTACCAAAATTTCGAGAAACTCGTGAAGGAAAAATTCATTTATAAAGTACAAAACTACTCAACCCCTGCCAAATTTTGGGTTCAAAAAATAAAAGCACTAATATGCAATTATAAAGTGCTGACCTGCTTTACACAGCTTGGAAAATAAGGAATATCCGCTAGGAATTTTTTATTGACCTAAGAAAAGCGTATGACACAGTAACCACGGCATCCTACTCCACAAACTTGACCACTATGTTATAAGGGGCCCATGCGCTTGCATATTTTAAAACCTACCTTTCTAATAGGTGTCAGTATGTCACCATTAAAGTCACAGCCTCATAAATACGGCTACTTGATACTGGGTTTCTGCGGGGAAGTGTCCTTGGTCCCCTGCTCTTCCTCATTTACATCATGATCTTCCAAACATATCCCAACACCTGAAACCCATTCTCTTTGCTGACGACACGACATATGTCAAATCCCCCCTAATTTGCCACCCTCAACACCATGGTTAACGAGGAGCTGCTAAAAATATCGACTTGGATGACAGCCAATAAACTTACACTTAACCTGGCAAAACCTACTATATATGTTTGGTAGCAGAGCGGGTGTTTGCGCAACTTAACTTTAAAGATCGGCAACACTCAAATTTGCCAGACATAATGAGGGCAAATTCTTGGGCCCTATACCTCGACAACAACCAAAAATTTCAGCAACCCATATCCAACACAAAACAAAAAAGTATCCAAAAGGGAGGGATTCCTCTCCAAGATAACGATACTATGTGCCGAAAAACTCCCCTTTCTCACACTAAAACCATCACTTATATATCCATACCTCACCTATGCTATCTGTGTTTGGGGTTCAACTGCAGCAAAAACACCTAAAGCCAATAATAACCCAAAAAAAGCCGCAGTAAGAATAATCACTAAATCCCATCCCTGGGAACACACCTCCCCACTCTTCATAGATCTAAACTTCTCCCTGTTCAGAACATCCAACTTACTACTGTGCAATCTATAACTACAGGACCTTAAATTCCAATATTAACCTTAACCTAAAACGCTTTCCTGATAGTTGTGACAGAACCCACAGGCACAACACCAGACACAAACTCTCTATGACATTTCCCATGTTCGACTAAACCTTTCAAAAATTCAATGTATTTCAAAGGACCTAAAATCTGGGAAAACCCTACCTGAAAACTCTAGAACTGCAGACACATTCATCAATTTCAAAACTACAGTTAGAAAACTCTTATCTCCCTGATACACCCCAAAACTAACTAACATGATAACCACCTGGTGGTTCACAATTACACTCACTCACCCACTGACTATAAACCCAGAAATACTAATCTTAATCTTAAAATAATAAATCCTAACTATCATAAGTTTGCCTATGAAAATCCCAAAATAGACACTTTGTATTGTGCCAAAACAAAAGCTTCACATTGCTAAACTCACAAATTATATGTAGTCACTTCCCTTTAAATACCATAACTGTAAGGATTTAATGTTAAGAATTAATCTAAGTGCCCGAAATCCTAGCCAGCTGGTGTCTAGTGGCCCCCTTTCTGTAATTAGTATTTTATAAACATGAAACCACACAATCCCCAAAAACCCTGAACCCCCCCACATTGTAACCCTTTAGAAAATAAATTTGAATTGAATTGTTTTGAATAAGTCAGGTCGTCATTGCTCATGGCCCTTGTGCCCCTGAAATTTTTTTCTCCAGACTACACATGAATTATTTTTTAAATTTGCACGAACTGAAACTTTTCCCCATTGACAAGTAAAATATTTCATTTTAAAATTATTAACTTTGGCTGCCCCACACAGACCAAAAAAACTGGGGGCTAAAGCTCCGGGCTTCACACTCGGAGGGCCCGGGTTCGATTCCGGCGGGTGGAAACATTTCGACACGTTTCCTTACACCTATTGTCCTGTTCACCTAGCAGCAAATAGGTACCTGGGTTTTTTTGTCGACTGGTGTGGGTCCTCCGGGGGAAAGATTAAGGACCCCAATGGAAATAAGTTAGACAGTCCTCGATGACGCCTGACTTTCTTGGGGTTTTCCCGGGTGGCTAACCCTCGGGTTTTAAAAATTGAAGAAATTCCTCCCCTTCTCTTTTTTCCTTTTCTCTCTCTCTCTCTCTTCTCTCTCTCTCTCTCCTTCTCTCTCTCTCTCTCTCTCTCTCTCTCTCTCTCTCTCTCTCTCTCTCTCCTCCTCTCCTCTCGTTTCTCTCTCTCTCTCTCTCTCTCTCTCTTCTCTTCCCCTTTGCAAGCATCATTTTTTTATTCAACGTTTTCTTTTTGTATTTAATACAGGACAAACCTTTTTAAATTTGTAACAGAGAAGTGTTTACGAGTTGTGTACATGTTATGGTAAGGTTTGTTGGTGTTCTAAAGGCACGTCATGTTTTTGGGATCTTTTTTATATAAAACGGTTTTTTTGTTTACTTTGAAAACCCTTTAAACCTCAGTCTCCACAGCCCCGGTGGTTACCCCAGCCCCGGCTGGTCTACCCGCCTGGCTGGTCCCACAACCCGGGCTGGTCTACCACAACCCTGGCTGGTCTACCACAACCTGGTGGTCACCAAAAGCCCGGCTGGTCTACCACAACCCGTTTTCTACCACAGCCCTGGCTGGTCTACCACAGCCCTGACTGGGTTTCCACAGCCCTGGCTGGTCTAAACCCCAGCCCTGGCTGGTCTACCACAGCCCTGGCTGGTCTACCACAGCCCTGGCTGGTCTACCACAGCCCTGACTGGTTACCACAGCCCTGACTGTCTAAACCACAGCCCCGCTGGGGCTACCACAGCCCTGGCTGGTTTACCACAGCCCGACTGGTCTTACCACAGCCCTGACTGGTCTACCACAGCCCTGGCTGGTTTACCACAGCCCCGCTGGTCTACCCCAGCCTGACTGGGCTACCACAGCCCTGGCAGGTTTACCACAAGCCCTGACTGGTCTAACCACAGCCCCGGCTGGTTTACCACAGCCCTGACTGGTCTACCACAGCCCTGGCTGGTTTACCACAGCCCTGACTGGGTCTTACCACAGCCCTGGCTGGTTTACCCACAGCCCTGACTGGTCTACCCAAGCCCTGGGTGGTTTACCACAGCCCTCACTGGTCTACCACAGCCCTGACTGGTTCTAAACCCCAGCCCTGGCTGGTCTACCACAGCCCCGGCTGGTCTTAACACAGCCCTGGCTGGTCTACCACAGCCCTGGCTGGGGTTTTCACAGCCCTGACTGGGCTACCACAGCCCTGGCTGGTCTACCCAGCCCTGGCTGGTTTACCACAGCCCGACTGGTCTACCCCAGCCCTGGTGGTCTACCACAGCCCTGGCTGGTCTACCACAGCCCTGGCTGGTCTACCACAGCCCTGGCTGGTCTACCACAGCCCTGGCTGGTCTACCACAGCCCTGGCTGGTCTACCACAGCCCTGGCTGGTCTACCACAACCCTGGCTGGTCTACCACAACCCTGGCTAGTCTACCACAACTCTCGCTGGTCTACCACAACCCTGGCTAGTCTACCACAACCCTGGCTAGTCTACCATAACCCTGGCTTATCTACCACAACCCTGGTTGGTCTACCACAACCTTGGCTAGTCTACCACAGCCCTGGCTAGTCTACCATAACCCTGGCTTATCTACCACAACCCTGGCTAGTCTACCACAGCCCTGGCTAGTCTACCACAACCCTGGCTAGTCTACCACAACCCTGGCTAGTCTACCATAACCCTGGCTTATCTACCACAACCCTGGTTGGTCTACCACAACCCTGGCTAGTCTACCACAGCCCTGGCTAGTCTACCATAACCCTGGCTTATCTACCACAACCCTGGTTGGTCTACCACAACCCTGGCTAGTCTACCACAGCCCTGGCTAGTCTACCACAGCCCTGGCTAGTCTACCACAACCCTGGCTAGTCTACCACAACCCTGGCTAGTCTACCACAACCCTGGCTAGTCTACCACAACCCTGGCTAGTCTACCACAACCCTGGCTAGTCTACCACAGCCCTGGCTGGTCTACCACAACCCTGGCTAGTCTACCACAACCCTGGCTAGTCTACCACAACCCTGGCTAGTCTACCACAACCCTGGCTAGTCTACCACAACCCTGGCTAGTGTTTCTAAAGTTTTTTAAGTTGTGTCGCCTGAGTGGCTAGTGTAATGCGCACCTTCAGCTCATCCTGTGAGGGGGTAGCGAAAAAAAACAGGTTTAAACAGAGGTCACAATGGGTCATTGTCAGACACCAATGAGCACTGTTGACTCACTAGAAAGAAATATTAGTCATTTCGTATTTTACAGTTTACTTTAAATAGTTGTTGTATACAGTAATGTGAGGAATACAATATAAAAAATGAGATTGCTATTAAAAATGATCATATCTCTATAAAGCCAATTTGTTTATTTTGTCGATGCAAGATGTGGATACAACCTCAAGATTTAAGATAGTTTATCATTAACAATGAGGCGTTTTGCTATATCCTGTAAGTAAATTTACTTAATTATGTATAAACGTAAGTAAGTAAATTTACCTATATGTTTCTTTACCTTTGTAACTTGTGAGTTCATTACCTTTGTACCTTGTTCAGCTATCAAAACTGGGGCCCAGTCCCTGGACCCATTATGTACCTCTGTAATCTTTTGACTACCGCCCACACTATGGGTATGGTGTGCATAATAAACATATTAAAGTAACTAACTAAACTGTAAGGTTTGCATGGTGGTGTCTCTGAAATGTTTGATGTTGGGACACTTAAGATATAAGTTTAGTTGGTCCTGTCTGTCCCCACATGTGTTTAGTCATGGACATCACCATACAAAAATGGCTGCCAGAGCTATTATTACCTTGACATTGTTACGTAAAAACATTTTTGCAATATACTGACATTGTCCTTTCCCATAAATTTGTTAACTTAACACACTTCATTATGTAGATTACGGGTTGTTCAGCTGGTTTACTGTTTCCTTCCTGACAATCTGTGAAGGGAAACCCCAACTTCCCCTCTCACCCGACAAGACATTACTGTTTCCAGGGCCACCTAAGCAAATTTTAAACGATATTTGACAAAGCTTGAGACATTAAAGTACATTTGCAGATTTGTAAAATTTTTCGTTGTTGGATTTAGGGGCTGTCAGGGGTGACACCCGTTTTTTGTTAATGTTTTATTTAAAGTTTGTTGTTTTGTTTGTTGTTAAAGTTTGTTGTTTTAATTTTGTTTTTAATGTTTGTTGTTAATGTTGTTGTTATGTTTGTTTTATGTTTTGTTTTATTTTTGTTTTATTAAAGTGTTGTTTAATATTTGTTGTTTTAATGTTTTTTAATGTTTTTTTGTTTGTTTTTTAATGTTAGTTGTTAAAGTTTGTTGTAATGTTTTATTTGTTTTTTTAAGTTTTTGTTTTGTTATTTGTTGTTGTTAATGTTTGTTGTTAATGTTTGTTTAATTTTTTTTTAATGTTTTGTTGTTAATGTTTTTTCAAATGTTTTGTTGTTAATTTTTTTAATGTTGATGTTAATGTTTTTAAAATTAGTTGTTAAAGTTTGTTGTTTAAAGTTTTTTATGTTGTTGTTAATTTTGTTGTTAATGTTTTTAATTAATGTTTGTTGTTAAGGTTTTATTTTAAGTTTGTTGTTTAATGTTGTTGTTAATGTTTGTTTTTTAAGTTTTTTAAGTTATTTGTTTGTTGTTTAAAAGGTTGTTAAATTTTTAATCAGTGTTTTTAATGTTAACAGGTTGTTAATGTTCATCAGTTTGTTAATGTTAATTTAGTGTTTTTAATGTTAAACGTGTTGTTATGTTAAAATCAGTGTTGTTAAAGGGTTTCATCGTGTTGTTAAAGTTACATCAGTGTTGTTAATAAAGTTCATCGTGTTGTTTAAAGTTCATCAGTGTTGTTAATAAAGTTTCATAGGTTGTTAATGTTACAAGTTTGTTAATTTTTACTGGTGTTGTTTAAAGTTACTTTAGGGTTTAATTTCATCAGTTTGTTTTAATGTTTCTTATGTTTTTAATGTTACATCGTGTTGTTAAAATTTTCATCAGTGTTTTAAAGTTACATCGTGTTTTAATGTTCTTTAGTGTTTTAATGTTATCAGGTTGTTAATGTTACTCAGTGTTGTTTTGTTCATCATGTTGTTAAAGTTACTCAGTGTTGTTAATGTTACATCAGTGTTGTTAATGTTACATAGGTTTTTTAATGTTACTCAGTGTGTTAATTTAACAGTTTGTTTTAATGTTTCACAGTGTTGTTTAAATTTAAATCAGTGTTGTTAATTTTACATCAGTTTGGGTTTTAAAGTTTCTCGTGGGTTAATGTTTCATCAGTGTTGTTAATGTTCATCAGTGTTGTTAAAATTTCATCGTGTTGTTTTAAAGTTTCACGTGTTGTTTTAAAGTTACTCAGTGTTGTTAATTTTTCATCAGGGTTGTTAATTTTATAAATGTGTTAAAAGTTTCATCAGGTTGTTAATGTTACATCAGTGTTGTTAATAATGTTTCATCAGTGTTGTTAATGTTTCATCAGTGTTGTTAATGTTACATCAGTGTTGTTAATGTTACATCAGTGTTGTTAATGTTACATCAGTGTTGTTAATGTTTCTCAGGTTGTTAATGTTTTTTCGTGTTGTTAAAGTTAAAACAGTGTTGTTAATGATTTCATCAGTGTTGTTAATTTTTCATCAGTGTTTAATGTTTCATCAGTGTTTTAAATTTTCATCAGTGTTTTAATTTTTCTCTGTTTTAATGTTTCTCAGTGTTGTTAAATTTAAACCCGTGTTGTTTAAGTTTCTCAGTGTTGTTAATGTTACATCAGGTTGTTAATGTTCACAGTGTTGTTAAGTTCATCAGTGTTTTTAATTTTCTCAGTGTTGTAATGTTCATCAGTGTTGTTAATAATTTTTTTATCAGTGTTGTTAAAGTTTCCAAATGTTGTTAAAGTTTCATCAGTGTTGTTTTTGTTTCATCAGTGTTGTTAATGTTTTCATCAGTGTTGTTTTTGTTTTTTCGTTTGTTAAGTTTTCAGTTTTTAATGTTCTTTAGTGTTTTTAAAGTTACATCGTGTTGTTTAAGTTAATTTGTGTTGTTTATAATGTTACATCAGTGTTGTTAATGTTACATCAGTGTTGTTAATGTTTCATCAGTGTTGTTAATGTTTCATCAGTGTTGTTAATGTTACATCAGTGTTGTTAATGTTACATCAGTGTTGTTAATGTTTCATCAGTGTGTTAAAATGTTAATCAGTGTTGTTAATGTTACATCAGTGTTGTTAATGTTTCATCAGTGTTGTTAATGTTTCATCAGTGTTGTTAATGTTACATCAGTGTTGTTAATGTTACATCAGTGTTGTTAATGTTACATCAGTGTTGTTAATGTTACATCAGTGTTGTTAATGTTACATCAGTGTTGTTAATGTTACATCAGTGTTGTTAATAATGTTTCATCAGTGTTGTTAATGTTACATCAGTGTTGTTAATGTTACATCAGTGTTGTTAATGTTTCATCAGTGTTGTTAATGTTACATCGGTTGTTTAAAGTTTCTCGTTTGTTTATGTTACTCAGGTTGTTTTAAAGTTTTCTCGTGTTTTAAGTTACATCAGTGTTGTTAATGTTCTCAGTGTTTTTAATTTTTCATCAGTGTTGTTTATAAGTTAAACAGTGTTGTTATGTTACATTTGGGGTTGTTTTAATGTTACATCAGTGTTGTTAATGTTTCATCAGTGTTGTTAATAATGTTACATCAGTGTTGTTAATGTTACATCAGTGTTGTTAATGTTTCATCAGTGTTGTTAATGTTTCATCAGTGTTGTTAATGTTTCATCAGTGTTGTTAATGTTACATCAGTGTTGTTAATGTTACATCAGTGTTGTTAATGTTACATCAGGTTGTTAATTTTCATCAGTGTTGTTATTGTTTTCAGTGTTGTTAAGTTACATCATGTGTTAATGTTACATAGTGGTTTAAAGTTACATAAATGTTGTTAAAGTTAATCAGTGTTGTAAAGTTCTCAGTGTTGTTTAAAGTTTCATCAGGTTGTTAAAACATCGTGTTGTTAATGTTAATGTGTTGTTAATTTTCTCATGTTGTTAATGTTTCATCAGTGTTGTTAATGTTACAGTGTTGTTAATGTTTCATCAGTGTTGTTAATGTTTCATCAGTGTTGTTAATGTTTCATCAGTGTTGTTAATGTTTCATCAGTGTTGTTAATGTTTCATCAGTGTTGTTAATGTTTCTGGTGTTGTTAAGTTTATCAGTGTTGTTTAATGTTACATCAGTGTTTTTTAATGTTACATCGTGTGTTAATGTTTAATTTAGTGTTGTTAATGTTCATGTGTGTTAATGTTTTCGTGTTGTTAATGTTAATCAGTGTTGTTAATGTTTTCAGTGTTGTTAATGTTAAAATCAGTGTTGTTAATGTTAAACAGTGTTGTTAAAGTTACATTAGGTTGTTAAAGTTCATTTAGTGTTGTTTTTGTTTCATCGTGTTGTTAAAAATGTTCATCAGTGTTTTTTTTAAAGTTTCATCAGTGTTGTTAATGTTACATCAGTGTTGTTAATGTTTCATCAGTGTTGTTAATGTTTCATCAGTGTTGTTAATGTTACATCAGTGTTGTTAATGTTACATAGTGTTTTAAGTTAATCAGTGTTGTTTAATGTTACATCAGTGTTGTTAATGTTACATCAGTGTTGTTAATGTTTCATCAGTGTTGTTAATGTTACATCAGTGTTGTTAATGTTACATCAGTGTTGTTAAGAAAACGTGTTGTTAATAATTTCATCGTGTTGTTAAAAGTTACAAAATGTTGTTAATGGTTACATCAGTGTTTTTAATGTTAATCGGGTTGTAAAGTTACATCAATGTTGTTAATAATGTTTCATCAGTGTTGTTAATGTTTCATCAGTGTTGTTAATGTTACATCAGTGTTGTTAATGTTACATCAGTGTTGTTAATGTTACATCAGTGTTGTTTTAATTTTCATCAGTGTTTGGGTTAATGTTTCATCGTGTTGTTAAGTTTTATAGGTTTTAATTTACATCGTGTTGGTTAATGTTCATCGTTTTTAATGTTACTCATGTTGTTAATGTTACATCAGTTTTTTTAATGTTTCACAGTGTTGTTTTAATGTTTTCACAAAATTTGTTAAATGTACTCATTTGTTAAAATGTTTTCGTGTTGTTAAGGTTTTCACAGTTGTTAATGTTTTTAAACAGTGTTTTAATTTACATCAGGGGTTTTTAAAAATTCATCAGTGTTGTTTAATTTTCATCAGTGTTGTTAAATTACTCATGTTTTTAATGTTTCTCTTTTTGTTTAAAATTCTCAGTGGTTTGTTTAAAATTTTTTAAGGTTCAGGTTGTTAAAGTTACTCGTGGTTTGTTAAAATTTTGTTTCATCGTTTGTTAATGTTACATCAGTGTTGTTAAAGTTTCATCAGTGTTTTTAATTTTTAAAAAGTGTTTTTTAATGTTCACAGGGTTTTTTTGTTGTTAAGGTTTTCTCAGTGTTGTTTAAAGTTACATCAGTTTTTTTAATAATTTTTTATTTCAGTGTTTTTAAATTTTTCACAGGTTTTAAAGTTCATCAGTGTTTTTTAATGTTTTCATCAGTGTTTTTAAAAATTTCATCAGGTTGTTAAATTTTCTCAGGGTTTTAATGTAAACAGTGTTGTTTAAAGTTTCATCAGTGTTTTTAATTAATTTTTTACATCAGTGTTGTTAAAGTTCATCAGTGTTTTAAGTTTCATCATGTTGTTAATGTTTTCATCTGTTGTTATGTTAAAACATGTTGTTAATTTTACTCAGTGTTTTAATGTTTCATCAGTGTTGTTAATGTTCATCAGTGTTTTTAAAAGTTACCAGGGTTTTTAATGTTTCACAGGTTGTTAATGTTTTATAGTGTTTTTTAATGTTACATAGGGTTTTTAATTTACTCAGTTTTGTTAATGTTTCTCATGTTTTTAATTTCATCAGTGTTGTTTTTAATGTTTTTTCACAGTGTTGTTAATGTTTCAACAGTGTTTTAATGTTTCATCATGTTTTAATGTTCATCAGTGTTGTTAATGTTTCATCAGTGTGTTAAAAATTAATCATGTTTTAATGTACATCGGTTTAATGTTTCATCAGGTTTTTTAATGTTATAAGTGTTGTTAATTTTTTCATCAGTGTTGTTAATGTTTAAAAGTGTTTTTATTTTTTACAAAGTTTTTTTGTTAATGTTACATCGGTTTTTTTAAAATTTAAAAAGTTTTTAAAGTTAAAACAGTGTTGTTAATGTTCTCAGTTTGTTAAGTTACTCAGGTTTTTAATTGTTTCACAGTGTTGTTAAGTTACATCGTGGTTTTTTAATGTTCTCTGTTGTTAAAGACTAGGTTGTTAATGTTTCATCGTGTTTTTGTTTCATCATTTGTTATGTTTTATCAGTGTTTTTTTTAAAGTTCACAGTGTTTTAAGTTACACAGTGTTTTTTAAAGTTCATCAGTGTTGTTATGTTACATCGTGTTGTTAAATGTTTCTATGTTGTTAATGTTTCTCATGTTTTTTAATTTTCATCAGTGTTGTTTTTTCACATGTTGTTAAAATGCTCAGTGTTGTTAATGTACTCAGTGTTGTTAATGTTTCATGTGTTTTAATGTTTCACAGTTTGGTTTTTGTTTCATCAGTGTGTTTAAAATTTCAACAGTTTGTTAAGTTCTCAGTTTGTTTAAATTTTTATAGTGTTTTTTTTTTTTGTTAATGTTTTCATCAGTTTTGTTAATTTTTCATCAGTGTTTTAATTTCTCGGTGTTATGTTTTTTCAGTGTTTTAATGTTTAATAGTGTTGTTAAAATTCATCAGGGTTTTAATTTCATCAGTGTTGTTAATGTTCATCATTTTTTAATGTTCACAGTGTTGTTAATGTTCTAGGGTTTTTAATTTCCGTGTTGTTAAATGTTACTCGTGTTTTAAAATTTTTCACAGTGTTGTTAATGTTCATCAGGTTGTTTTTGTTCACATGGTTTTATGTTTCATCAGTGTTGTTTAAAGTTTCATCAGTGTTGTTAATGTTTCATCAGTGTTTTTTGTTCTCAGTGTTTTTGTTAAATTT
>NC_069440.1:41904001-41919233 GCF_026875155.1 Cherax quadricarinatus
TTTTCCCTTTTTTAAAAAAATTTTTTTTACTTACAGGATATAGCAAAACGCCTCATTGTTAATGATAAACTATCTTAAATCTTGAGGTTGTATCCACATCTTGCATCGACAAAATAAACAAATTGGCTTTATAGAGATATGATCATTTTTAATAGCAATCTCATTTTTTATATTGTATTCCTTACTTTACTGTATACAACAACTATTTAAAGTAAACTGTAAAATACGAAATGACTAATATTTCTTTCTAGTGACTCAACAGTGCTCATTGCTGTCTGACAATGACCCATTGTGACCTCTGTAATCCTGTTTTTTTGCGCTACCGCTCACAGGATGAGCTGAAGGTGCGCATTACACTAGCCACCCAGGCGACACAACTTAAAAAACTTTAGACACACTAGCCAGGGTTGTGGTAGACCAGCCAGGGCTGTGGTAGACCAGCCAGGGTTGTGGTAGACCAGCCAGGGCTGTGGTAGACCAGCCAGGGCTGTGGTAGACTAGCCAGGGTTGTGGTAGACTAGCCAGGGTTGTGGTAGACTAGCCAGGGTTGTGGTAGACCAGCCAGGGTTGTGGTAGACTAGCCAGGGTTGTGGTAGACTAGCCAGGGTTGTGGTAGACCAGCCAGGGTTGTGGTAGACCAACCAGGGTTGTGGTAGATAAGCCAGGGTTATGGTAGACTAGCCAGGGCTGTGGTAGACTAGCCAGGGTTGTGGTAGACTAGCCAGGGCTGTGGTAGACTAGCCAGGGTTGTGGTAGACTAGCCTGGGTTCTGGTAGACCAGCCAGGGCTGTGGTAGACCAACCAGGGTTGTGGTAGACTAGCCAGGGTTGTGGTAGACTAGCCAGGGCTGTGGTAGACTAGCCAGGGTTGTGGTAGACCAGCCAGGGCTGTGGTAGACCAGCCAGGGCTGTGGTAGACCAGCCAGGGCTGTGGTAGACCAGCCAGGGCTGTGGTAGACTAGCCAGGGTTGTGGTAGACTAGCCAGGGCTGTGGTAGACTAGCCAGGGTTGTGGTAGACTAGCCAGGGTTGTGGTAGACCAGCCAGGGCTGTGGTAGACTAGCCAGGGTTGTGGTAGACCAGCCAGGGCTGTGGTAGACTAGCCAGGGTTGTGGTAGACTAGCCAGGGTTGTGGTAGACCAGCCAGGGCTGTGGTAGACTAGCCAGGGTTGTGGTAGACCAGCCAGGGCTGTGGTAGACCAGCCAGGGCTGTGGTAGACCAGCCAGGGTTGTGGTAGACTAGCCAGGGCTGTGGTAGACTACCAGGGTTTGTGGTAGACTAGTCCAGGGTTGTGGTAGACCAGCCAGGCTGTGGTAGACTAGCCAGGGTTGTGGTAGACTAGCCAGGGCTGTGGTAGACTAGCCAGGGTTGTGGTAGACTAGCCAGGGTTGTGGTAGACCAGCCAGGGCTGTGGTAGATCAGCCAGGGCTGTGGTAGACCAGCCAGGGCTGTGGTAGACCAGCCAGGGCTGTGGTAGACCAGCCAGAGTTGTGGTGCACTAGCTAGGGTTGTGGTAGACTAGCCAGGGTTGTGGTAGACCAGCCAGGGCTGTGGTAGACCAGCCAGGGCTGTGGTAGACCAGCCAGGGCTGTGGTAGACCAGCCAGGCTGTGTAGACCAGCCGAGTTGTGGTGCACATAGCCAGGGTTGTGGTAGACTAGCCAGGGTTGTGGTAGACCAGCCAGGGCTGTGGTAGACCAGCCAGGGCTGTGGTAGACCAGCCAGGGCTGTGGTAGACTAGCCAGGGTTGTGGTAGACCACCAGGCTGTGGTAGACCAGCCAGGATTGTGGTAGACTACCAGGGCTGTGGTAGACTAGCCAGGTTGTGTAGACACCAGGTTGTGGTAGACCGCCAGGACTGTGGTAGACTAGCCAGGGTTGTGGTAGACCAGCCAGGGCTGTGGTAGACTTACCCCAGGGCTGTGGTAGACCAGCCAGGGTTGTGTAGACCAGCCAGGGTTGTGGTGACTAGCAGGGTTGTGGTAGACCAGCCAGGGTTGTGTAGACCAGCCAGGGCTGTGGTAGACCAGCCAGGGCTGTGGTAGACCAGTCAGGGCTGTGGTAAACCAGCCAGGGCTGTGGTAGACCAGCCAGGGCTGTGGTAGACCAGCCAGGGCTGTGGTAGACCAGCCAGGGCTGTGGTAGACCAGCCAGGGCTGTGGTAGACCAGCCAGGGCTGTGGTAGACCAGCCAGGGCTGTGGTAGACCAGCCAGGGCTGTGGTAGACTGCAGGTTTCAAGTTTTCAAAGTAAACAGTAAACACGTTTTATATAACAAAGACTACCATAACATGACGCTGCCTGTTAGAACACACAACAGAACCTTACCATAACATGTACACAACTCGTAAACACTTACTACTGTTACAAATTTCAAAGTTTGTCCTGTATTAAATACACAAAGAAAACGTTGAATAAAACAATGTTGCTTGCGAGAGAGAGAGAGAGCGAGAGAGAGGAGAGAGAGAGAGAGAGAGAGGAGAGAAGAGAGAGAGAGAGAGAGAGGAGAGAGAGAGAGAGAGAGAGAGAGAGAGAGAGAGAGAGAAGAGAGAGAGAGATTTCGTTCGGATTTTTAACCCCGGAGGGTTAGCCACCCAGGAAAGTCAGTGCGTCATCGAGGACTGTCTAACTTATTTCCATTGGGGTCCTTAATCTTGTCCCCCAGGATGCGACCCACACCAGTCGACTAACACCCAGGTACCTATTTGCTGCTAGGTGAACAGGACAACAGGTGTAAGGAAACGTGTCGAAATGTTTCCACCCGCCGGGAATCGAACCCGGGCCCTCCGTGTGTGAAGCCCGGGAGCTTCAGCCACCAGTTTTAGGTGCTGATGTGGGTCAGCCAAAGTTAATAATTTTAAAATGACTAATATTTATTAGCTTGTGCAATGGAGATAGTTTCAGTTTGTGCAAATTTAAAAAATAATTCATGTGTAGTCTGGAGAACAAAATATTTCAGGGTCATCAGAGTCCAGTGAGCAAGTGACTGACCTGACTTATTCAATTCAATTCAATTCAAGTTTATTCTCTATAAAGGTTACAATGTGGGGTTTACAGGTTTTGGATATTGTGTGGTTTACATGTTATAAAATACTAATTACAGAAGGGGCCACTAGGACACCTAGCATGGCTAGGCATTTCGGGCAGACTTAGATTAATTCTTAACATTAAATCCTTACAGATTATGGTATTAAGGCTAAGTGACTACATCATAATTTGTGAGTTTAGCAATGTGAATGCTTTTGTTTTGGCACAATACAAAGTGTCTATATTGGAGTATCATAGGCAAACTTATGACTAGTTAGGATTTATTATTTTAAGATTAAGATTAGTATTTCTGGGTTTATAGTCAGTGGGTGAGTGAGTGTAATTGTGAACCACCAGGTGGTTATCATGTAGTTAGTTGTTGGGGTGTATCAGGGAGATAAGATGTTTTCTAACTGTAGTTTTGAAATTGATGAATGTGTCTGCAGTTCTAGAGTTTTCAGGTAGGGTGTTCCAGATTTTAGGTCCTTTGAAATACATTGAATTTTTGTAAAGGTTTAGTCGAACATGGGGAATGTCATAGAGATGTTTGTGTCTGGTGTTGTGCCTGTGGGTTCTGTCACAACTATCAGGAAAGCGTTTTAGGTTAAGGTTAATATTGGAATTTAAGGTCCTGTGATATAGATTGCACATAGTAAGTGGGATGTTCTGAACAGGGAGTAAGTTTAGATCTATGAAGAGTGGGGAGGTGTGTTGCCAGGGATGGGATTTAGTGATTATTCTTACTGCGGCTTTTTGTTGGGTTATTATTGGCTTTAGGTGTGTTGCTGCAGTTGAACCCCAAACACAGATAGCATAGGTGAGGTATGGATATATAAGTGAATGGTATAGTGTGAGAAGGGCAGTTTGCGGCACATAGTATCGTATCTTGGAGAGGATCCCCTCCATTTTGGATACTTTTTTTGTTATGTGTTGGATATGGGTGCTGAAATTTAGGTTGTTGTCGAGGTATAGGCCAAGGAATTTGCCCTCATTATGTCTGGCAATTAGAGTGTTGCCGATCTTAATGTTAAGTTGCGCAACACCTGCTCTGCTACCAAACATAATATAGTAGGTTTTGCCAGTGTTAAGTGTAAGTTTATTGGCTGTCATCCAAGTCGATATTTTGAGCAGCTCCTCGTTAACAATGGTGTTGAGGGTGGCAAGATTAGGGTGGGATTTGACATATGTCGTGTCGTCAGCAAAGAGAATGGGTTTCAGGTGTTGGGATATGTTTGGAAGATCATTGATGTAAATGAGGAAGAGCAGGGGACCAAGGACACTTCCCTGCAGAACTCCAGTATCAAGTAGCCGTATTGATGAGGCTGTGACTTTAATGGTGACATACTGACACCTATTAGAAAGGTAGGTTTTAAAATATGCAAGCGCATGGCCTCTTATAACATAGTGGTCAAGTTTGTGGAGTAGGATGCCGTGGTCTACTGTGTCATACACTTTTCTTAGGTCAATAAAAATTCCTAGCGGATATTCCTTATTTTCCAATGCTGTGTAAAGCAGGTCTAGCATCTTTATAATTGCATCATTAGTGCTTTTATTTTTCCTGAATCCAAATTGGCAGGGGTTGAGTATGTTTTGTGACGTTATAAATGAATATAGTCTCCTGTGCACGAGTTTCTCGAAGATTTTGGATAGCAATGGTAAGTTTGATATTGGCCTATATGTTTACATCTGCAGGGTCACCACCTTTATGGTATTGGTGTAACCCTTGCTGTCTTGAGTAGTGTCGGGAAAGTGCTAGTTTCTAGTGACTTGTTAAAAAGTAATGTAATAGCATGAGAAAGGACATGGGCCGCTCGCTTGTACAATAATGGTGGGACGTGAGACAGATTCCCCGAGTTATTTTTAAGTGACTTTATGATCGCGGTGACTTCCGTGGGCTCAGTTGGTACAAGATAGAAGGAATTTGGGAAACTCCCATCTAGGTAGCCCCCGGCATGGGCATTGGTACGTGGGATTTTACTGGCGAGATTAGATCCTATGTTTGAGAAGAAGTCGTTTATCGTGTTAGCTGTATCAGTGGGATGCAGTGGTGTTTCATGAGGTTTAGTTAGAACAATATTCTTGTTTTTTTTCAGTTTGTGGGTCCCTAGAATCTGGAAAAGTGTTTTCCAGGTCTTTTTTATATCTCCTCTTGTGTCAGTGAACCTGCTGGAGTAGTACAGTTGTTTGGCTTTCTTTATTAATTTGGTGGGAACTGTGGAAAATTGCATTTATCTGAATGTAACTAATTATGTACATAACAGTAAATGATAACAAAGATAATTATTATTTATCAATGTTACATAGACAAGTAGGAATTTGGGACACCTAGGTCGCAAAAATGTCCCCCTTCGATACCTACAACTGTCATATCCACAAGTTGCTCTGGACCTATTAATTAAATGAAATATACATACACCATGAATGCTGGTAAATATATAAATTTGTGGACTGTATATTAAAAAAATAAATGGTTATATATATACACAATTACATAACAGAAGGAAAATATATCTTAATATCACTCACCAATTTCACTGGAGATTAATGTGTATCATACTCAGAAAACCTCACTCTAACTAAATCTATGAAAATAATGCTGGCCAGAATTACACACAAATCTAGAGAGCTTATCTGAGGTTCCTGGAGCTGTCTTGTCCAGTCGTCTGATATCTCAAGTTATGCAGGAATGCACATCCACCAATTTTGCCTCCTATTTGAGAGGTGTCAACACAATTTTAACCTCTAGAGCACGAAAAATTCTTCCCATTACACCAACATTTGTACAAAATTCAAAACCAAGATGGCCAGTGTCTCTTTCTGCCCAGGCGCAGCTTCCAGTTTCCCATTTTCGATAACATACTTCTTTTAAAAATACAATATAGGGCATCTATTTACATATAAATTACCGTATTTCCGGAAAATATACAGTATTTTCCAAAAGAACTGTTGAATATTGTTTAAGAATATCTTTGTGTATTAAGCCCTGTCTATATTGCTTTTCATATTGGTGTTTCTTATCAATAGATTTCAGAATGCTGCTGGTTAGCCATGGGCAACCAAGCCGTTTATTCGTGATCTGTTTCGTTCTTATACCCTTGTTGAACGATAACAATGGAAATTACTCACTCTAAATTTTCATAAGTTATCCTTGGAAATTTACCTGTATATTATGTAACAATTTATCTGTATATTATGTAACAATTTATCTGTATATAATGTAACAATTTATCTGTATATAATGTAACAATTTATCTGTATATAATGTAACAATTTACCTGTATATAATGTAACAATTTACCTGTATATAATGTAACAATTTACCTGTATATAATGTAACAATTGTAATGTTGAAAGGAGTGAGGTTGGGTGGGTGTCTAGGTGTTGGCAGGGGAGCTCCACCTGACTTAATTGGGAACATTTTACTAGTTTCTTTTCTCGGGGGGGGGGGAGAAACTTGTTTCCTCTCCATTACCCTTCAAGGTTTGAGGAAAATCTTCACCAGAATTCTGGGATCAGGGGTCAAGACATTTGCCATCGTAACTCACAGTGGCACAGCCATGCGGCGAGGCTTTAATAATTAATAAAGTAGTACTCACTTTTAGGTTGAAATAATTCATATTTACATTCATCTCGTCCACAAACGTTGTAATATACAGGTATAACCCGCGCGTAGAAGAGAGAAGCTTATGACGACATTTCGGCCCTCACTTGGACCATTAACAGTCACACTGTTGCAATATAACGTGGTACGAGGTAGTCACATCAGTACACAGGTATAATCTTAATTTTTTCCAGGGGTGGGACCGGTATTCAGGGGAAGGCCCTCGGCAGAAAACGAAAAAACTGCAGTGGCGAGTCATCATATGAGACCCGCGTCAGGAAGCACTTGTCCTGTTTCTTGACCACTCTTACCTAAATAACATAAATTGAAGATTAAGACACGTGCAACAGTTGGGTATTTTTTGATGAAATGCTTCGCCTACAGCCCTACACAGTAGGCTTTTTCAGACAAATTCAGAGGGAGCAGTAATAATGAACACATATGCAACAGTTTACCTGGAGTTTACCTGGAGAGAGTTTCGGGGGTCAACGCCCCCGCGGCCCGGTCTGTGACCAGGCCTTCTGGTGGATCAGAGCCTGATCAACCAGGCTGTTGCTGCTGGCTGCACGCAAACCAACGTACGAGCCACAGCCCAGCTGGTCAGGAAATGACTTTAGGTGCTTGTCCAGTGCCAGCTTGAAGACTGCCAGGGGTCTGTTGGTAATCCCCTTATGTGGCTGGAGGCAGTTGAAAAATCTCGGGCCCCTGACACTTATTGTATGGGCTCTAACGTGGCTAGTGAACCCCTGCTTTCATTGGGGGTATGGTGCATCTCTGCCAAGTCTTTTGCTTTCGTAGTGATGATTTTCGTGTGCAAGTTTGGTACTAGTCCCTCTAGGATTTTCCAGGGGTATATAATCATGTATCTCTCCCTCCTGCGTTCCAGGGAATACAGGTTTAGGAACCTCAAGCGCTCCCAGTAATTGAGGTGTTTTATCTCCGTTATGCGCGCCGTGAAGGTTCTCTGTACATTTTCCAGGTCAGCAATTTCACCTGCCTTGAAAGGTGCTGTTAGAGTGCAGCAATATTCCAGCCTAGATAGAACAAGTGACCTGAAGAGTGTACATCATTTTCGAAATGTTTCGCCTACTCAGTAGGCTTCTTCAGTCGAGTACAGAAAAGTTGATAGAAGAGACGTGAAGACGATGTAATCAGTCCATCACCCTTGAAGTTTAGAGGTGGTCAGTCCCTCAGTCTGGAGAAGAAAATTGTTCCATAGTCTGAGACAATATGGTGTTGAAGTGTGCATGTATAATGTTTTAAAGAGGAAATTTACAAGTAATTCAGTGGTGATTGCTAAAGCAGATACTAAGTGTACTAGGGACTGGAAAAGAGAAATAAATATTATTGTATATGAGTAAAAGAGCGAAGAGTGAAAATGGCAGGCATTAGGGGGGTACAGGCTGCCATAATTATATTTATCTTTCTTCTTCAATTCCATGAAGAAAGAAATCAGTCATGGGGGTTGGAAAAGGTGAATGGAGTAACAGCGCCCTGGACAGTAAAAGCCCAACAGTTGCCATCCTACCAGAAAAGTAAATGTCACTATCGCCGCAAGGTATGGCAACACCGCATACCCAAACAAAAACAGGCACACAGCTCTTATTGTACGCTCTTAAGTGGTGATATCCAAATTAATCCAGGACCTCAAACTACTATTGTGCAGAGGCAAAACAGACAGATAAATGACGGCGATAATGACGGTCTAGTAGCTAGGCCCGGTGGCCTGGTGGCTAAAGCTCCCGCTTCACACACGGAGGGCCCGGGTTCGATTCCCGGCGGGTGGAAACATTCGACACGTTTCCTTACACCTGTTGTCCTGTTCACCTACCAGCAAATAGGTACCTGGGTGTTAGTCGACTGGTGTGGGTGGCATCCTGGGGGACAAGATTAAGGACCCCAATGGAAATAAGTTAGACAGTCCTCGATGACGCACTGACTTTCTTGGGTTATCCTGGGTGGCTAACCCTCCGGGGTTAAAAATCCGAATGAAATCTTATCTTATCTTATCTTATGTAATGCATACATAGGTCAATGTGAGACAATACAGCCATTATTATCTCAAACACTACCAAACAGGTGCATACACTGTACTAAAGTAATGCATGAAAAACAAAAAAGGGAACCTTATGTAAAATGTGTAAGGGGTGGGTGCATGATGGATGTATGTACAATTAAAAACAACGGTGCCAAATTCATTTTGTGTGTAACAAATGCATTTTGGCACATTTTACCCTTTAGCAGTGATGACATTGATTTACCTAAAATTTAATACAAATGACTCATTGCCATATATTGATGTTTAAATGATTGTTTTATGAAAACAGCCTTCACTTTATTCATGTCAACACAAAATCACTTCTTCCTAAATTGGCAGAGATTAGGAATCTACTAACAAAATTAGGGCCCCGTAATAACCTCTCTGAATCTTGGGTTGGATGATACGGTGACTGACGACGAGGTCAAAATAGAAGGTTACAATATAAAAAGGTTAGATAGGAACAAAAAGGGTGGGAGTATGTGCCTACATTAGAAATGACTTAGCTTACAACCCAAGACCTATTTAAATAACAATAAACTGGAGATTCTTGGTTTGAAGTGCGGCTTCCCAACCAAACCCATCTTAGTGGGAACAGTTACCGCCCTCCTACCCAGGACCATTCTTAGAAGCTTTTCCAGAGTCTTGTTCGGACTTGAAAACAATTGCGAGACAATAATACTGGGCGACTTCAATACTTTTTTCCAGCACAAAATAAAGGGGCAAATGCAAAAGGTATAAGCAAATTCTAGGTTTAAATATAACAGTCAACTAATTAATACACCAACCCGGATCACACAGTTCTCAGCCACCCAAATTGACCACATACTTTGTAACTGCTCTGAGAACATTAGTCAGTCAGGCGTCATTACCAAACAGGTCTTAGTGATCATTTCATCATTTACTGCACCAGGAAAATCACTAGGGATAGGATAGGCCTACACAGGACAATAAAAAAAAGTCAACTAAAACTACAGTAAAGAAACACTGGTAAATAGGCTACACAATTGTGACTGGACAGAGATAACAAGTTGCACGGACGAAACGATGCCTGGGAAAAATTCAAACAATGTTCCTACCATCCTTGATAATATTGCACCAGTTAAAGAGGTTTGGATTAAACGAAGAAACTGAACCCTGGATGTCTACTGAGTATTAAAAATAGAAATTCAGAAAACCAGCTGCTAAAAAGATTTAAAGCAAACAACAGGATATTGCAGCACTAAATGAATTCCAAAGGTGAGGAACAGAGTACAGAGGGTTATAAAAGGGGCAAAGGCAAAACACTATTGCTCAAAAATTGAAGAGTAAAGCATAACCCCAGAAAGCTCTGGGAACAACTAAAACAGTTGGGTATAGCCTAAGCCAGTAGATAGGTCTAACAATAGTACTCACTATCGATAAGAGGTAAGCCACGAAACATCTAAGGTGGCAAATTGCTTTTTAAATTTCCCACTACACACTGTTGCATCAACCCTATTAAGTAACTAATCCCGCTGCATCAAATACCTTTAAGACAGACTCTGATAAGTTCCAAACATACTATACCAATAAAGGGTAACCCCAAACAGTTGTCAACTAGTAAGTGTATCTCATGATTTTTATTCAAAAAGAACTAAGGGAGGTTAAACCCAACTAAGAGCACAGGCCCTGATAACATCCCGTCTAAGTTCTAAAAGATGTGCTTTTGAACTGTCAATCCCTATTGCTCACATAATAAAATCTATCAAACACCACTAATACCGTACCAGAGGGGGTTTTAAGAGGCCAGAGTTTCTCCTATCTTCAAGAAAAATAGTAGGGCTGATGTCAGCAACTATAGCCTGTTAGTATACTCAGTATAATATCTAAAATTCTAGACAGGGCGGTGTACTCTCAAGTAGTTAAGTACCTTAATGCCAACAACATTCTCCATAGCTATCAATCGGGCTTTAGAAGATCCTACTCAACCGACACCTCCCTAATTAATCTGATGGATTACCTGAGAACTGAAATGTCAAAGGGGAACCTCATAGGTATGGTAGGTTAGGTTAGGTAAGGTTCGTCAGGAAACAGGACAAATGTTTCCTGACGCGGGTCTTAGTCAGATGATGACCCGCCTTTGGAGCTTTTGGTCATCTGACCGAGGCCTTCCGCTGGCTTACCGGTCCACCCCTTTAAAAATTATGGTCATTTATAACCATTGTTGATAATTATAGGTATGGTAACCTTAGACCTGCAAAAGGCATTCGATACTGTCAACCACAATATATTATGTAAAAAACTTCAAACTATCGGGATAGGTTCTGTAGACTGGTTTAAGTCCAACCTTAAACAACAGAGACAAATAGTCAAAATCAACAAAACGGGAAACAGAACCCCTGCCGATAAATGTGGATTCCCCAAGGTAGTATTCTGGGTCCCTTATTATTCTTATGTTATGTCAATGACATCCCTATCAGTGCAAGTGCAAACTCCTACTGTATGCAGATGACAGTGCCCTGTTAGTGTCAGTAAAGATCCATAAGAATAGCTAATGTTTTAACACTGGAACTGGAGTCCTGCGCAAATGGTTAGTTTGACAACAAACTATCATTACACCTCGGGAAAACTGAAGCCATTCTCTTTGGCACGAAACAAAAAACTGAGAAGGGTAAATAATTTTAATGTTCAGTGTAAAAGGTAGCCCATCACTTTGGTTTCTTCAGTAAAATATCTGGAATCCCCTTTGACCCATGCATATCAGGAGAATTGATAGGGAACAGTGTAGTAAAGAAGCGAATGCCAGACAATTTCCTGTATAGACAAGCACAGTGTCTACCTACTGAGGCTCGCATGACCCTGTCTACCCTTATATAATGCCATATGGGTTACGGCCTGCTTTTCATGGTACCTGCCTTGACAAAAAAACTGAAAGATAGACTGCAAATCACCCAGAAACAAAATCGTAAGATTCATCCTGGACCTGGACCAAGAGAACTGTAGGCCAGGATGAATTTCAGCAGTGGATATCTGAATGTTGAAGACAGAGTAAAACAACTGAAGCTAAAACACGTTTATAAAATTGTCTCACAAACAGTGTCCAGAATATCTTGCTGTCAATTTTGTCAGGTTGGGAACCAAAGCAATCATAGTAAATAGGAGAGAGAGCACAACTTTGTAGTACCCACAGTCATTGGGCCCGGCTTCAAACACCTTTTATTGTACAGCAATAAAGGAATGGAAACAACTACCCGCACTGTCAAAGCCAGTTCAAGAAGAGTGCCAAAAGGTGTCTGATAAAAGTACAAAAGAAAGGGAGGGAATGATTTTCTGTTTTTTAGCTAACATAAGTGTAAATTTTTCCATATTCCTATAATGACCCCGTATTGTAGATAGTCTTAATGACCCCCGTGTAGTAATAGTCTTTGTAGTATAATAAAAAATGTTACTTCATTATGAATAATAAGAAAATATTATAACCTTTATATTATAATAATAAGGTAAAAGGACCCCAATGGAAATAAGTCACTCTGACTTTTTTTTTTTTTTGTAATTTGTTTATGATTGTGACCAACCTACCTGGAGTTCATTACCTTTTGTAAATTGTTGAGTTCATTACCTCTGTAACCCTTTCTCAGCTATCAAAACTTTGGAGTCCAGTCCCTGGACCCAAATTATGTACCTCTGTAATCTTTTGACTAACCGCCCACAGGATGGGTATGGGGTGCATAATAAACATATTAAACTGTCTGACTTTTTTGGGTTATCCTAGGTTTCCCATGTGCTGCTATGTATGAAAATCTATTAACGTATTGTGAACCTGAATAAACTACTACGGGCCCGACCGAGTCCTGGCACGGGTTTTCATCTGCATGACCGTCCTGGGTTTCCGAGGAGAAAGGGTTTCTACAATGATGCGACGTATCTGCTCAAGGGGACCTCTTCTGGTCATTTCCAACTGGTGCATCTCATAAGCGACAACACCATATGTACTCCTAACTGTGGACACTAGCGAGGAGGAGGATATTTCGTTATCACGGGTAACAGCTTGTCTGGTTCGTTGACTCCATGGCACACTAGTGTGACCGCAGTCATCTCTGGGTCCTCCTCGGGAGAGAATATCAGTCCTAGTTGCCTGCGGAGTGTCTCAGTAACTTCGCACTCCAGAAGGTAGTGTGTTAGGGGCCGCTGGGACAAACGTGTTGACAGTACTGGCACATCTCCTCATCAGCCTTGTCTACCATCATCTTGGCTGTGGGAAAGCCCAAACGAAGATACGGTACTCTGCTCCAGTCAGCCCTCCTAGCCCTATATCATTCACTTATTTATATACGGCCAGGAGGTGAGACGTAGGCCACTAGTAGAGGTAAGAATGTAGTCGTTGGGAGGTCACGTCCTTCTCAAATCCAGCCATTCTCACAACTTGGACAACTTCTACTGGTGAGAATGGCTGGATTTGAGAGGGACGTGACCTCCCAACGACTACATTCTTACCTCTACAACTTGCCTACATCTCACCTCCTGGCGGTATATAAGGCTCCATCCTGTCACTTCAACTCCTCCCTCAGGAGCCAGAGGCGGGTCATCGCAAGATTGAGACCCGTGCCAGGACTACGGTCTTGGCGAACATTATACATACACATACTTCATCTCCATATTGTTTGAGACTATGGAACAATACCTTCTCCAGACTGAGGGACTGACCACCTCAAACTTCAAGGGAGATGGACTGATTACATCGTCTTCACGTCTCTTCTATCAACTTTTCTGTACTCGACTGAAGAAGCCTACTGTGTAGGCGAAACGTTTCGAAATAGATACCTAACTGTTGCATGTGTCTTACCTAACAACCTGTCGGTATTTTATACCATTTTAAAATATTCAGTAATAATAAAAATAAAGATGATGTAATCACCCAAATCATCCTTGAGAAAAAGTATTTGAAGGACTCATCACCTCAAGTACTTTTTCTCCAAGAGTGATGGACTGATTACATCATTTTCTCATTACTACTGCTCCTTCCGTTTTTTGACTGAAGAAGCCTACTGTGTAGGCGAAACGTTTCGTCAATAAAGATACGCAACTGTTGCACATGTGTCTTAATCTTCACCTTGTCAGTATTTTTATACCATTTTCAAAAATACATCACATAAATTACTGGGGAGAAGGTGATATTTACCTCCAGCTGCCACCCACAAACACTTGAATACAAACCACTTACGGGCCCAGGGAAAATTTTAACTCGTACATTATTCCTCTCATAAAAATAACTTTTTTTCTGGCTAATACCTTCCAAATAAACAACTTATACAGGCACACCAAAAAAAAAACTTTTTTTTCTCTAAGTTTGAATGGTGATATTTAAAAAGAAGTAGGAGCAGAGTTCAACCACCCCTAAACTACCATAATGGTCTTATATTATCATGTGAAAACCTAAACCTTTAAGTCATATAAGACCTGAGGAATGGCAAATAATTAGGTTTCCTCCGACACAAATATGTAAAAACAGGTTGTATTTTTCCCCAGCGTATATATCTTACCTCAGTTCACTCAAGCCCCGCTCTATCTCCCAGATTCGCCGGTACTGTCCTGGCCCGGGTCTTTTCCAGATGGTGACCCGGCCATGGCTCCTGTCGCAAGTGTCTTGTGGCATGTCAGGAAGGGCCGAGAGAGCAACCACTCCTAGGTCCACTGGATTGTTGTTGTTGTAGATTCGCCTGTATAATCACCCGGCTAAGAGGTAGCCCGGCCTTGGCTTCCTATCATGGGAGTGTCTCAAACCAATGTTTGCCATGGGAGGAGGTACAAGTGCCTCCTTATCTTCTGGGACCAGCTGTCCCCAGGCCTAGCCCTATTTTCTTCCCCCACGGGGCTCAGAGGGAGAAGCTAGGCACCTTGGGCTGCCACAAACCCCGCCCACACTGGGCTCGAAGGGTGTGGCAGCTGCATAGCATCAGACAATGTCAGGAGGTGCAAAGGCAGCAAGCACTACAGGATCCTTTTGGAGCCTCACCCCCAGCTTTGGGCCGAAGCCCGAGTGCTGGACAGGTTCAGGGAAAGCCTCTTGCGTGTGTAGTGTGTGTGTGTGTGTGTGTGTTGTGTGTGTGTGTGTTGCTGCTGCTACTGCTTCACTTGTCCATTGCACTCATGGGAGTCCACTGGACCACACCCCGAAAGCGGGGAACTCAGCTTCATAATGATTGGTTGATGGAAGCTTGCTTAGTGTGAGGTAAGTTTTTGATGCCCTGAATTTCGTTCTCGAGACGTAATCGGATCTTGTTGGCGTCTCATTAATAACTGCTTGACGTCCTCAGTCATTTTCTTAAGAGTGCTGCGTAATTTATTATTATTATTATCAGGGTCGCAGGTAAACTTCACTGTTCTATCCTGGAGTCGTCGGTAAGTTCGTCGCAATACATATAGCTTGCTCAGCTCTCATAACTTTGGGTACAGTCCCTTAACCCATTAAAGTACCTCTAATCTTTACTACCACCCACACCATGGTATGGGGTCCATAATAAAAATATTAAACTAACAGTCATCACAGTATTGGTCGTTGTGTAGAACCTGAAAGCCAGGGCCATTCTGAGTAGTACTTAGGTCAATAT
>NC_069440.1:41919733-41939733 GCF_026875155.1 Cherax quadricarinatus
ATTAAAAATATAATAATAAAATAATATGCTTGAACTGTTTTATTATTTGTAAGACACCATAATAAACTTTAAAAGAAAACTGATATATTCTGACCATTGCTATAAATCAAAGAATCAAAACACCTGTGTTGACTGCAAATATTACACAACATACAAACAAAAAACGAAGAGTCAAGAAATGAAATTCACTTTCGAACTCAAAACGAAGTGCAGGAACTTACGATTGTACTGGTTGATATCTTGTGATGCAGGTGTTGCCACAGCTCACCTGGCAGCAGTATCTGTTAGTGCCACACTGCTCATCTGTGGTACACTGCTGGTCACAGAAGTACCCACTGGAGCCACTAGGCGGACACACAGACAAGTTCGGGTTGCTGCGAAGTTAACAATGTTGATGTTAATATTAATGCATTTTAACCTTGAACTAAAGTAAATAACATAAATAAAACTTCATATATACTTTCCGGAAGATATAAAATTAAAAGTGAACTTCAAAATAACTTTGATTTCTAGAAGAATATACTTTTGTGGTTAAATTAATACCGAGTGTTAATAATTTGACAAAGTTAATAAAGGAAAACTTGTATCTTAAATAACGATGATACTGAATAATAACTAAAAAAATGGCTATAACCATAACCATATTTTTAAAGGAGTGGACCAGTAAGCCAGCGGAAGGCCTCAGTCAGATGACAAAAAGCTCCAGGGTGTGTCATCATATGACTTAAGACCCGCGTCAGGAAATGCTTGACCTATTTCCTGACAAATATTACGTAACCCAACCTAACATAACCTAACCTTAGTTAACCTAACCTAACTTAACCTAACCTAACCTAACCTTACTTAACCTAACCTAACCTAACCTAACCTAACCTAACCTAACCTAACCTTACTTAACCTAACCTAACCTAACCTAACCTAACCTAACCTAACCTTACTTAACCTAACCTAACCTAACTTAACCTAACCTAACCTAACCTAACTTAACCTAACCTAACCTAACCTAACCTAACCTAACCTAACCTAACCTAACCTAACCTAACCTTACTTAACCTAACCTAACCTAACTTAACCTAACCTAACTTAACCTAACCTAACCTAACTTAACCTAACCTAACCTAACCTAACCTTACTTAACCTAACCTAACCTAACCTAACCTTACTTAACCTAACCTAACCTAACCTAACCTAACCTAACCTTACTTAACCTAACCTAACCTAACCTAACCTAACCTAACCTAACCTAACCTAACCTAACCTAACCTTACTTAACCTAACCTAACCTAACCTAACCTAACCTAACCTAACCTAACCTAACCTAACCTAACCTAACCTTACTTAACCTAACCTAACCTAACCTAACCTAACCTAACCTAACCTAACCTTACTTAACCTAACCTAACCTAACCTAACCTAACCTAACCTAACCTAACCTAACCAAACCTTACTTAACCTAACTTAACCTTACTTAACCTAACTACCTTACTTTCTTACTTAACCTAACCTAACCCTAACCTAACCTAACCTTACTTAACCCTAACCCTAACCTAACCTTACCTTCCCTAACCTGACCTACCTAACCAAACCAAACCCTAACCTAACCTAACCTAACCTAACCTTACTTAACGTAACCTAACCTACCTTACCTTACCTAACCTGACCTAACCTAACCTAACCTAAGCTAACCTAACCTAACCTTACTTAACCTAACCTAACCTAACCTAAGGTTACCTGACCTAACCTAACCTAACCTAACCTAACCTAACCTAACCTAACCTAAGGTTACCTGACCTAACCTAACCTTACCTAACCTTACCTAACCTAACCTAACCTAACCTAAGGTTACCTGACCTAACCTAACTACCTAACCTTAACCTAACTAACCTAACTAATAAGGTTATGACCTGACCTAACCTAACCAAACCTAACCAAACCCTAACCTAACCTAGGTTCCCTGACCTAACCTAACTTACCTATACTTACCTAACCTAACCAAACCCTAACCTAAGGTTACCTGACCTAACCTAACCCTACCAAAACCTTTACCTAACCTAACCTAACCTAACCAAGGTTACCTGACCTAACCTAACCTAACCTAACCTAACCTAACCAAAACCAAAACCTAAGGTTCCCTGCCCTTTAACCTAACCTTACCTAACCTTACCTAACCTAACAAACCCTAACCTAAGGTTACCTGACCTAACTATCCCTACCTAACCTTAACTAACTAACCAAAATAACCTAAGGTTACCTGACCTAACCTAACCTAACCTAACCTAACCTAACCTAACCTAACCTAAGGTTACCTGACCTAACCTAACCTTACCTAACCTTACCTAACCTAACCAAACCCTAAGGTTACCTGCCCTAACCTAACCCAAACCTAACCTTACCAAAACCAAACCCTAACCTAACCCTAATTTTACCTGACCTAACCAAACCCAAACCCTTCCCTTACGTAACCTTACCTAACCTAACCTAACCTAACCTAAGGTTACCTGACCTAAACTAACCCTACCTAACCTTACCTAACCTAACCTAACCTAACCTAAGGTTACCTGACCTAACCTAATCTAACCTTACTTAATCTAACCTAATAACCAAATATATATTAACATAACCAAAGTATATTAACTTCCGTATGTTTACTAGAAATATGAAGCTAAAAATTAAAAAAAAAAGGTCATAATTTTTAGAAAAAAATAATATATTTCGTCAGACATTGTTTATTTAAAATTAATAAAAAACATTGTGAAGTGTATTATTAAAAAAATGTGAAATGTGTTTATTACTCACCAGCTTGTTAGTAAGGTTCAAAACAACAGAACATATTGAACTGTTGAATATACTGTTTAACGGTACGAGTGCTTTATTCTTGGCTCCCGTTGACTTTTGTGATTCCCTACAAGAGTGGTTAATTCTTCTCTTGACAGATATATGTGACAGTGGTGCTTCCTGTTGAAGAAGGAAGACCAGACTCCCACTTCCTGCTGAACCATGTGTAACTTGCTGTCATCTGTAGGGCCCACCGGGCTCACCATCTCCCGAGCACATATCTATGAATGTGTCCCATAAAGTCTACACACACAGATGTTGTTATAGCAGCCTATGTATTTGCATCTGCCTCTCTATTTATAATAATAATAATAATAATAAATAATAATAATAATAATAATAATAATAATAATAATAATAATAACTTTATTTACTACCAGTACATGTACAAGGTATACAGACCATAGCTGACATCAGTAACATACTACTAAATAGAAAGCCGCTTGTTATGCAGAGCATTTCCCGCTGCATTTCAGGATGCGACCCACACCAGTCCACTAACTCCCAGGATGCGACCCACACCAGTCCACTAACTCCCAGGATGCGACCCACACCAGTCCACTAACACCCAGGCGCACATTTTACTGATGAGGAACATAGACAACCAGTGTAAGAAAACATACCCAATGTTTCTACCTTCTCCGGGAATCGAACCGGAATCCCTCAGCGTGTGAAGCGAGAGCTTATACCACCAGGCCATGAGCCACCGTGGATACATCGTGGGTACACCAGGCCACGATGCCCCGTGGCCTGGTGGCTAAATTTCTCGCTTCACACGGCGAGAGTCTGGGTTCGATTCCTAGCGAGGGTAAAAACATTGGGCGTGTTTCTTTACTCTGGTTGTCTATGTTCACCCATCAGTAAAATGGGTACCTGGGTGTTAGTGGACTGGTGTGGGTCGCATCCTGGGAGTTAGTGGACTGGTGTGGGTCGCATCCTGGGAGTTAGTGGACTGGTGTGGGTCGCATCCTGGGTGTTAGTGGACTGGTGTGGGTAGCATCCTGGGACAAAATTGACCTAATTTGCGGGAAATGCTCAGCATAACAATGAACTTTCTGTATAGTAGTATGTCACTGATGTCATCTATGGTCTGTATACCTTGTACATGTACTGGTAGTAAATAAAGATTATTATTTTGTTATTTTTTATATTATTATTATATTTTATTATATTATTTTATTATTATTATTTATTTTTTATTTTATTATTAGAAGAAGAAGAAGAAGAAGAAGATACCTAACTGTTGCACGTGTCCTACTTATCAACGTGTCGATACTGTATAACACTGTCATGTTCAAACTTTTGTAGCTTTAAAAATATATTAGGCAAGTACATACGTGTGTTGGAGTTAGACGTACTTAGCATGGGCCAGTAGCCCTGATGCAGTGCTCGTTCATATGTGTTAGGTGGGGCATCCAGCGCACTATCCCTGTAAGAAGGACGAGCAACGATTCCTGGATTCTGGGTGAGGACTTTGGCTTGCTTCAATCCCTAGAGTCCGAGAACGACCCAAATTCCATGGAAGGTGCAGCATACAAGTAAATGAAGAAGACTGGCGTTCGTGGTCCTTTATGGAGCCAGAGGACATAAACGCAACGGGGCCCTATAAATGTGAGCCATGAGGTGTCTGGGAAACTTCTGTTAGTTTCCCTTGACCAGGAAGGAGATTACATCTTTTCTCCACGTTCTTACACAAGGCATCCCCTAGCAAACTTCCAGCTTCACCCTCAGGAGAACCGCCACCAACCTCGAGGCCACCAGATGCCTGTAGAGGTGGGCAGACACAGTCAGTGGTCACCACAGTAAATGGTGGGGCCACTGGCAAGAGGCCTGATGGCTGTGCAGGACGAATCGTTGAGAGAGGGCGGAAGGGCTATATTCCACCGAGGAGGTTCCCACAACAGTTAGACCCCTACAGCTAGAAACAACAGCTGCATAAGATGGGCTGGGGTGCAGGAGATATGATTCATACTGGCCTCCGCAAAACCCATGTTTTCCACATACACATAACACACTAGAACGCTAGTTGGTTTTTCCTAAATAGGGGAGAAATTCTTTATCACCCCAAATTTTCCACGCTTCAGGAATATAAGGAAAACGTTTAGGACATCCAGGTGAGGGGGGAGGATGAACCAGCAAGATTGGACCTTGTGTTCACCCTGGGCAGCTCAGACATTGAGGACATCAAGTATGAGAGTCCCCTAGGAGCTAGAGACCACGTGGTTCTGTGCTTTGAATACATAGTAGAGCTGCAAGTGGAGAGAATAACAGGAGTTGAATGGGAAAAGCCTGACTATAAAAGAGGAGACTACATAGGGTTGAAGAACTTTCTGCGGGATGTCCAGTGGGACAGAGAACTGGCAGGAAAGCCAGTAAATGAAATGATGGAATATATAACAACAAAATGCAAGAAGGCAGTGGAAAGGTTTATTCCCAAGGGCAACAGGAAGAACGGGAAGACCAGAACGAGCCCCTGGTTTACCCGACGGTGTAAGGAGGCAAAAACAAAGTGCAATAGAGAATGGAAAAAGAACAGAAGGCAGAGAACACACGAAGATTGGGAGATCAGTCGCAGAGCCAGGAATGAGTATGCACAGGTAAGGAGGGAGGCCCAGCGACAGTATGAAAATGACATAGCATCGAGAATCAAGACTGACCCGAAACTGTTGTATAGCCACATCAGGAGGAAGACAACAGTCAAAGATCAGGTGATCAGATTAAGGACAGAAGGTGGAGAACTCACAAGAAATGATCAGGAGGTATGTGAGGAGCTGAACAGGAGATTTAAGGAAGTTTTTACAGTAGAGACAGGAAGGGCTGTGGGAAGACAGCACAGAAGGGAACATCAAGAGGGAATATACCAACAAATGTTGGATGACATACGAACAACTGAGGAGGAGGTGAAGAAGCTCCTAAGTGACCTTGACACCTCAAAGGCGATGGGACCGGACATCTCCCCATGGGTCCTTAGAGAAGGAGCAGAGATGCTGTGCGTGCCTCTAACCACACTCTTCAACACATCCCTTGAAACTGGGCAACTACCTGAGTAATGGAAGACAGCTAATGTAGTCCCCATATTTAAGAAAGGAAACAGAAACTAGGCGCTAAACTACAGACCTGTGACTCTGACATGTATTGTGTGCAAAGTCATGGAGAAGATTATCAGGAGGAGAGTGGTCGAACACCTGGAAAGGAACAAGATTATAAATGAAAACCAGCATGGGTTCATGGAAGGCAAATCTTGTATCACAAACCTCCTGGAGTTTTATGACAATGTAACAGAAGTAAGACACGAGAGAGAGGGGTGGGTAGATTGCGTTTTCCTAGACTGCAGGAAGGCCTTTGACACAGTTCCCCACAAGAGATTAGTGCAGAAGCTGGAGGACCAGGCGCACGTAAAAGGGAGGGCACTGCAATGGATAAGGGAATACCTGACAGGGAGGCAGCAACGAGTCATGGTACGTGAAGAGGTATCACAGTGGGCGCCTGTTACGAGCGGGGTCCCACAGGGGTCAGTTCTAGGACCAGTGCTATTTCTGATATATGTGAACGACATGATGGAAGGAATAGACTCTGAAGTGTCCCTGTTCGCAGATGATGTGAAGTTGATGAGAAGAATTAAATAGGACGAGGATGAGGCAGGACTGCAAAGAGACCTGGACAGGCTGGACATGTGGTCCAGTAACTGGCTTCTCGAATTCAACCCTGCCAAATGCAAAGTGATGAAGATTGGGGAGGGGCAAAGAAGACCGCAGACAGAGTATAGGCTAGGTGGACAAAGACTACAGACCTCACTCAGGGAGAAAGACCTTGGGGTGACCATAACACCGAGCACATCACCGGAGGCACACATCAACCAAATAACTGCTGCAGCATACGGGCGCCTGGCAAACCTGAGAATAGCGTTCCGATACCTTAATAAGGTATCGTTCAAGACACTGTACACTGTGTATGTTAGGCCCATACTGGAGTATGCAGCACCAGTCTGGAACCCACACCTGGTCAAGCACGTCAAGAAATTAGAGAAAGTACAAAGGTTTGCAACAAGGCTAGTCCCAGAGCTCAAGGGAATGTCGTACGAGGAAAGGTTAAGGGAAATCGGACTGACGACACTGGAGGACAGAAGGGTCAGGGGAGACATGATAACGACATACAAGATACTGCGGGGAATAGACAAGGTGGACAGAGATAGGATGTTCCAGAGAGGGAACACAGGGACAAGGGGTCACAACTGGAAGCTGAAGACTCAGACGAGTCACAGGGACGTTAGGAAGTATTTCTTCAGTCATAGAGTTGTCAGCAAGTGGAATAGCCTAGCAATTGAAGTAGTGGAGGCAGGAACCATACATAGTTTTAAGAAGAGGTATGATACAGCTCTGGAAGCAGAGAGAGAGAGGACCTAGTAACGATCAGTGAAGAGGTGGGGCCAGGAGCTGAGTCTCGACCCCTGCAACCACAATTAGGTGAGTACAATTAGGTGAATACAGGATATACACACCCACTTACACGTACAGGATATACAAGTTGTAGGAGACAAGAATCACAGGAAGAACTAAAAGCCATAAAGGAAATTGAAAAAACCCAAAATACTTCTTCTCTTATGCCAAATCTAAGGGAAAAGCAACATCCAGTAACGGGCCGCTGCTTAGGCAGGATGGGACATACACAGATGATAGCCAAAAAATGAGTGAGACACTGAAGTCCCAATATGACTCAGTGTTCAGCGATCCACTGCCCAGACAATCCAAATGAATTCTCTATGAACGAAACCCAAAATTTGGTCATCCCAAAACTCTCGGATATTATTATAACTCCACAAGATTTTGAAGAGGCAATTAATGACATACCCATGTACTATGCCCCAGGCCCAGACTCGTGGAACTCCGTGTTCATCAAGAACTGCGAGAAGTCCCTATCGCGTGCCTTCAGCATTTTATGGAGAGGGAGCATGGACACAGAGGTCATCCCAAACACACTAAAAACAACAGACATAGCCCCACTCCACAAAGGTGGCAGTAAAGAAGTTGCAAAGAACTACAGACCGATAGCATTAACATCCCATATCATAAAAATCTTTGAGAGGGTTCTAAGGAGCAAGATTGCCAACCACCTAGATACCCATAGTAAAAAGCTCTGTTCCACAAGGCACAGTACTCGCTCCCATTCTATTCTTCATCCTCTTTTCTGACATAGACAGAGACGTAAGCCATAGCTCCGTGTTTTCCTTTGCGTATGACACCCTGATCACCATGGCAGTGACCTCCAACGAAGACACTGCGAGACTCCAAGCGGACATCAACCAAATCTTCGAATGGGCCACTCAAAACAATATGAAGTTCAACGAAGAGAAATTTCAACTACTCAGATATGGAAAACTTGAAGAAATTAAAAATGTGTCAGGGTATACCACAAATTCTATCCATACAACAGAGCGGAAAAGTAATGTAAAGGACCTGGGAGTGATTATGTCAGAGGATCTCGCCTTCAAAGACCACAACAATGAATCTACCTCATCCGCTAAGAAAATGATAGGATGGATAATGAGAACCTTCAAAATCAGGGACGCCAAACCCATGAGGATTCTCTTCAAATCGCTTGTGCTCTCTAGGCTGGAATACTGCTGTACACTAACGGCCCCCTTCAAGGCTGGCGACGTTGCAGACCTGGAGAGTGTACAAAGAACTTTCACGGCACGCATAAGTGCAATAAGGCACCTTAACTACTGGGAACGGTTGAAGGTCCTTGATCAGTATTCCCTCGCATGCACACGAAAATCACTCCAAACCACTCCAAACCTCCCACCAATACAGAAATCAGTATTAGAACTCACCACATAATACAGGATATAAACAACCTCTATTTAAACCTAAAAGATGAATGATCACGTTGACCCTGATCTAAACCTCCATAATCTAACACACAATCAAAACTTATTGGAAAGTAACTGCCTTTATTACACAGCATCACAAGCCAGCACTATCCTGAACACTGCTCAAAGTCTATCAGTTCTTAACTAGAACATCAGGTCCTTAAGCAAACACTATGATGACCTCCTGGCACTCCTTGAGTCACTAAAGACACCCTTCTCCTGCATTATTCTTACTGAGACCTGGCTTAAACAGGACACAATAGATATCTACCCTCTACCAGGATACACAGCAATCCACAACTACAGACCATACCAAGTTGGGGGTGGTACTGCAATCTATTACTCTAACCAACTATCTTGTATTAGCACTAATTGCTTTAGTGATGAATATGGGGAATACATTTTTGCTAATTTTACTGTAAAAAACCTCAAGACGCCTATAACAATCGGTGCCATTTACCGGATACCCCACACAAACAGACAAATGAACAAGCACCACCTTCTCTTAGCTGGAGACTTCAGTATCAACCTTGGCCTACCAGATGATCAGACTGTAACTGATTTCATCAACAACATGAACAACACACTTCTCATACCAACAATAACTAAACCAACCAGGCTCACTGAGACAAGTGCAACCATAATAGACCACATATGGACCAATATACTAGCCCTCCTTAAATCAGGGATAATCACAGACAACACTACTGACCACTACCCAACCTTCCTCTTAACAAACATTAGTAAGCCACCACTCGAATACAACAAAGTTTCATTTAGACTCCATGAAGAGGCCTCAATAAGGAATTTCACAGCAGACCTAGAGACTGTTGACTGGCCTACAGAATTCTCCAATGCCAATGGTATTGACGATTGGACAGACATTTTTCTTAACAAAATACTTAGACTATACAACAAACATTGTCCTATAAAAACGAAACAGATCACGAATAAACGGCTTGGTTGCCCATGGCTAACCAGCAGCATTCTGAAATCCATTGATAAGAAACTCCAATATGAAAAGCAATATCGACAGGGCTTCATACACAAAGATATTCTTAAACAATATTCAACAGTTTTCACCAAATTAATAAAGAAAGCCAAACAACTATTCTACTCCAGCAGATTCACTGACACAAAAGGAGATATGAAAAAGACCTGGAAAACACTTTCCCAGATTCTAGGGACCCACAAACTGAAAAAAAACAAGAATATTGTTCTAACTAAACCTCATGAAACACCACTACATCCCACTGACACAGCTAACAAGATAAACGACTTCTTCTCAAACATAGGATCTAATCTCGCCAGTAAAATCCCACATACCAATGCCCGTGCTGGGGACTACCTAGATGGGAATTTCCCAAATTCCTTCTATCTTGTACCAACTGAGCCCACGGAAGTCACTGTGATCATAAAGTCACTTAAAAATGACTCGGGGAATCTGTCTCATGTCCCACCATTATTGTACAAGCGAGCGGCCCATGTCCTTTTGCATGCTATTACATTACTTTTTAACAAGTCACTAGAAACTAGCACTTTCCCGACACTACTCAAGACAGCAAGGGTTACACCAATACATAAAGGTGGTGACTCTACAGGCGTAAACAATTATAGGCCAATATCAAACTTACCATTGCTATCCAAAATCTTCGAGAAACTCGTGCACAGGAGACTATATTCATTTATAACGTCACAAAACATACTCAACCCCTGCCAATTTGGATTCAGGAAAAATAAAAGCACTAATGATGCAATTATAAAAATGCTAGACCTGCTTTACACAGCATTGGAAAATAAGGAATATCGCTAGGAATTTTTATTGACCTAAGAAAAGCGTTTGACACAGTAGACCACGGCATCCTACTCCACAAACTTGACCACTATGGTATAAGAGGCCATGCGCTTGCATATTTTAAATCCAACCTTTCTAATAGGTATCAGTATGTCACCATTAAAGACACAGCCTCATCAATACGCCACTTGATACTGGAGTTCCGCAGGGAAGTGTCCTTGGCCCCTGCTCTTCCTCATTTACATCAATGATCTTCCAAATATATCCCAACACCTGAAACCCATTCTCTTTGCTGACGACACGACTTATGTCATCTCCCACCCTAATCTTGCACCCTCAACACCATTGTTAACGAGGAGTGCTCAAAATATCGACTTGGATCAGCAAAAAAACCCCAAAAATTATTAACGGGTTACCCCCCATTTACTTAAATTATACATATAATTAGTATACGGGAACTAATTGGGGAAAAAGATAAATTGAGCTAAATTTTGCCTACACCGACGGTTTTTTCAAAACACCACAAAACCCCCCCCCCCGAAACCAAATTCCCCCCCCCAACCACAAAAAACAACCAAGGGTAACATTAAAAAGTCAACAACCTAACAAGTCACCACACACTCACACAACACACAACAACCACACACCACACACCACACCACACTACCACCCCCACAACAACACCACAACAAGGTTAGACACTCACGACACACACACACACAACACACACACAAACAAACACACAACACACACACACACACTACACACACACAACACACCACACAACCCAAAAGGTAGCACACAACACACACACACACAAAACAACACACACAAGGAACAACACACATACACACACACACACACAACACACAAAACACACAACACAAGGGTTACACACAAACACACAACAACCACACACCAACACACACACACCACACACACACACACACACATACACACACACACCACACACACACAAAAATTACATAAAACCATTCACACACACACATCACAAAACACACCACACACACACACACAAAACCCAACACACACAAAACAAACACACACACACACACACAACACACACAACACCAAAACACACACACATACACACCACCACACACAACATAAACCCCATACATCACACACACACACACACAACACTCACAAAACACACAACAAACACACACACCACACACACAAAACAACAACACACACACAACAAAACACACCACACACAAAAAACACACCAACACACACACACACACAAACAAAAACACATACCACACACACCCACACCACAAACACACACACACAAACACACACACACACAACACCACACACACACACACACACACAACACACCAAAACCACACACACCACACACACACGCACACACCACACACCCACACACACACACACACACCCCCACAACAACATACACACAAACACCCCACACACCCCACCACACACAACCACACACACACACACACACAACACATGAAACCACACACAAAAACACCACACCCCGAAAAACACACACACACAAAACACACAACACACACACACACACCCCACACCCCCACCACCTCCCACAAAACCCCTAGACAACACGACCCCCCTCCCCAACAACCCTCACCCTTCCTAAACCCCCCTCACCCAACTACTCAACCCCCCCCAATAAACCATCCTCCCCCCCCACAACCACCACCCCTCCTCCTAACCATCATTCCCCTCCCCCTAACCCCCCTCCCCCCTTCTGTGGAGCAACGGGGCAACCTAAAACCCGGGATGAGGCCCAAGGGGCTCCAAGGACGAATCTGGGAGGAAAGGAAAATGGGAGCTAGAGCTCAAAAAAAGGAGGAAGTGGGAAAGGAGACTAGATGAGCTGAAAGAAAGGAAGAGAGGTTAGCAGCAGAATGCAGAAGGGGAAAAGCAACAGGCCACAGCAGAAATAAAGATGAAGATTAGAAGAGGAGCTGAGACTTCTGAACGCACAGAGAAAAAGATATTACGAAGTACCGGGCAATGGCTACATAAGACACAGACAACAGGTCGAAGGAAGCTGGAAACTAAAAACTGTATGCAGAGGTCCTGTCAAACCCACAGGGGCCAAAACAAGAACAGGGAGCACCTAGGACAGAATGAGAGGTGGAAGACATTAAAGGGAAAACTAGGACATGAGAGGGACCTTCCCAAGATACCTGGGGGGGCCAGGAAAGGTGATCGGAAGGAAAAACCAGAAGCATAGGGGAAATAAAGGGAAGGGATGAAGGAAGGAACACTCCACGGAAGGGAAAACTAAAAAATCAGAGGAGCAATGGGAGTCACAGTGGAGGTGGAAAGAGAGAGACCCGTGTTTGTCTATGGGCTAACCAAGCAAAGGGGGAAACTTATGAGGGAAAGAAAGGCAGGAGGAGAAAAAAGGATTGAAGATATCATGAAGGTGATAGGCGAGGGGGACATGACCCAGGTGGAAATTTTCGGAGAATTGGGGTGGTAAAAAAAAGGGAAAAGGAATCGGCCTCTAAAAAGTAATTTCAAGGGCAAATCAACCCAACCATGATCCTGCAGGGGGAAAGCACGCCTGAAAAGGCAAGCAGGAGTTCCGGAGTGTGTACCTTGATCGAGACAGAGCACGGGGCGAAAGGAAGACGATAAGAGAGAGTTCAAAAACGAAAGGAGAAAAATGGGAGGAAATGAAAAGGAAAAGCAGAATAACCCAGGATCAAATGGAAGGCAGCAACCCCTAGAAACACCTGAAAGAAGGACTCCGCCACGACACCCCCAAGGCAACTGAACAATCCAAACCAACCATCCCCACACCGACCCTCTGTTTCCACCCCCGCACCACAGTTACGTTTTAGAACAGAAGTTGAAGGTTTGGTACACAAATGCAGATGGTTTAAAACGAATAAACATGGGGAAAAGGGCAAGAAAGAACTCAATGAGAAGTCCCCAGATAATCATAGCATTACAAAAAAAAACCCACGGAGACAGATCAATGCAATTTCCCACCAGGATACCAATCCATGAGGAAAGATAAAAGGGGCAGGGGGGGAGGTGGGTTGCTCTGCTCATAAAAACAAAATGGAATTCGAGAATATGGATGGCATAGAGAAAAACGGGGGGAAAGAAGACTCATAGCAGGTCCTTCATAGTTGGGGAAACACAAAGGTGGTCATTGCAGTGATGTATAATCCACCAAGAAACTGCGGGGGTGGCCAAGAGAGAAATTATAAAAAAAAGGGGAAACAGGGCAATGGTGGCACACTGTGAGGGTGGCAAAAAAGAGCTCACTCAGCAGAGCAAAGTTGCGGTTTATGGGGGATTTCAACCACAGGGAGTTGATGGAAAACCTGAGCCACTGGGGGTCCCAAAAACATGGAGAGCCAGGATGTGGAACGGGGTTTGCGGGAAAAACCCCTCAAAACCAACATTTTTAAAGGGACAACCAGAGTGAGGGGGAGGATACCAGCAAATTGACCTTGTGTTCACCTGGCGCTCAGACATTGAGGACATCAAGTTGGGTCCCCTAGGAGTAGAGCCCACGTGGTTCTGTGTTTGAATAATATAGAGCTGCAAGTGGAGAGAATAACAGGAGTTGAAGGGGAAAACCTGATATAAAGGGAGACTACATAGGGTTGAAGAACTTTCGCGGGATGTCCGTGGGACAGAGAACTGGCAGGGAACCCAGTAAATAAATGATGGAATTTTAAAACAACAAAATGCAAGAAGATGGAAAGGTTTATTCCAAGGGAAAACAGGAAGAACGGGAAGACAGAACGAGCCCCTGGTTTACCCGACGGTGAAAGGGAAAGGCAAAAACAAAGGCAATATAGAGAAGGAAAAAAGAACAGAAGGCAGAGAACACACGAAGATTGGGAGATCAGTCGCGGGACCCCAGGAATGATATGACAGGTAAGGGGGGAGGCCCAGCGACAGTGAATAATGAATAGATCGAGAACAAGACTGACCCGAAACGGGTTTTTAGGCCACATCAGAGGAAGACAACATTCAAAGATGGGGTGATCAATTAAGGACAGAAGGTGGAGAACTCAAGAATGACCCAGGAGTATGTGAGGAGCTAACAGGAGATTTAAGGAAAAAGTTTTACAGTAGAGACAGGAAGGGCTGGGGAAAGACGCACAGAAGGAACATCAAGGGGGAATAAAACCAACAAATGTTGGATGACTACGAAAACTGAGGAGGAGGTGAAGAAGCTCCTAAGTGACCTGACACCTCCAAAGGCATGGGACCGGACATCTCCCATGGGCCCTTTAAGAAGGGCAGAGTTTGCGGGGCGTGCCTCTAACCACACTTTTCACCATCCCTTGAAAAGGGCAACTACCTGAGTATGAAGACAGCTAATGTAGTCACCATATTAAGAAAGGAAACAGAATTTGGGCGTAAACTACAGACCTGTGACTCTGACATATTGTGTGCAATCATGGAGAAGATATCAGGAGGAAGTGGTCGACACCTGGAAAGGGAAAACAAGATTATAAATGAAAACCAGCATGGTTCATGGAAGGCAAATCTGTATCACAAACCCTGGAGTTTTATGACAAATGTAACAGAGTAAGCACGAAGAGAGAGGGGTGGTTAGATTGCGTTTTTCCTAGACTGCAGGAAGGCCCTTTTTGACACAGTTCCCCACAAGAGATTAGTGAAAGAAGTGGAGGACAGGCGCCGTAAAAGGGAGGGCACTGCAATGATAAGGGAATACTAAACAGGGAGGCGCAACGGTCTGGTACGTGAAAGGTATCACATGGGCGCTGTTTAGGGAGCGGGTTCCCACAGGGGTCGGGTTCTAGGACCAGTGCTATTCGATATATGTGACGACTTTGATGGAAGGAATAGATCTGAAGTGTCCCTGTTTCGCAGATGATGTGAAGTTGATGAGAGGAATAATGGCGAGGATGGGGCGGACTGCAAAGGACCTGGACAGGCTGGAAATGTGGTCCAGTAACTGGCTTCCGAATTCAACCTGCCAAATGCAAAGTGATGAAGATTGGGGAGGGGCAAAAAACCGCAACAGAGTAGAGGCTAGGGGGACAAAGATACAGACCTACTCAGGAGAAAGACCTTGGGGGACCATAACACCGAGCACTCCCGGAGGCACCATCACCAAATAACTGTGCAGCAACGGGCGCCTGCAAACCTGAGAATAGCGTTCCGAAAACCTTAAAAGGTTCGTTAAAAGACACTTTTACACTGTGTATGTTAGGCCCATACTGGAGTATGCAGCACCAGTCTGGAACCCACACCTGGTCAAGCACGTCAAGAAATTAGAGAAAGTACAAGGTTTGCAAAAAAGGGTAGTCCCAGAGCTCAAGGGAATGTCGTACGAGGAAAGTTAAGGGAAATCGGACTGACGACACTGGAGGACAGAAGGGTCAGGGAGACATGATAACGACATACAAGATACTGCGGGGAATAGACAAGGTGGACAGAGATAGGATGTTCCAGAGAGGGAACACAGGGACAAGGGGTCACAAACTGGAAGCTGAAGACTCAGACGAGTCACAGGGACGTTTAGGAAGTATTTCTTCAGCATAGAGTTGTCAGCAAGTGGGAATAGCCTAGCAATTGAAGTAGTGGAGGCAGGAACCATACATAGTTTTAAGAAGAGGTATGATACAGCTCTGGAAGCAGAGAGAGAGGAGACCTAGTAACGATCAGTGAAGAGGTGGGGGCCAGGAGCTGAGTCTCGACCCCTGCAACCACAATTAGGTGAGTACAATTAGGTTTAATACAGGATATACACACCCACTTACACGTACAGGATATACAATTGTAGGAGACAAGAATCACAGGAAGAACTAAAAGCCATAAAGGAAATTGAAAAAAAACCCAAAATACTTCTTCTTTATGCCAAATCTAAGGGAAAAAGCAACTCCAGTAACGGGCCGCTGCTTAGGCAGGTGGGACATACACAGATGATAGCCAAAAAATGAGTGACACTGGGAAATCCCCAAAATGACTCAGTGTTCAGCGATCCACTGCCCAGACAATCCAAATGAATTCTCATGAACGAAACCCAAAATTTGGTCAATCCCAAAAACTCTCGGATATTATTATAACTCCACAAGATTTTGAAGAGGCAATTAATGACATACCCTTTTACTATGCCCAGGCCCAGACTCGTGGAACTCCGTGTTCATCAAGAACTGCGAGAAGTCCCCTAATTCGCGTGCCTTCAGCATTTTAAGGAGAGGGGAGCATGGACACAGAGGTCATCCCAAACACACTAAAAACAACAGACGTAGCCCCACTCCACAAAGGTGGCAGTAAAGAAGTTTGCAAAGAACTACAGAACGATAGCATTAACATCCCATACCATAAAAATCTTTGAGAAGGGTTCTAAGAAGCAAGATTGCCAACCAACCTAGATACCCATAGTAAAAAGCTCTGTTCCCCAAGGCACAGTACTCGCTCCTATTCTATTCCTCATTTCCTTTTTCTGACATAGACAGAGACGTAAGCCATAGCTCCGTTTTTTTTCCTTTGCGTATGACACCCTGATCACCATGGCAGTGACCTCCAACGAAAGACACTGCGAGACTCCAAGCGGGGCATCAACCAAATCTTCGAATGGGCCACTCAAAACAATATGAAGTTCAACGAAGAGAAATTTCAACTACTCAGATATGGAAAAACTTGAAGAAATTAAAAATTTTGTCAGGGTATACCACAAATTCTTCCATACAACAGAGCGGAAAAGTAATGTAAAGGACCTGGGAGTGATTATGTCAGAGGATCTCGCCTTCAAAGACCACAACAATGAATCTACCTCATCCGCTAAGAAAATGATAGGATGGATAATGAGAACCTTCAAATCAGGGACGCCAAACCCATGAGGATTCCCCTTCAAATCGCTTGTGCTCTCTAGCTGGAAAAACTGCTGTACACTAACGGCCCCCTTCAAGGCTGGCGACGTTGCAGACCTGGAGAGTGTACAAAGAACTTTCAAAGGCACGCATAAGTGCAATAAGGCACCTTTAAATACTGGGAACGGTTGAAGGTCCTTGATCAGTATTCCCTCGCATGCACACGAAAATCACTCCAAACACTCAAAACCTCCCACCAATACAGGAAATCAGTATTAGAACTCACCACATAATACAGGATATAAACAACCTCTATTTAAACCTAAAAGATGAATGATCACGTTGACCCCGATCTAAACCCCCCATAATGTAACACACAATCAAAACTTATTGGAAAGTAACTGCCTTTATTACACAGCTCACAAGCCAGCACTATCCTGAACACTGCTCAAGTCTATCAGTTCTTAACTAGAACATCAGGTCCTTAAGCAAACACTATGATGACCTCCTGGCACTCCTTGAATCACAAAGACACCCTTCTGCATTATTTTTTACTGAGACCCGGCTTAAGCAGGACACAATAGATATCTACCCTCCACCAGGATACACAGCAATCCACAACTACAGACCATACCAAGTTGGGGGTGGTACTGCAATCTATTACTCTAACCAACTATCTTGTATTAGCACTAATTGCTTTAGTGATGAATATGGGGAATACATTTTTGCTAATTTTACTGTAAAAAACCTCAAGACGCCCATAACCAATCGGTCATTTACCGGATACCCCACACAAACAGACAAATGAACAAGCAAACCCCCTTCTCTTAGCTGGAGACTTCAGTATCAACCTTGGCCTACCAGATGAATTAGACTGTAACTGATTTCATCAACAACATGAACAACACACTTCTCATACCAACAATAACTAAACCAACCAGGCCACTGAGACAAGTTGCAACCATAATAGAAACCACATATGGGCCAATTTTACTAGCCCTCCTTAAATCAGGGGTAATCACAGACAACACTACTGACCACTACCCAACCTTCCTCTTAACAAAAATAGTAAGCCACCACTCGAAAAACAACAAAGTTTTTATTTAGACTCCATGAAAAAGGCCCCCAATAAGGAATTTCACAGCAGACCTAGAGACTGTTGACTGGCCTACAGAATTCTTCCCAAAGCCAATGGTATTGACGATTGGACAGACATTTTTCTTAACAAAATACTTAGACTATACAACAAACATTGTCCTATAAAAACGAAACAGATCACGAAAAAAAAACGGCTTGGTTGCCCATGGGCTAACCAGCAGCATTCTGAAATCCATTGATAAGAAACTCCAATATGAAAGCAATATAGACAGGGCTTCATAAAACAAAGATATTCTTAAACAATTTTCAACAGTTTTTCACCAATTAATAAAGAAAGCCCAAAAAACTATTCTACTCCAGCAGATTCACTGACACAAAAGGAGATATTTAAAAAGACCTGGAAAACACTTCCCAGATTCTAGGGACCCACAAACTGAAAAAAAAAACAAGAATATTGTTCTAACTAAACTCATGAAACACCACTACATCCCACTGACACAGCTAACAAGATAAACGACTTTTCTCCAAACATAGGATCTAATCTCGCCAGTAAAATCCCACATACCAATGCCCGTTTCTCTGGGGACTACCTAGATGGGAATTTCCCAAATTCCTTCTATCTTGTACCAACTGAGCCCACGGAAGTCACTGTGATCATAAAGTCACTTAAAATGACTCGGGGAATCTTCTCATGTCCCACCATTATTGTACAAGCGAGCGGCCCATGTCCCCTTTTTCATGCATTACATTACTTTTAACAGTCACTAGAAACTAGCACTTTCCCCGACACTACTCAAGACAGCAAGGGTTACACCAATACATAAAGGTGTTTAAATCTACAGGCGTAAACAATTATAGGCCAAATCAAACTTACCATTGCTATCCAAAATCTTCGAGAAACTCGTGCACAGGAGACTATATTCATTTATAACGTCACAAAACATACTCAAACCCCCGCCAATTTGGATTCAGGAAAAATAAAAGCACTAATGATGCAATTATAAAAATGCTAGACCTGCTTTACACAGCATTGGAAAATAAGGAATATCCGCTAGGAATTTTTATTGACCTAAGAAAAGCGTTTGACACAGTAGACCACGGCATCCTACTCCACAAACTTGACCACTATGGTATAAGAGGCCATGCGCTTTCATATTTTAAATCCAACCTTTTTAATAGGTATCAGTAAAAGTCACATTAAAGAAAACAGCCTCATCAATACAGCCACTTGATACTGGAGTTCCGCAGGGAAGTGTCCTTGGGCCCTGCTCTTCCTCATTTACATCAATGATCTTCCCAAAATATTTCCCAACAAAACCCGAAAACCCATTCTCTTTTCTGACGACACGACTTATGTCATCTCCACCCTAATCTTGCCACCCTCAACACCATTGTTAACGAGGAGCTGCTCAAAATAAACGACTTGGATCACAGCCAATAAACTTACACTTAAAACTTGCAAAACCTACTATATTGTGTATGGTAGCAGAGCAGGTGTTGCGCAACTTAACATTAAGATTGACAGCATTCTAATTGCCAGACATAATGAGGGCAAATTCCTAGGCCTATA
>NC_069440.1:41944733-41956719 GCF_026875155.1 Cherax quadricarinatus
AGATTGGGCTAATTGCGGTCTTCCATGCCTCAGGCAATCTCCCCTGTTTCGATTTAGATGTATTGAATATTGTTTTGGGGTACACATATCGCCTCTGCTCCCTCTTCATTACCCATGGGGTGATTGTTATCTGGCACATTGCCTTTGAGTATCTAGCTCACTCAGAAAGCCTCTTCACTTCTTCCTCTGTTGTGTGCCACTGTGTCCAGCTCTTGCACTTGGTGGGTGTGCCACCTCTCCGTCTTTTGGAGTCCCTTCTGTTCCATCTGTGAACACTTCTTTGAATTCTTGTTGAGTTCGTAACATTATTCACGGTCTTTTTGTTGTCTCTCCTTCATTCCTTCCTTAGCCTGATTACCTGGTCCTGGCTGTTGTTTTCTCTGATTTGGCTGTACAACAGTTCGGGTCAGATTTGGCTTTCGTGCTAGGTCCATTTTCATTATTGTCTTTGGGCCTCCTTCTTATCTGTGCATATTCGTTTTTGGATCTACGGGACGTTGGTTCTTCTTATTCTTCTGGGTCATTGCCTTCTATTTTTCTTCCATCCCTAGCTCACTTGGTTTTTTGCCTCCTGCACCTTTGGGTAAACCATGGGCTATCCTGGCTTTTTCATTATTCCTGTTTTACCCTTGGGTACAAACCTCTCCTCAGCCTCCTTGCATTTTGTTTGCTACATATCCATCATCTCATTACGGGCTTACCTGCCAGTTCTCTGTCCCACGAACCCCCGTTAAGTTAGTTCCTTCATTCCTGTGTAGTCCCTTTCTTGTAGTTTGCTTCATTCGTCTGGCCTTCCTGCTTCTCCCTCAACTTGTAGCTCTACTGTGTATTCGAAGCTTACAACCACATGGTCACTGGCCCCAAGGCGTTCTATCATATGTGATGTCCTCGTTTTCTGCAACTATCTCAAGGTGAATACTAGTCCAGCCCTTGCTGGTTCATCCTCTCACTCTCTCTCTTGTTGTGTCCCTACGTGTTGGCTCATGAAGTTTTCCAGTACCACCATCCATCACTCAGCCCTCCTGTATCTTGGCCCCCATGTGGGTCCATAGTTCTCCCAATCGATATCCTTGTGGTTAAAGTCACACATGATCAGGGAGCTTTGCCCCTGCATGCATGAGCTCTTCTGGCACTCTAGCCAGTGTTGATCATCCTATCGCTTATTGCTCTCGTCGTACTCTTGCTTGGCCTCCTGCTCTGTTCTGTGGTGGGTTATACATCACTGCTATTACCTCCTTGGGACCTTCCAGAGTGAAGTGTTCCGCTATGTAATCACTTTTCTTCTCACTGTCTCCCTCTCCAGCTCATCCAAAATTCCAGCGATTTGTGATCAGCAACGCCACTCCTCCACCCCCCCTGTTTCCCTCTGTCTTTCCTCTAGGATTTGTATCCCGTGGAAAGATGGCACTGTTATCATACTGTATGCTTGATTTCTGTGAGCAGCTATAGGTCTGGTGATGCTTCTTTGATTCTTTCATGCCACTCCTCCCATTATTTGTTATTTCATCTGCGTTTGTGTTACCATACCTTCAGTTTCCTTTCCAAACACGTGGTTTGGGGGGCCTGTGAGGGTGGGAGACTTGGGGCTACTGTGGGATTCTATAGCTCGGTGTTGGGTGGAGGGCTGTGGGGTATGGATTGTCGTGTGTGTTTGGGATGGTGTATGATTGGTTGTATCGGTTCTTGAGATTAGCTGTTGTATGTGCTTTCCTTTGCCTGTTCTGTTCTGCTCTGACTGACTCTGCTGGTTCCATCATTGTCTCTTTCTAGCTCCTTTCGCTTTTTTGTCCTCTCCCTCAGCTGCTTTTGTTTCTGATTTTGTTCTGTCTCTGTCTAGGAACACCCTATTGTACTCTTCGAGTATTTCAATTCGTGGTTTCTCTTGGAGGATCCTGTTCTGCACTGTTTCCGTCCTGGAATCAGCTTGTTGGTCGGTTTCTCCCCTTCGTTTACCCCGTTATTCTCTGAAATTTTTCAATTTCGTCCATCTCTTCACCTATTTCCGTGTTTTATTTTCTCAATCTCCTTTCTTTCTTCCTGCTGCCTTTCAGCTGTGTGTCCTTTCCTCTCTCTCTGAAGTCCAAGGATATAACACTGATATTGCCCTTTCTTCCTCCATTGCCTCACTCTCTGTTTTACCTGGAGTTTACCTGGAGTAGAGTTTCGGGTTCAACGCCCCCGCGGCCCGGTCTGTGACCAGGCCTCCTGGTGGATTCAGCGCCTGTCAACACAAGGTGTTGTGCTGGCTTGCACGCAACCCAACCGTACGAGCCACAGCCGGTGATCAGGAACTGACTGTAGGTGATTGTCAGTGCCGAGCTTGAAGACTGCCTGGGGGTTCTGTTGGTAATCCACCGTATGTGTGCTGGGAGGCTGTTGACAGTCTTCGGGCCCCTGACACTTATTGTATGGTCTCTTACGTGCTAGTGACCCCTGCTTTTCATGGGGGGGATGGTGCATCGTTCTGCCATGTCTTTTGCTTTCGTAGTGAGTGATTTTCGTGTGCATGTTCGGCTACTTGTCCTCTCTAGGATTTTCCAGGTGTATATAATCAGTATCTCTCAGCCTGCCGTTCTGGGAACATACGGGTTTAGGAACCTCAAGCGCTCCAGTAATTGAAGTGTTTTATCTCCGTTATGCGCGCGTGGAAAGTTCTCTGTACATTTTCTAGGTCGGCAATTTCACCTGCTTGAAAGGTGCTGTTAGAGTGCAGGAATATTCCGCCTAGAATAGAAACAAGTGACCTGGTGAGTGTCATCATGGGCTTGGGCATCCCTAGTTTTGAAGGTTCTCATTATCCATCCTGTCATTCTTTTCTAGCAGATGCGATTGATTCAATGTTCTGGTCCTTGAAGGTGAGTTCCTCCGTCATAATCACTCCAAGGTCTTTGACGTTGGTGTTTTCGCTCTATTTCGTGGCCAGAATTTGTTTTGTACTCTGATGAAGATTTTAATTTCCTCATGTTTACGTTATCTGAGTAATTGAAATTTCTCATCGTTGATCTTCATATTGTTTTTGCAGCCCACTGTAAGATTTGGTTGTATTGTTCCTCCTGGGCCTTGCAGTGTCTCGCCAATGGAGACACTGTAGCAGATTCGGGTGTCATCTGCAAAGGAAGACACCGTGCCTGTGGCTGACATCCTTGTCTATGTCGGATTCTTGAGGTGAGGAACCAAATGGGTGATATGGTACTGTGCCTTGTGGAACAGAGCTTTTCACCGTAGCTGACTCGGACTGTACTATGTTGACGACTACTCTCTGTGTCCTGTTAGTGAGGAATTATAGATCCATCGACGACTTTTCCTGTTTTTCCTTTAGCGCGCATTTTTGGTGCCTATTACGCCCATGGTCACATTGTCGAAGGGCCTTTTGTAAACAGTCCTGTATATATTACATCTACATTCTTTTTGTCTTCTTGTGCATTTAGGACCTTGTTGTAGTGATCCAGTAGTTGAGACAGACAGAGGAGAGACCTGTTCTAAACCATGTTAGCCCTGGGTTGTGTACTGATGGGTTTCTTGATGGGTGGTGATCTTGCTCTTAGGACCCTTCAAGATTTTTATGAATATGGGGATGTTAGTGCTATTGGTCTGTAGTTCTGTGCTGTTGCTTTACTGCCCCCTTTGTGGGTGGGGGCTATGTCTGTTGTTTTAGTAATGAGGGACGACCCCCGTGTCCATGCTCCCTCTCCAATAGGATGGAAAAAGGCTCGTGATAGGGGCTTAATTGCAGTTCTTGATGAACACGAGTTTCCACGAGTCTGGCCTTGGGCGCAGAGTGCATGGGCATGTAATTTTCGCCTGTTCGAGTCATTTGGCGTCAGGGATACATCGGATAGGCCTTGTGTTAATCAAATTTTGGGCTCTCTCATTAAAAATTCATTTGATTCTTCGACTCTCAGTTCTGGTTAGCGGCTGCTAAACACTGAGTCATATTGGGACTTGAGTAGCTCATCATTTCTTGCTGTCCATCTGTTGTAGGACCCATCTTGTTTAAGTAGGGCCAATACTGGGCGTTGTTCTCGATTTTGATTTGGCATAGGAGAAGAAGACTCTGGATCCTGCCTGGATGTGGTCAGTTTCTCCCTTGGATTTTTTTTTTTTCCAGTGGCTCTTGATAGCCTGGTTGTGACTCAGGCATTTCGACCTATCACCCTCTCCTTCTGCAACAAGCTGTTCTTCCCTTTCACTCCTTGGTCCTCCTTGGCAGGCTGTATGACCTTAGCTTAATTCATAATACCTTCCTTCCTTTTCGGCCTATAGTCATAGCTGTTTTCTCTGGTCACTGCCCTGTCACTCGCTTCAGCTATTTATCTCAATCTTCTAGGACCCTTATCGTGGCTACTGCAGTTTCGACTTGTGCCTCCCCAATTCTTTGTCCTCCGTCTCCAACCTCTTTTCCATTTCACAGAGAGCTCTTTCTCCATTTTTTAGAAAGATCTCCTAAATTTTCTCTCCACTCTTGTTCCATCTTTTCCACTGCTTTCCTCCACTCCTCCCTACCGGCCCATTTCTCATATGATCCTTGGTTCCTGCGAGTCCCCAGGTGTGTGTGTGTGTGATGTGTGTTGTGGTGTGTGTGTGTTGTGTGTGTGTGTGTGTGTGTGTGTGTGGTGTGTGTGTGTGTTGTGCGTGTGTGTGTGTGTGTGTGTGTAATCACCTAGTTGTGGTTTGCAGGGGTCGAGTCTTAGCTCCTGGCCCCGCTCTTCACCGGTTGCTACTGGGGCCCTCTCTCTCCCCGTACATGAGCTTTTTCAAACTCGTCTTAAAATGTGTATGGTTCCTGCCTCCATACGTCATTTTCTAGGCTATTTCCAATGCCTTACAACTCTATGCTGAAGAAAATACTTCCTACTATCTCGTGACTCATTTGTGTCTTCAACTTCATTTGTGGCCTCTCTTGTTTCTGTTGTCCCTCCCTGAACATCCTGTCTTTGTCCACATTGTCTATTCCACGCTGTATTTTTTATGTCGTTATCATGTTCCCCTGCCCTCTGTCCTCCAGTTGTCGTCAGGCCATTTCCCTTATCTTCTTCATAGACATTCCCCTTAGCTCTGGATGGAACTAACCTTGTCGCAATCCTTTGTACTTTTCTCTAGTTTCTGACGTGCTTTATCATGTGTGGGTTCCATAACCAGGTGCTGCATACTCCAGTATGGTCCTGACATACTGGTGTACAGTGTCTTTGAATGATTCCTTACTTAGGTACGGGAATGCTGTTCTCAGGTTTGCCAGGCGCCCATATGGCTGCAAAGTTATCTGATGAGGTGTGCTTCCGATACATGCTCGGTGTTATTATCACCCCATGAATCTTTCTCCTTGAGTGAGGTTTGCTGTCTTTGGCCACCTAGCTACACTATGTCTGTGGTCTTTCTGTGCCCTTCCCCTATCCGGCATGACTTTGCATTTTGGCAGGATTAAATTCGAGAAGCCATTTGCTGGACCAGGTGTCCAGTCTGTCCAAGGTCTCTTTGAAGTCCTGCATGGTCCATCATTTCAGATTTAATTCTCTCATTAACTTCACATCATCTGCAAACAGGGACAGCTTCTGAGTCTAACCCTTCCGTTCATGTCGTTCACATTACCAAAAATAGCACTGGTCCTAGGGACCGACCCTGTGCGGACCCGCTCGTCAAAGGTGCCCACTTGTTACATCATTACGTACATGACTCGTTGTTGCCTCCCTGTCAGGTATTCTCTGATCCATTGCAGTGCCTTCCTGTTATATGCACCGATGCTCTAGCTTTCTGCAATTATCTCTTGTGAGGAAAGTGGGGTGTCAAAGGCCCTTCTTGCAAGTCCAGAAGATGCAATCAACCCACCCCTCTCTCTCGTGTGTCTTACTTCTGCTTATTTTATCATAAAATCCTGAAGGTTTGTTGTCGAAGGATTTGCCCTTCCGTGAATCCGTGCTGGTTGGATTTATTCTTTGTTCGTTCAGGTGCTCACCACTCTCCCTGATAATCTTCTCCATTAATTTTGCATACTATTCACGTCAATGACACAGAGGTTATCTTTTAGTGCTCTTTTCTGTCTCTTTTTTAAAATGGGAACTTACATTTGCCGTCTTCCATTACCTCAGGTAGTTGCCAGTTTCCAGGGGACGTGTTGAAGATTGTGGGTAAGTGGCACACAAACTATCTGCTCCCTCTCTAAGGACCACGGGAGATGTTGTCCGGTACAATTGCCTTTTGCAGGTTTCGTGTCCCTTAGCAGGTTTCTTCACCTCCTCCTCATCTATAGTATGTCGTCCAACACTTGTTGTGTATTCCTTGCAGGGTTCCCCATATGTTCTGTCACCCATCTAGTCTGTGTGCTGTGTGTGTTGTGTTGTGTGTACTCACCTTGTTGTACTTCACCTAGTTGAGGTTGCGGGGGTCGAGAGTCGAGCTCCTGGCCCCGACTTTCACTGATCGCTACTAGGTTCACTCTCCCCGAGCCTTGAGCTTTTCATACTATGCTAAAGTATTATGGATCCTGCCTCCACTACATCGCTTCCCAAACTATTCCACTTACTGACTACTCTGGGCTGAAGAAATACTTCCTAACATCCTGTTGATTCATCTGTGTCTTTAGCTTCAACTGTTTGTCCCCTTGTAGCTGTGTCAAATCTGGAACATCTGTCTTTGTCCACCTTGTCAATTCCCTCAGTATTTGTATGTCGTTACATGTCCCCACATATCTCTATGTCCTCCAGGTCGTCAGGTTGATTCCCTTAACCTCTCCTCGTAGGACATAACCTCTTAGCTCTGGGTCTTTAGTCTTGTTGCAAACCTTTGCACTTTCTCTAGTTTCTTTACGTTCTTGCTAGGTGTGGGTTCCCAAACTGTGTGCGACATAACCAATATGGGCCCTAACGTATTCCGGTGTACGGTCCTGAACCGAGTCCTTATTAACGATGTCGGAAGCTGTCTCGAGGTTTGACTCAGGCGCCCGATGCTTCTGCAGTTATTTGGTTGATGTGCGTTCAGGGGATGTGCTGGTGTTATACTCACCCCCAAGATCTTTTATCCTTGAGTGAGGTTTGTAGTCTCTGACCCCTAGACTGTACTCGTCTGGGGCCTCTTTGCACCAGCTCCCAAATCTTCATTGACCCTTTGCCCTTGTTGCGAGATTGAACTCCAGGGAGCCCAATTGCTGGACCAGGTCTGCAGCCTGTCCACGATCTTTTGCTCAGTTCTGCCCCATACCCACTGGTCTTACGATCGTGTGTATTCTTCTCATCAACTTCACGTCTCTGCAAACAGGGACACCTCTGAGTTATTCCTTCCGTCATGTGTTCACAAATCCAGAAACAGCTACTGGTCCTAGGACTGACCCTGCCGGGACCCCCGATGGTCACAGTGTGCCCACTCTGACACCTCGCCACGTACCATGGACTCGCTGCTGTATTCCTGACAAGTATTCCCTGATCCATTGTGTGCCCTTCCCCTGTTATCCCTGCTTGGTCCTCCAGTTTTTGCACCAATCTATTGTTGGGGAAACTGTGTCAACTGCCTTCTTGCAGTCCAGGAAAATGAAATCCACCCCCTCCCTCTCTCTCTGTCTTAATTGCTGTCACCATGTCATAGAACTCAAGTGTAGGTTTGTGACACAGGATTTCCCGTCCCTGAAACATGCTGGCTGTGTTGATGAGATCATTCATTTCTTGGAGTTCACCACTCTTTCTCCTGATAATCTTCTCCATGATTTTAACATTACTATTACATGGCAGTCACAATGGTCTGTAGTTTAACGCTTATGTTGTCTCCTTTTTTAAAGTTTGGGACTACATTTGCTGTCTACCATGCCTCAGGCAATCTCCCTGTTTCGATAGGATGTATTGAATATTGTTGTTAGGGGGTACACATAGTCGCCTCTGCCTCCCTTCTCAATACCCATGGGGGGAGATGTTATCTGGCCCATTGCCTTTGAGGTATCTAGCTCACTCAGAAGCCTCTTCACTTCTTCCTCGGTTGGGTGCACTGTGTCCAGCATTGGTGGTGTTGGCACACTCTCCGTCTTTCTGGGTCCTTCTGTTCTCCTCTGTGAACACTTCTTTGAATCTCTTGTGTGTGTGTGTGGTGTGTGTGTGTGTGTGTTGTGTGTGTGTGTGTTGTTGTGTGCGTGTGTGGGTGTGTGTGATGTTTGTATGTGTGTGACTTGTGTGTGTTGTACTCACCATTTGTACTCCCTATTTGGTTGCAGGGTCGAATCATCGCTCCTGGCCACCTCTACACTGATTGATACTAAGGTCCCCCCTTCCTCCTTTCCCCTTCTCCATGAGGTGTTTTTTACCTCGTCTTAAGACTATGTATGGTTCCCGTCCTCCACTACATCACTTTCTATGCTATTCCACTGTCTGACAACTCTATGACTGAAGAAATACTTCCTAATATCTCTTTGATTCATCTGAGTCTTCAACTTCCTATTGTGGCCTCTTGTTTCTGTGTCCCATCTCTGAAACATCTCGTCTTTGTCCACCTTGTCTATTTGATGCAGTATTTTATATGTCGTTATCATGTCTCCCCTGACCCTCCTGTCCTCCAGTGTCGTTGGGCCGATTTCCCTTAACCTTTCATCGTAGGACAATCCCCTTAGCTCTGGGACTAGTCTTGTTGCAAGCCTTTGCACTTTCTCTAATTTCTTGACGTGTTTGACCACGTGTGGATTCCAGACTGGTGCTACATACTCCAGTATGGGCCTGACGTACACAGTGTAGAGAGTCTTGAACGATTCCTTACTGAGGTATTGGAATGTTATTCTCAGGTTTGCCAGGCGCCTATTTGCTGCAGCAGTTACCTGGTTGATGTGTGATTCCGGGGCCATGCTCGATATTATACTTGCCCCAAGATCTTTCTCCTTGATCAGATATCCAGGTGGGAAGATTGCATCTGTTATCAACCCTGTGATTTTCGTTTCTGTGATTGATATGATGTCCTGGGATGTCTCCTTAATTCTTTCATGCCACTCCTCACATTTATTCATTATTCCATTTGTGTTTTATACCAAATCATCAATTTTTTTCTGAAACTGTGGTCCAGGGAGAATAGCGGGGTTGGTGGAGCGAGAGCCCTGGCCGGGGCCTATTGGGGGTTTCTGTGGGGGTGGGGGGATGTAGAATGAGGGGGGCTGGGGGCAGGAACTCCTTAGGGGGTTGCTGGGGGGGTGAGGAACACCTGGGTACAATGTGGGGGTTTTGGTTTAGATTGTTCAGTCTACATTGGGGTTGCCCATGGTTTGGTATAACTTCTTGTGGGTGATTCTGGTGGAGGTGTGTTTTGCTCTTTCCAACTGGGTCTGGGTTCTCTGCTCACCTCCGTCCTTGTCTCTCATTCCTACTTGCATCTTTGTACCCTCTCTTTTAGTATCCTCCTTTCTTCTTGTGTTCTGTCTCAGTCAAGGTTCACTCTCCAGTAATCTGGTTTGTCCCTTAGTCATGCTTTCTCGGCAGGGATCCTCTTTCAAGTAATTCTACCTTGAAAATCACTTTGGCAATTGTTTTTGTACCTTTTGCAACCACCCAGTTCTCTGAAAATTTGTCGACTGGGTCATGTCGTCCTCTTCTGTTGCTTTCATGATACTTTCAATCACTTCTTTCTCTTCTTGTTTTCTTGCTTCGTAAGTTTCCCCTTTAACTTCCTGGAGCCCATAAACAAAAGCTGACCTCTCCCTTATACTCTCACTGTTATTCCTTTGCCATCCCCTGAACTGAGATAATTTAGTTACTGCAATTGAAGCATTCTTCCTTCAACCTCTTCCCTAGCTGATGTCTCTGTGCTCAGTGATCTGTCTTTTTTCCTGCTCATCAGTTCCTGAGCACTGAGTTGTCAGTTAGGCCTACTGAATGTAACATTAGCTCTTCTTGTTCCTTTAGTCCCCTCATTTGTTCTTGATGTGCTCCTCGCCTTTCTCCAGGCCCCACGTGGGTCTGATAGAGCCTTTGCATACAATATAGCTTCTTTACTCCCTACAGTCCCCTCGTCTGTGACTGATGTAGCAGTTCCTGATGTCATGGCTGTACTTTCCTTTGGTTCTTTAGGCTGTTTCAGATTTTTCAGCTCCTCTTCTAAGCTCAGTATCTTAGCTTCTGCAGCTATGGCTTGTATCTTCCTTTTCCTTCTCTCTGCAGCTATCCTCTCCTTCATTTTCTTGCTGAACTCTTCTAGCTTCCTTTCCCCCTCTTCGTCCCTTTTCGTGAGCCCTGCCACTCAATCTTCCCTCCAAGGTTTATCCACCAGTCCCCTGGATCTCCGTCATGCTCTTTGGTAACCCACTTTTTTTTACTACAGAAAGAAGAGCTTATGTATTTTCAGGGGTGAGTGTGTGAGTATGGAGGGGGTGTTTGTTGTAGATAGGGGGAGGGAGGTGGTATTGATCAATAACAACACTGCACTAATCAAGGACTCGAAACCATGTTGTACTGGCCCGCCTCATGTGTTTCTACACATTACGCCTTAACCCACAGGACCACAAAATCCTACAAAAATAGAACTGCCAGCTATTTTACCGCCATCCGAGGACTTTCAGTGTACAAGGTATACAGGCCAAGCTGACATCAATGACATACGGTTTGACATCGGTTTTGTCCCAGGATGCGACCCACACCTATCGCCAACACCCAGGTACCCATTATATACTGATGGGTGAACAGGGAGAGCAGGTGTCTTATGGAAACATGTCCTAATGTTTTCCAGCTGTACCGGGGATCTGACCTCCGGACCTCAGTGTGTAAGTTGAGTGTGTTAGCCATCGAGCTACGAGACACAAACATGCAATAATTCGAACGAGCAATAATGAAGATGATAAAAATGCTCCTTCAACTCCTGCTGTGGTTATTTCACATATATATCTGAATATGAGCTTAAAAAAGAATTTAGGTAATGAAACACTGGATATCACATTGGAGGGAGAGATTTTGAAGGAAGTGAATGTGTTCAGATATCTTTGAGTGGACTGTCAGCAGACGACGCTATGAAAGACAGGATGAACCATAAAACTGACGAGAGGAAAACAAATGAGTAGTGCACTGAGGAGTCTCTGGAGACAAAGAACGTTATCAAGAGAAGCAAAGAGGGAATTAATGAGAACATTGTGGTACCATCACCGGGTAGTAAATGTAGCATCAAGGAGAACGAGGGAGGCATTGGAGATATGCAGAGAATTTGTAACATGGATGTTAGAAGATGCGAGGTTTCTAAAGTGTTATCCGAGGGCTGATGAGTGGTAGTTGAGGTGGTTCAGATATTTAGAGAAGATGGAAGAAAATAGAAGGACATAGAGACCTTATAAATTTGTAGGGAAAGGACGGCAGGGTAGAGGTCGTTCTTGGGAATGTTGGAGGGAGGAGGTAAGAGTTTTGTTTGCAAGAGGCTTAGATTTCCAGCAAGCTTGTGAGAGTGTGTTTGACAGGAGCAAGCAGAGTCAAATGGTTTTTATGACTTGACCTGCTGTTGGAGTGTGAGCAAAGTAGCATTTATGAAGGGATTCAGGGAATCCAGTTACCCAGACTAGATTCCTGGAGGTGGAAAGAAGAGTGTCTGCACTCTGAAGGAGGGAAGTACAGTATCTGCACTCTGAAGGAGGGAAGTACAATGTCTGCACTCTGAAGGAGGGAAGTACAGCATTTGCACTCTGAAGGAGGGACGTACAGCATTTGCACTCTGAAGGAGGGAAGTAGAGTGTCTGCACTCTGAAGGAGGGAAGTGCAGCATTTGCACTCTGAAGGAGGGAAGTACGGCGTCTACACTCTGAAGGAGGGAAGTACAATGTATGCACTCTGAAGGAGGGAAGTACAGTGTCTGCACTTTGAATGAGGGAAGTACATTGTCTGCACTCTGAAGGAAAGAAGTACAGAGTCTGCACTCTGAAGGAAAGAAGTACAGAGTTTGCACTCTGGAGGAGGGAAGTACAGTGTCTGCACTCTGAAAGAGGGAAGTACAGTGTCTGCACTCTGAAGGAGGGAAGTACAGAGTCTGCACTCTGAAGGAGGAAGTACATGTCTGC
>NC_069441.1:0-72500 GCF_026875155.1 Cherax quadricarinatus
GTTGTCTTAGTTTTAGATTACTACTAACCAGAACTCGTAAATCCTTTTCACAATCCGTAATATTAAGATCTACATTATTTAGTTTATATGTGGCATGGTTATTTTCTTATCCAACATTTAGAACTTTGCGTCTATAATAAACTGCATCTGCCACTTCTCCGACCACTGTATCAGTCTATTCAAAACATCGTGGAGTGCTCTAATGATCTCATTAGAATGAATTGGATGGCTTATTTTGGTGTCATCAGCAAATTTGCTTATGTCGCTATTTATTCCCTCATTTATGTCGTTTATGTAAATTGTGAACAACAACGGGATCAACACTGATCCCTGTGGAGCACCGCTTGTGACGTGCCTCCATTCTGATTTCTCCCCATCTATGCAAACTCACTGCTGCATATTTGTCAACCATGCCTCTGCCCAGGAAAAAATTCTGTCTCCATGTGGGTTATTACTGAGCAAACAATGTTTGCGTCAAGACACCCAGGACGTCATCCACTCTAGTCAGTCCATCAAGGATTTCTTACAAGTAGGGAGATAAGATTTTGCTCGGATTTGTAACCCCCTGAGGGATATCGACCCAGGACAACCAAGAATGTCAGCTCGTCATCGAGGACTGTCTGTCTTATACCCACTGGGGTTTAATACAACATACTTCCCCCTCATACATTTTTTAACCCTCAAAAATTTGTTAACCTTAGAAGGGAGGTTACTATGCTCCCCCTGGGTGTGAGTGTATTAGGTAGACATACCACACGTAGTGATGAGGTCATACCACACCCTTTGGGATTGGGGTGGTGGGCACCCCGGGGGGTACCATCGGGGGTTTGACTCCCCTGGTTTTCCCCTTGACCCACACCCCCACCAACACACTGAAATATCTAACTGTCATTAACGTTTAATATTAAGCCCTTTAGGTGGTGCCTTTTTTCTGGAAGTCCTTGATCAAGGTGTCTTGATGCGGCGAGTCTTTGTCAAAAGGGGCCTTGATTTTGGTAAAGTCACTTGTCAAGGTGTTTGAGTGGCGAGGTACTCTTGTCAATGGTGCCTTGGTTTTGGGAAAGTCATTTGATCGATGGTGTCTTGATGTGGGGAGCTATCTTGATCAATGGGGCCTTGTGCTGGTAAGTCATTGACAATGGTTTTTGATGTGGGGAGCTCTCTTTATCAATGGTGCCTTGAGCTGGAAAATCCCCTTGCAATGGTGTCTTGATGCTGGGGACTACTCTTTATCAATTTTCCCTTATGTGGGAGGTACCTTTATCAAGGTGCCTTTATGCTGGGGAGGTGCTCTTGTCAATGGGCCTTTATGCGGTGAGGTATTTGACAATGGTTTTCCTTGATGCTGGGGGGTTTTCTTGATCAATGGGGGCCTTGATTATGGGAAAGTCACTTGATCAATGGTTTTCTTGTGCGGGGGCTACTCTTGATCAATGGGGCCTTGATGCTGGTGAGGTACTCTTATCAATGGTACTTGATGCTGGTGAGGTACTCTTGTCAATGGGGTTGGTGCGGTGAGGTATCTTGTCAATGGTGACTTGATGCTGGGGGGGTATCTTTATCAAAGGTGCCTGGCGGTGAGGTACTCTTGACAATTTGCCTTTTTTGGGTGAGGTACTCTTGATCAACGGTTTCCCTTTATGTGGTGAGGTACTCTTTATTAATGGGGCCTTGAGGGTGGGGGGTACTTTGATCAATGGGGCCTTGATGCGGGAGGTACTCTTGTCATGGTAGCTTTTCTGGTAAAATCGCTTTATCAATTGCCCCCGAGTGGTGAGGTACTCTTGCTCAAGGTGCCTTGACGTGGTGAGGTACTCTTGATCAAAGTTTCCCTTTATGCTGGTAGGTACTCTTGATCAAAAGGGGCCTTTTGCTGGTGGGTACCTTGTCAATGGTGCCTTGATGTGGTGGGTACTCTTGATCAATGGTGACTTGATGTGGTGGGGTTCCTTTATCAATGGTGCCTTGATGTGGGAGGTCTCTTATCAATGTTTTCCTTGAGTGGTGAGGTACCTTGACAATGTTGCCTGATGCTGGTGGGGTGTCTTGTAAGGGGGGGGGGGGGGGGGGGGGGGGGGGGGGGGCAAAGGTGCCTTGATGCTGGGAGGTACTCTTGATCAATGGTGCCTTGAAAGTGTCACTTTCAATGGGTTCTTTAGCTGGGAGACTCTTGATCAATGGTGCCTTGATGCTGGGAGGTACTCTTGTCAAAGGTCCTTGATTGGTAGGGCCTTGATCAATGGTGTCGGGGTGCTGGGGGTACTCTTTATCAATGGTGCTTTAGCTGGTGGGGGGACTCTTGATCAATGGTCCTTGATGCTGGGGAGGTACTCTTGAAATGTTTCCTTGTGTGGGGGAGGTACTCTTTATCAAGGTGCTTGATGCTGGTGGGTACTCTTTATTAATGGGGCCTTGATGCTGGTGAGGTTCTTGATCAATGGGGGCCTTTATGCTGGGGAGGGACTCTTGATCAAGTGCCTTGATTCTGGGAAAAACCTTGATAATGGTGCCCTTATGCTGGTGAGGACTCTTGTCAATGGGCCTTGATGTGGCGAGGTACTCTTGACAAAGTTGCTTTATCGGTAAGTCTTGATCAATGGTGCCTTGATGCTGGTGAGGTACTCTTGATCAATGTTGCCTTGATGCTGGTGAGGTACTCTTGATCAATGGTGCCTTGATGCTGGGAGGAAACTCTTGATAAATGGTGCCTTGATGCTGGTGAGTTACTCTCGATCAATGGTGCCTTGATGCTGGTGAGGTACTCTCGATCAATGGTGCCTTGATGCTGGTGAGGTACTCTCGATCAATGGTGCCTTGATGCTGGTGAGGTACTCTTGATCAATGGTATCATGTGGGAGTTCGAACACGTGGATTGGGTAAAGTAATACTCACGTAGGCTGGTAGTACGTATAATTACAGATAATGTGGGGAGTATTTCAATGTAATTTTTTTTTCTTGCCATTAGTCCTTTACATTGAGTTGTCCTTCCTCTTGCAGTGTATCTTTGACATTTTTTATTACTTCTGCAGAATTAGTTCCATCTCTTTTATTTCAATTCTAGCATTTTGTATCATTTTTATTGTTCATTATTTTTTGCCTTATTTGTTCTCGTGCAACTTTGCCATTATGTCTCACATACCGTCAAGTGATACTTTAGTGAATGTCGATACTCAGACCTCTCAGGCTACTGTTGCTCCTGTCATCAGTCCTCACATTCCTTACCGACTGACAGACCGACCCAGACACCGAGATACTATAGTTTATACTCGTGATTCCTTGATGCGTTACCTTTTTTCCCAATGGCCATTTTACATAGTCTTGAAGCATGGTTTGCGGCCATTCGTTCTCGTGCTGGTGCTCTAGTTGAAGGTCCTCCTTCAAGGAAAGTCTTATAAGACTTGCTAAAGAAGCTCTTCATCGATCCCCTGCTGCTGTTCACTTTGTTGATCTCTTGATATGGTGACTTCAGGAATCTTAATAAGTGGTCACAATATGGGAACTGATTCGTTCTTTCCTTTGTCCCAGTAAAAACAGCTGTTTCCATATGTCTTCTTAGGGAACTAGTGAATGCTACGCCCATGAGAAATGAATCGTTGAGTGCATTTGCTGTTAGATTAGACAAACTTTTATCACCCATTTATCAATGCTGGTCCAGTCATCAGCTTTTCTCCCTGAAGAGGTTAAACCATTCACAAAAACCGTTTGCTAAAATAGCAGTTTTTGGAGCAATCAAAGAACTAATGCCCCTGCTTCCGTGTGTGCTTATGAGGCTCATCCCCAACTGTGACGATGGAACCACTTACAGCCTTAAATCATTTTACGTTCCTTGTGCCCCCAGGGTACTTTCCCATGTATTAAAAGTAATTTCACACCTATGCCTCAGTCTGCACACCTCTTGTTTGCGCCACAGAGACAAATCGGGGTCGTCAAACCATCTCAGAGTCACCAAGAACCAGTGTACAAAAGTCGTTATAAACCTCGTAGTATTATAGTACATTCAGTACCATAGTCGGCGGACTTGTTACAACTGTGGTTTCGTGGCCATATTGCAATTAATTGTCCTGATAGTTACCCTAAGGACGTTACTGATGAGGGAGTACCCAGATCTTCCCTACTGTACTTATCATAGAATACATGGACATGACACATCTGAGTGCAATGCTCTCTATAACCTTCAGTACTCTAGGTCTTTCCGTAGCCGTTCCAAACCGCAAAAACCCGTAGAGGAAACAGATATCGTGGTTCTCAAAATAACCAGAACCAGGCTCATTTTTTCCATTTCTCAAAATAACCAGACCCGGGTTTTCTTCTTCCAATTCGGGGGAATTCGAGCCCCCCAGTCAAACCGTCCCATGGTGACAGTAGGTGATAATGAGTACACCATCCCCGTTCAAAATTCTTTGAAGCCTTAAGCAGTCTCGAGAATGACAACCCTGCTGTGATGTTGCTTCACATGTCTCTGACAGATGATTTTGGGGATGAAGTGGAACAAGTCTTTTCTGATGAAATCCACCTTTTTGTTTGCACATAACTTCCAATGCAACCATGGGCCCCTATAGTGCAAGCATCTGTTCATAATGCGCCCGTTCATTTGTTCATGGACTCTGGTGCGCAAGTCAATATTATAGGTCTAGTTTGTTTAAGGATAAGCAGTTACGACATGTCCTTCTCGTAAAAACCGACTCATGTGTCCTCCCTTAGGGGGAGTAGCTGGTTCTCACCTGCGTGTCCGAGGTCGGACTTCCCTAACTTTTTCTATCCAAGGTAGAGACTTCCCCGCTTCCTTCCTTGTTGTCGACCAGATTACTTTCCCTGGTGACCTTCTATTGGGATTTGTTTCCCATGCGAGACTTACGAAATTTTGCTCGACCCTTATCGATTGGCATGCCCAAATTGATGACTTGATCGTTCCATTCTGGGGTTACCAGCTTGGATCAGAAATCTGTCAACTGCTGCAGGTATGATTTTACGGATTAAGTCCTTACAAGCTAATGCATTCTCCAGTAGCGTACCCAAGCGGTCAGGCACTGGTAATTCTGTCACCCCCATCAGTGTTCCACCTATACCTTCAGACTTGCGGATAGTGTTCCATTGCCTCAAGTGTCCGAGGACACTCAGATTGCCTTGAGTGCCACCCTACCCTTGCAATGACTGCTAGTTCGAGTTAGTAGTTTCTCCACAGGGATGCCTTGTCAGAAACGATTACTTGAAACTAGTAATGCCTTTCTCTTGTTGATGTCACATGCCGTCTGCAGAAAGACGTCTCTGTTGCGGCTAGTGCTCTCACTATAGTGTCTGTAGTTGTTCCTAGTGTTCCAGATGGTGATAATGTCCTAGTTGACAGTGATTCCCTGAAAAGTAAAAGGTCTATTTGTTGAACCATCCTTACATGTTGTAAGAGATAGTAAGATCCATTTCTTCCTGGCCAACACTTCTGGTCACAGTGTTCGTCTCAGAGCAAATACCAACCTCGTTGACCTAGTTCACTATCCTTACCCTGTTCAGGTAGAGGATGAGTTGTCACCTGACAGTGGGTCGGTGCTTTTTTCCTGCCGGGGAGACCTCATCCCTTCACTGGATCAATCTGTTCCACCAGTTGAGGAGAAAGCTTAGCCCCCCACTGACTTCCCAGATGAAGTCAAGCGTTTGTTGACTTGTTGAACAAACGTCGTAAAGCCATTGCCTTACCAGGTGAGAAGAGGGTGTAACGAACTTATTGTCCCATCGTTTTCCCACTTGAACCTGGTACTAGACCTATCTACATACCTGCGTACAGAATGCCTCATTCACAAAGTTGCTGTCGCAAAAGAATTGATCAATCACATGCTTGATGAGGAGTTATTGCACCTAGCAATTCACCTTGGAATGCACCCTTGATCCTAGTACCTAAGAAGGATGGTATTGGCGCCCAGTGATTGACTTTAGGAAGTTAAATGCAAAAACTATTCCAGATCGCTTCCCACTTCCTGTACTGGGTGATCTTTTATGTAAAATCGGAGATAACAAAGTCTTTTCAACCCTGGATTTGTTACAAGGGTTTTGGCAAGTACCTCTTTACGGAGGACAGCCAAGAGCTAACTGCATTCTCCACTCCTACAGGTCATTATCACTTCCTCCCTATGGCGTTTGGATTACGATCTTCCCTATCACGTTCTAAGGCTCATGACTTAAAATCTTTAGAGGTCTCATAGGTTATGCACTTATGGTTTTACTTAGATGACGTAATCGTCATGTTAAAGACGTGGATACACACTTGAAAAACTTGATGTAGTACTTGGTTTAAACTTGAAGAAGCCAATTTAAAGATCAAACTGTCTAAATGTCAATTTTTTCAGATCAGAAATTAAGGCTTCATTGGTTCCACCGTAGTCGAACTTTTCCCAAAACCCAAAACTGTGATGCCGTAAGATCCTTTGTGGGCTTAGCAGGTTTTTATAGATCTTTCATTGCCAATTTTTCTTCCATAGCTGCTCCTCTAACTGAGTTGCTTTAAAAAGATTTCTCCTTTTGTTTGGACCTTTTCCGTCAAGAAAGAGCATTCCAAACTCTTTAAAAAAAAAGCTAAAAATCTGCTCCAATTTTGAAATTTCCAGATTTTTTAAGCCCTTCTATCTGACAACTGATGCTAGTTCAATTGGCATAGGTGCCGTACTAGCTCAGAAGACCGATGGCAAGTACAAGCAGTTGCATTTGCTAGCCGAGTCCTTACGAAGGCTTTAACTAATTATCAGTAACTGAGCAAGAAGCTTTAGCAATAGTATGGTCTTTAAAGCACTTCCGAGACATTATTTTATCAGTACTCTGTTCATGTCTTGACAGACCATGCCCACTGATACCTTTATTCCCGAACAAACAACCTACTGGAAGGTTAGCCAGATGGACCTTGACTATCCAAGAGTTCAATCCCACCTTTGAGCAATTTACCTGGCAAATCAAATGTAGTCGCAGATTTCCTTATCGCGACATGTTAGTATAGTAACTGCAGACCTTTCCCTTTAGTGCTGAAAATGTAAAGAATGCTCAACAAACAGATCCCATGTGGTCTGGTGTGATTCGATTCCTGCTCCAGGAAGATCTTATTCTGATGTGAAGCCACCAGCAACCATCAGTGACTTTGTCATGAACCAAGAATTACTGTATCGAACAGCCGAGTTGGGTTCCTAGCAGAAGAGTATACCAGTTAGTAATTCCACAGTCAATAGTGAATGTAGCCTTTCAGCTAGTTCACGATATATCAGGTGTTTGCACACCCGGTATGGATCGTTCAGTAAAACAAGCCAGATTGAAACACTTTTGGCCTCATATGGCAATGATATTTTTGAGTATGTTAAAAAATGTAGTGTCTGCATGCAACATAAAGGTAATGCTAATGGTCCTAATCCAATCCAAGTATATCCAACTACTAGCGAACCGTGGGAAAGAGTTGCGCTTGATTTGTTAAAATAATTTCCCAAAGTTCCCTCCAAGGCAACAAACATCTGTGTGTTATGGTAGACCATTTCACCAGATATTGTGAGTTAGTTCTATTGCAGATAAGACTGCCGAGACAGTAGCTAAAGCGTTTAAAGAACGCATTATTCTGCAGGCATACCACCCTAAGTCCCTAGTAACAGATTAAAGGAGGTGAATTCTGTAATGAGATTCTTGAAAAAATTTGTTGTACCTTGTACAAGATCTCTAAATCACCATTGTTCCCCATCATCCTGCCAGCAATGGGTTTGCGGAACGAACCCAAAAAGAAAGTACTTGATGTTTTTGAGAGCCACTATCAATCCCAACAGTGAACTTGGGATGAAGTTATACCTGATGTGCAGTGTGCTATAAAATTCTGCTTACAATGTTTCTATAGGTGACATCCACATTATGAAATTTTATGGTGTAGATAAAACGTTTGCTTATGAGTTGTTATATTCTAATCCCAAACCAAAAATTTCAACCTGATGATTTCATAGCAACTCGTACCAGGGTTAGCTCAAAAATGTTTTTAGAAGAATCCGTGAAACACTTCATAAATCACAGCAGAATTTAAAGAGTCGCAAACACTCGAGCAAAGCCATCCAAAATCCAAAATTAGGTTCGAGAGTTATGTGATTAACTTTAACAAAACGTCCTGCAATGCCAAAGCTTGATCAAAAGTTTGTTGGTCCTTATCGAGTAGTTGAACATATCACTGGTAATAATATAAGGTTAGAGAAATTAGTATGGTCAGTATAAAGAATCGCATTTAGATCATAGGAAGTTAGTATGTGATGATAATGATGTTCCAACCCGGACTAATGTGACAGACTCTAACAATCCTCCCGATCCTGTACTCTCTTCCTCTGATATTTCCCGTCAGACGATCAACCTGAATGTCGTTATTCCCCTACGTACACGACAGGTATTGAGAAATCCTCAAGTATCATTGTAACATCCATTCAGATTTGCCCCAAATACAAAGGGGTTAGCCCAAAGCTACAAGATTTTTTATTTCCCCCCAGAGATGACACCATTCTGCATATGTCAATCTTTACCTAGCAGAGTTGGGGTTAAATGTAAATAACCTGTATAGATGAATAATTACACTGTCAATTATTTAGTATTCAAGAATTTTTTTTGTGTTCATGTTCTCTCCCCGCTTCTGAGAGTTAACAGTCTAGATTGAGTGCACCGAATCTGGCCTTTCTGTTTTAACACTCTTTCTTTGTATATATTCCTTCCTCAGAATCCTAGATCACATGAATACAGATTGATCGATCAAATTTTTTTATCACTTCTACTGTGTAATCCCCCAAAGTTGAGTTTCATTCGATGAGAGTGCTATATTATACCTTGTATTGCATTTTCAGTTTCAGTTACATAAGCTTCCATTCCAATGTTCTACTTTTGTATGTTATAAAGTTTAATTGTTGTGTACTTTGACATTGTATAGAATCAGCCCAAGCCGTACACCTGCCATCTCTAGTTTGTATTAGTTGTATGTCGGGACGACATATGTTAGCGTCGCCGAGCTCTCAGTAGTAGTAACCAGTTACCAGTAACCAGTGTACCAGTAGTTGACTCACTACCAACCGTCTCTGCCTGAGTCACTGTCTGTATTCATATTGTGCTGACCACAGCAGTATTCAAAGACCCCCTCACATATGGGTACTGTGGGCGGCCAGTCAGTTATACGAGAGTGAGCAAGGAGATAGGCAGGCTGTTTGGGCGCTCCCCACATTATCTGTAATTATACTTACTACCAGCCTACGTGAGTATTACTTTACCCTATCCATGTATCGAACTCCCACATGATAATGGTGCCTTGATGCTGGTGAGGTGCTCTTGATCAATGGTGCCTTGATGCTGGTGAAGTACTCTTGATCAATGGTGCCTTGATGCTGGAGAGGTACTCTTGATCAATGGTGCCTTGATGCTGGTGAGGTACTCTTGATTAATGGTGCCTTGATGCTGGTGAGGTACTCTTGATCAATGGTGCCTTGATTCTGGTAAAGTCACTTGATCAATGGTGCCTTGATGCTGGTGAGGTACTCTTGATCAATGGTGCCTTGATGCTGGTGAGGTACTCTTGATCAATGGTGCCTTGATGCTGGCGAGGTACTCTTGATCAATGGTGCCTTGATTCTGGTAAAGTCACTTGATCAATGGTGGGCCCTTTTGCTGGTGAGGTTTCTTGATCAATGGTGCCTTGATGCTGGTGAGGTACTCTTGATCAATGTTGCCTTGATGCTGGTGAGGTACTCTTGATCAATGTTGCCTTGATGCTGGTGAGGTACTCTTGATCAATGGTGCCTTGATGCTGGAGAGGTACTCTTGATCAATGGTGCCTTGATGCTGATGAGGCACTCTTGATCAATGTTGCCATGATGCTGGTGAGGTACTCTTGATCAATGGTGCCTTGATGCTGGCGAGGTACTCTTGATCAATGGTGCCTTGATGCTGGTGAGGTACTCTTGATCAATGGTGCCTTGATGCTGGCGAGGTACTCTTGATCAATGGTGCCTTGATGCTGGTGAGGTACTCTTGATCAATGGTGCCTTGATGCTGGTGAGGTACTCTTGATCAATGTTGCCTTGATGCTGGTGAGGTACTCTTGATCAATGGTGCCTTGATGCTGGCGAGGTACTCTTGATCAATGGTGCCTTGATGCTGGTGAGATAAGATTTTCTTGGGATTCTTAACCTGGGTTAGCCACCCAGGATAACCCGGGGTAGGAAGGGTTAGCCATCCAGGATAACCCGGGGTAGGGAGGGTTAGCCACCCAGGATAACCCGGGGTAGGAAGGGTTAGCCATCCAGGATAACCCGGGGTAGGGAGGGTTAGCCACCCAGGATAACCCGGGGTAGGAAGGGTTAGCCATCCAGGATAACCCGGGGTAGGGAGGGTTAGCCATCCAGGATAACCCGAGGTAGGGAGGGTTAGCCACCCTGGATAACCCAGGGTAGGGAGGGTTAGCCATCCAGAATAATACACAAATAACCCGCACATAAAAGACAGAAGCTTACGACGACGTTTCGGTCCGACTTGGGCCATTGACAAAGTCACACCTGTGACTTTGTCAATGGTCCAAGTCGGACCGAAACGTCGTCGTAAGCTTCTGTCTTTTATGTGCGGGTTATTTGTGTATCGTTCCAGTCACGGTATTGTGCCTTTTTGTTATTCATCCAGAATAACCCGGGGTAGGGAGGGTTAGCCATCCAGGATAACCCGGGGTAGGGGCAGTTAGCCATCCAGATAAAACCCGGGGAGGGAGTTAGCCATCCAGGATAACCCGGGGTAGGGAGAGTTAGCCATCCAGGATAACCCGGGGTAGGGAGAGTTAGCCATCCAGGATAACCCGGGGTAGGGACAGTTAGCCATCCAGGATAACCCGGGGTAGGGAGAGTTAGCCATCCAGGATAACCCGGGGTAGGGAGAGTTAGCCATCCAGGATAACCCGGGGTAGGGACAGTTAGCCATCCAGGATAACCCGGGGTAGGGAGAGTTAGCCATCCAGGATAACCCGGGGTAGGGAGGGTTAGCCAAACCAGGATAACCCGGGGGAGGACAGTTAGCCATCCAGGATAACCCGGGTAGGGAGAGTTAGCCATCCCGGATAACCCGGGGTAGGGGAGTTAGCCATCCAGGATAACCCGGGGTAGGGACAGTTAGCCATCCAGGATAACCCGGGGTAGGGACAGTTAGCCATCCAGGATAACCCGGGGTAGGGAGGGTTAGCCATCCAGGATAACCCGGGGTAGGGAGAGTTAGCCATCCAGGATAACCCGGGGTAGGGTGGGTTACCATCCAGGATAATCCGGGGTAGGGAGGGTTAGCCATCCCAGGATAACCCGGGGTAGGGAGGGGAGCCATCCAGGATAACCCAGGGAAGAGGAGGGTTAGCACCTGGATAACCCGGGGTAGGCTGGGTTGATCCACCCAGGATAACCCGGGGTAGGAAGGGTTACCCATCCAGGATTAACCCGGGGGTAGGGTGGGGTTTAGCCCATCCAGGATAGCCCGGGGTAGGGAGGGTTTAGCCATCAAGATTAAACCGGGGTAGGGAGGGTTAGCACATCCAGGATAAACCCGGAGTATGGGAGGGTTACCCATCCCAGGTAACCCGGGGGTAGGGAGGGTTATCCATCCAGGATAACCCGGGGTAGAAGGTATAGCCACGGATAAACCCGGGGTAGGGAGGGTTAGCCATCAGGATTACCCGGTGTAGGGAGAGTTAGCACCAGGGATAAAGGAGTAGGGAGGGTTAAGCCACTCCGATAAACCCCGGGGGTAGGGAGGGTTAGTAACCCAGGATTAACCCGGGGTAGGGAGGGTTTGCCACCCAGGATAACCCGGGGTAGGGAGGGTTAGCCACCCGGATATAACGGAGTAGGGAGGGTTAGCCTCCCAGGATAACCGGGGTAGGGAGGGTTAGCCACCAAGGATAACCGGAGTAGGGTGGGTTAGCCACAGGATAACCCGGGTAGGGAGGGTTAGTATCCCAGGATACCGGAGAGTAGGGAGGGGTTAGCCACCCAGGATAACCCGGAGGTGAGAGTGGTTAGCCACCCAGGATAACCCGGAGTAGGGAGGGGTTAGAAACCCAGGAAACACCCGGAGTAGGGCGGGTTAACGCCACTCACGTTAACCCGGGGTAGGGAGGGTTAGGCATCCAGGATAAACCCGGGGTAGGGAGGGCTAGCCATCCAGGGATAACCCGGGGGGGTGGTGGGTTAGCCACTCAGTATAACCCGGGGGTAGGGAGGGTTAGCCACCCAGGATAACCGGAGTAGGGTGGTTAGCCACCAGGTTCAAACGGGGTAGGGAAGGAGGGTTTGCACAGGATAACCGGGTAGGGAGGGTTAGCCACCCAGGATAACCCGGGGTAGGGATCGGGTTAGCAAAAACCAGGATAACCCGGGGTAGGGAGGGTTTAGGCCACCCAGGATTAACCGGTGTAGGGTGGGTTAGCCACCCAGGATAACCCGGGGTATGGGGGTTAGCACCCAGGATAACCCGGGGGATAGGGAGGTGTTAGCCACAAAGGTTAACCGGGGTAGGGAGGGGCTTGCACCAGGATTAACCCGGAGTAGGGAGGGTTAGCCACCCAGGATAACCGGGGTAGGAGGGTTAGCCACCCAGGATACCCCGGGGTAGGGAGGGTTAGCCCCAGGATACCCGGAAGAGTAGGGTGGGTTAGGCACCCAGGATAACCCGGGGGTAGGAGGGTTAGCACAAGGATAACATGGGGTTAGGAGAAGTGTTAGGCATCCAGGATAACCCGGGGTAGGGAGGGCTAGCTCCAGGGAAACGGGGTTAGGGAGGGGTTCGCACCCAGGAACCCGGAGTAGGAGGAGGGTTAGCCACTACGATAACCCGGGGGTAGGGGGGTTAGGCATACCGGATAACCCGGGGTAGGGGAGGGCTAGCCATCCCGGAGAACCCGGGTAGGGAGGGTTCGCCACCCAGGATAACCGGGGTAGGGAGGGTTTGCCACCCGGATAACCCGGGAGTTGGGGGGTTAGCCACCCAGAATAACCGGGTGGGAGGGTTAGTCCACCCCGGATAACCGGAGTAGGGAGGGTTAGCCACCCAGGATACCCAGGTGGTAGGGAGGGTTAGCAACCAGGATAAACCCATGGGTAGGGAGGGTAGCCAACCAGGGATACCCGGAGTGGGCGGGTTAGCCACCCGGATAACGGGTGTATGGAGGGGTTAGCCACAGGATAACCCGGGTAGGTAGGGAGGCGTTAGACACCAGGATAACCCAGGGGTAGGGAGGGCTAGCCACCCAGGATATCCGGAGTAGGGAAGGGTTAGCCACCAAGGATAAACCCGGTGTAGGGAGGGTTAGACACCCAGGATACCGGGGGTTAGGGAGGGTTAGCCACCCAGGGATAACCCGGTGTAGGGGAGGGTTACGCCAACCAGGATAACCGGGGTAGGGAGGGTTAGCCACCCAGGGATAACCCGGGGTAAGGGAGGGTTAAGCACCCAGGATACCCGGGGGTAGGGAGGGTTTAGCCATCAGGATAACCGGGGTTGGTAGGGAGGGTAAGGCACCCAGGGATAACCGGGGTAGGGAGGGTTAGCCATCCAGGATAACCCGGGTTTGGAGAGGGTTCAGCCCAATCCAGGGATAACCGTGTAGGGAGGGAGGGTTAGCCATCCAGGATAACCGGGGTAGGGAGGGTTAGCCACCCAGGATAACCGGGGTTAGGGTGGGTTAGCCATCCAGGATAACCAGTGTGTGGAGGGTTAGCACCCAGGATAACCCGGGGGGGTTGGGAGGGTGAGGCACCCAGGATAAACAGGGGTGGTAGGACGGGTTTTACCGCCATCCAGGATAACCCGGGGTAGGGAGGGGTTAGCCATCCAGGAGAACCAGGGGTAGGGCGGGTCTAGCCATCCAGGATACCCGGGGTAGGGAGGGTTTTGCCACCAGGATCACCGGGAGTAGGGAGGGTTACCACATCCAGTGATAACCCTGGGTTAGGGAGGGTTAGCCATCCAGGATAACCCGGGGTAGGGAAGGTTTAGCCACCCAGATAACCCGGGGTAGGGGGGTTTAGCACCCAGGTCTATCACCGGAAGTAGGGAGGAGTTAGCACCCAGGATAAAACACCAACCGGAGTAGGGAGGTTAGCACTCACGATAACCCGGGTCGGGAGGGTTAGTTCACCCCAGGATTAACCGGGGTAGGGAGGGTTAGCACAGGGATAACCCGGGGGTAGGGAGGAGGGTTAGCCACCCAGGGAATAACCCGGAGTAGGGAGGGTAGCACCCAGGGATAACCGGGGTAGGGAGGGTTAGCACCCAGGATAACCCGGTAGTAGGGAGTGTTGCCACCCAGGATACCGGGGGGCGTAGGGAGGGTTGGCCACCCAGGATAACCGGAGTAGGGAGGGTTACCACAGGATAAACGGGGGTAGAGAAGAAAGTTAGCCACAGGATAACCCGGAGAAGGGAGGGTTAGCAACCCAGGAAACGGGTAGGGTTGGGTTAGCCACTCACGATAAAACCGGGGGGTAGGGAGGGTTAGGCATCCAGGATAACCGGGGTAGGGAGGGCTAGCTCCAGGATAACCGGGGTAGGAGAGGGGTTCGCCAACAGGAATAACCCGGGGTAGGGAGGTTAGCCACCCAGGATAACCCGGAGTAGGGAGGGGTAGCCACCCAGGGAAAACCCGGGGTGGTAGGGAGGGTTAAGTCCTCCAGGATAACCCGGAGTGGAGGTTATAGCACCCAGGAAACCGGGGTAGGGGAGGTTAGCACCCAGGATAACCCGGGGTAGGGAGGGTTAGCCACCCAGGATAACCCGAGTTGGGAGGGTTAGCCACCCAGGATAACCCCGGGGTATGGAGGGTTTAGCCACCCAGGATAACCGGGGTTAGGGAGGGTTAGCACCCAGGATAACCGGGGGTAAGGAGAGGCTAGCCCATCCCGGAGAAACCCGAGTAGGGGGGAGGGTTAGCCTCCAAGGATAACGGGGTAGGAGGGTTAGCCACCGGTTTTTCACGGGGTAGGTGAGGGTTAGCACCCGGTTTAACCGGAGTAGGGAGGGTTTGCCTACCAGGATAAACCCGGGGTAGGGAGGGTTAGCCACCCAGGATAACCCGGAGGTAGGGAGGTGTTAGGAATCAGGATAACCCGGTGTTTTTTTTAGGTGGAGGGCTAGCCATCCAGGATAACCCGGGGTAGGGAGGGTTAGCCACCCAGGATAACCGGAGTAGGGAGGGTTAGCCACTCACGATAAAAACCGGGGTAGGGAGGGTTAGGATCCAGATAACCCGGGGTAGGGTTGGGCTAGCCATCAGGATAACCCGGGGTGGAGGGTTTAGGCCACCCTGGATAACCCGGGGTAGGGACGGGTTAGCCACCAGGATAACCCGGAGTAGGGGGGTTAGCATCCAGAATAAACCCGGGGTTGGGCAGGGTTTGCCCACCCAGGATAACCGGAGTAGGGAGGGTTAGCCAACCCAGGATAACCCGGGTAGGGAGGGTTAGCAACCCAGGATAACCCGGGGTAGGAGGGGTTTGCCACCAGGATAACCCGGAAGTAGGGAGGGTTTAGCCACCCAGGATACCGGGTAGGGAGGGTTAGCACCCGGATAACCGGAGTAGGGAGGTTAGCACCCAGGATAACCCGGGGGTAGGGAGGGTTAGCCACCAGGATAAACCGGGGGGTAGGGGAGGGTTAGCCACCCAGGATAACCGGTGTAGGGAGGGTTTAGTACACCCCAGGATAAACCCGGAGTAGGGAAGGGTTAGCGCAGGATAAACCCGGGTAGGGGGGGAGCCACCAAGGATAAACCCGGGGTAGGAGGTTTAGCCACCCAGGATAACCGGGGTTGGGAGGGTTTAGGCTACCAGGATTACCCGGGGTAGGAAAGGGTTAGCCATCAGGATAACCGGGGTAGGGAGGGTGAGCCCCAGGATAACCCGGGGGTAGGGAGGGTTTTAGCACCCAGGATAACCGGGTAGGGAGGGTTAGCACCCTGATTAAACCCGGAGTAGGGAGGGTTAGCCACCAGGATTACCCCGGGGTAGGGAGGGGTTAGCAACCCAGGTATAAACCCGGGTAGGGGAGGTTTAGGCCACCCAGGATAACCCCGGGTAGGGAGGTTCAGCCACCAGGATAACCGGGGTGGGGAGGGTATGCACCCAGGTTAACCAGGGGTAGGGAGGGTTTAGACACCCAGGATAACCGTGGTAGGGAGGGTTAAGCCACCCAGTAACCCGGAGTAGGGAGGGTTAGCCACCAGGATAACCAGGGGTAGGGAGGGTTAGAGCCACCCAGGATAACCCGGTGTAGGAAGGGTTAGCCTACCAGGATAACCGGGGTTGGGAGTGGTTAGCCACCCAGGATAACCCGGGGAGTAGGAGGGTTAGCAACCCAGGATTATCCCGGACGTAGGGAGGGATAGCCACCCAGGATAAACCCTAGGGTGGGAGGGTTAGCCACCCAGGATAACCGGAGTTAGGGAGGGTAGCACCAGGATAACCCGGATGTTAGGGGGTTAGCCACCCAGGATAACCGGCGGTAGGGAGGTTAGCTCACCCAGGATAACCCGGGGAGGGAGGGTTAGCAAACAGGATAACCCGGGGTGGGAGGGTTTGCCACCAGGATAAACCCGGGGTAGGGCAGGTTTAGCAACCAGGTTAACCGGGAGTAGGAGGGTTAGCACAAGGCATAACCCGGGGTAGGGTGGGTTAGCCACCAGGTTACCGGGGTAGGGAAGGGTAGCCACCCAGGATAACCCGGGGTAGGGAGGGTTAGCCACCCAGGATAACCCGGGGTAGGGAGGGTTAGCAACCCAGGATAACCCGGGGTAGGGAGGGTTAGCCACCCAGGATAACCCGGGGTAGGGAGGGTTAGCAAACCTGGATAACCCGGAGTAGGGGAGGGTTTGCCACCAGTATAACCGAGGTAGGGAGGGTTTAGCCACCCAGGATAACCCGGGGTAGGGAGGGTTAGCCACCCAGGATAACCCAATAAAGTCAGTGCGTCATCGAGGATTGTCTGTCTTATTTCCACTGTCATCCTTCAATCTTGTCCCTCAGGATGTGACGCGTAACAGTTGACTAACATTCAGGTACCTACTTACTGCTAAGTGAGCAGGGGCAGCAGGTGTAAGTGACTGATACCCAGGTACCTACTTACTGCTAAGTGAACAGGGGCAGCAGGTGTAAGTGACTGATACCCAGGTACCTACTTATGCTTATGTGACCAGGGGCAGCAGGTGTAAGTGACTGATACCCAAGTACCTACTTACTGCTAAGTGAACAGGGGCAGCAGGTGTAAGTGATAATACCCAGGTACCTACTTACTGCTAAGTGAACAGGGGCAGCAGGTGTAAGTGACTGATACCCAGGTACCTACTTACTGCTAAGTGAACAGGGGCAGAGGTGTAATATGTGACTGATACAGGTACCTATTACTGCTAATTGAACGGGGCAGCAGGCGTGTGTAAGTGAAACTGATACCCAAGTTCCCTACTTGTAATGCAATGTGAAACAGGGGAAGAGGTTGTAAGTGATAATACCCAGGTCAACCTACTTACTCTGCTAGTGAACAGGGGCTGCTGGTGTAAGTGGGGACTGATCCCAGGTACCTTAATTACTGCTAAGTGAACAGGGGCAGCAGAGTTTAAGTGGACTATTACCAGGTACGACTTACTGCTAAGTGAACAGGGGCAGCAGGGTGTAAGGATAATACCCAGGTACTACTTACTGCGAACGTGAGAGGGGGCAGCAGGTGTAAGTTGATGATATCCCAGGTACCCTTATTTATTGCTAGTGTTACAGGGGGGGCAGCAGGTGTAAGTGTCTAATACCCAGGTACCTAATTATGCTAAGTGAACAGGGGCAGCAGTGTAAGTGATAATACCAGGTAACCCTACTTACTGCTAAGTGAACAGGGCAAGCAGGTTGTCAGTGATAATACCAGTACCTACTTACTGCTAAGTGAACAGGGGCAGCAGGTGTAAGTGACTAATACCCAGGTACCTACTTACTGCTAAGTGAACATGGGCAGCAGGTGTAAGTGACTAATACCCAGGTACCTACTTACTGCTAAGTGAACAGCTTCAGCAGGTATAAGTGACTAATACCCAGGTACCTTACTTACTGCTAAGTGAACAGGTGGGAGCAGGATGTAAGTGACTAATGCCCTGGTACCTATTTCTTGCTAAGTGAACAGGGTACAGCAGGTTGTAATTGATAAATACCATGTATACTTACTGCCTAAGTGGAACAGGTGGCAGCAGGTGTAAGTGACTAATGCCAGGTACCTACTTACTGTTATAGTGAAACAGGGGCAGAGGTGTCGTGACTAATGCCACGGGTACATACTTACTGCTAAAAAGTGAACAGGGGCAGCAGGTGTAAGTGACTAATGCCCAGGTACCTACTTACTGCTAAGTGAACAGGGGCAGCAGGTGTAAGTGACTAATGCCCAGGTACCTACTTACTGCTAAGTGAACAGGGGCAGCAGGTGTAAGTGACTAATGCCCAGGTACCTACTTACTGCTAAGTGAACAGGGGCTAGCAGGTGTAAGCTGTCTAATGCCTGGTTACTAGTACTGCTAAGTGAACAGGGGCAGCATGTGTAAGTGACTATTGCAGGTACCTACTTACTGCTAGTGTACAGTGGGAGCAGGTGTAAGTGATAATGCCAGGTACTATTCTGCTAAGTGAACGGGCAGAAGGTCGTACGGACTAATGGCCCAGGTTACCTACTTATGCTAAGTGAACTGGGCAGAAGGTGTCAGTGACTAATGCCCAGTACCTACTTACTGCTAAGTGAACGGGGCAAGAGGCGGTAAGTTAATAATGCCCAAGGTACCTCTTACGGCTAAATGTGAAACAGGGGGCAGCTGGTGTAAGTGATATTACCAGGTACTACTTACTGCTATGTGAACAGGGGCATCAGGCGTAAGTGACTAATGCCAGGTACCTACTTATGCTAAGTGAACAGGGTGCAGCAGTTTGTAAGGAGGAACATGGCCAATCGTTTTCACCGTGGCCGGAGATCGATCACGGACCCTCAGCGAGTGAGCTGAGGTCGTACCAACCAAGCACGGACTCTTGATAATATACTCCCCTCAGGGTGGTGCCTGATGCTTACGGAGGCTCCTGATCCACTACAATTAAAGCCCCATCCTATATCCTCCTTCCATGTTCAGTCTAAATTAATGTGGGACTGATAAAGAAGACACTGATTTAAGAAGACACGGTTAGAGAACACTGGTTAAGAAGACACTGGTTAAGAAGGGACATGGTTAAGAAGACACTGGATAAGTAGTCTCTGGGTAAAGAAGACACTGGTTAGAAGACATGGTTAAGAAGACACTGGTTAGAGACACTGGTTAAGAAGGACAGGGTTAAGGAGGGGACACTGGTTAAGGAGACAAATGGTTAGAGACATGGGTATAAGAAGACACTGGTTAAGAAAGACACGGTTAAGAAGACATGGTTAAGAAGACACTGTAGAAGACAGGTTAAGAAGACCTTGTGGTTAAGAAGGACACTGGTTAAGAGACATGGTTAAGGAAGACACTGGTTTTAAGAAGACATGGTTAAGGAGACATGGTTAAGGGAGACCACGGTTAAGAAGGCATGGTTTAAGAGACACTGGTTAGTAAGACCCTGGTTAGAAGACACTGGTTAGAGACCCCCCCCCATAAAAAAAAAACTTTGGGGTTAAAAGGAAATAGAACTGGTTAAGGAAGACACTGGTTAAGAAGACTTGGTTACGGAGACATGGGTAAGAGCATGTTACGAAGACAATGGTTAAGAAGACACTGGTTAAGGAGACACTGGTTAAGGAGACACTGGTTAAGAAGACACTGGTTAAGAAGACACTGGTTAAGAAGACACTGGTTAAGAAGACACTGGTTAAGAAGACACTGGTTAAGGAGACACTGGTTAAGAAGACACTGGTTAAGAAGACACTGGTTAAGGAGACCATGGTTAAGATGACACTGGTAAGAGACATGGTTAAGGCGGACACTGGTTAAGAAGGGACAACTGGTTCCGAAGGACACTGGTTAAGAAGACAATGGTTAAGAAGACACGGTAGTTAAGAAGACACTGGTTAGGAAGACATGGTTAAGAAGACCTGGTTAAGAAGACATGGTATGTAGACCTGTTAGGAGACCTGGTTAAGAAGACACTGGTTAAGAAGACACTGGTTAAGAAGACACTGGTTAAGAAGACACTGGTTAAGAAGACACTGGTTAAGAAGACACTGGTTAAGAAGACACTGGTTAAGAAGACACTGGTTAAGAAGACACTGGTTAAGAAGACACTGGTTAAGAAGACATGGTGAAGAAGACATGTTTAGATAGACATGGTAAGAAGGGACATGGTTAAGTAGACATGGTTAAGAAGATACTGGTTAAGAGCTGGTTAAGGACGACACTGGTTAAGAAGATGACCTGGTTAGAAGACACTGTTAAGACAAGACTCGGGTTAAGAGACATGGTTAAGACGACACTGGTTAAGAAGACATAGTTAAGGACGACACTGGTTAGACGACCCACTGGATAAGAAGACACTGGTTAAGAAGACACTGGTTAAGAAGATACTGGTTAAGAAGATACTGGTTAAGGAGACAGTGATTAAGAAGGTGTCAGTTAAGGGCAATAATTAAGAAAAAATTGATTAAGGAATCCCTGATAAACGAATTATCTTAACGATATCATTGTTAACGAGGGATGGTAACGAGGCTGCAGGTATAAACGACACGGTAAAAGAAGCTCTCGTTAATGATGCGTTAACGAAGGGGGGGGGTTACGAGGCTGCATATAGCGAGGAAAGTTCATGGGGATCTAGTTAATGATATAATTCTTAACGAAGGGAGGTGTAACGAGGGTACAGGTAAGGACATTTAACGAGGTTGCGGTTAACGATATCAGATTTTGTTATTAGTGACTGGGGCGGTAATCGAGACAAGAAAAATGAGAATTTCACCTGGAGCCATGGCTTGTTCTGGCTTGCTGGTTGAACCCTGGTTTTGCCCTGGCTATGGCCTGGGCTTGGCCAGGGTTCGTAGTGATTTGAGCCTGAGTTGGCCGGGGTTAGCTCTGATTTGACAATGGATTAGCCCGAGTGGCCTTTGAGTTGAGCACTACAGTTTCTAATGTGGCTACGTGTGTGTGTATATATATATATATATATATATTTTATATATTTATATAGATATTATATATATATATATATAATATACAAACTTGATCTCTGGCTGAAGGAGGACTCGAACTACGAACCTTAGAACAAGGGTACGCTGTGCGATACCAAACTCAACCCACTGGTCAATACCTTGGAGTGCAGTTGCGTAGCCACTTTTGATCAATAGGCAGCCAGCTTTCATGGAGAAGAAGGCTTACGCTTGTCATCTCATCCCTGCATGCATCAGCCTTTTCTAGAGATTTTAAAATGCAAGGATGCGTTACCTTTGTTCTTCCAAGGTTCGTACGTTCGAGTCTTCCTTCAGCAGAGATCTGTGATTGTGTATATTTTGCCTGCTCTTGCGAATTCCTTGCATATATATATCTATATATATATTATATATTTATTATTATATATATATATATATATATTATATCATTATATATATATCTATTATATTATATATTATATATATATTTATATATATATATATATATATACATATATAGATTTTTTTTTTTTTTTCTACAAGTCGGTCGTTCCCAACGAGCAGGGTAGCGGGTGACAAAAACGATAGAATACCATCAAAAGAAAATACGGTCATCATCATTCTACACGTTCACTCCACTCACACATTATCACTGTTTTGCAGAGGTGCTCAGAAATACAACAGTTTAGAAGAATACGTATAAAGATACACAAATATCCTCCAAACGGGCAATATACCCAAACCCTCCTTTAAAGTGCAGGCATTGTACTTCCCATTTTCCAGGATTCAAGACGACTATATGATACATAAACCGGTTTCCTTGAATCCCTTCACTTAATATTACCCGGCTCACACTCCAAAACAGATCGTCAGGGTCCCAAGTATCATTCGTCTCCATTCACTCCTATCTTAACCGCTCATGCAGCTTGCTGGAAGTCCAAGCCCTCGCCACAAAACTCCTATACCCTTTTCCAACATTTCGATGGTCGACCTACCCCTCTTTCCTGCCTATAGATTTAGATGCTTTCCATGTCAATTTACTTTGCTCCTTCTCTGAATGCCCAAACACTCAAAACCCATCTTCTGCCCTCGGGACTATGCTTTTATTAAACTCCACTCCTTCTCGAATTTCCACACCGGAATTTTCTGTCATATTTACACCACAACATTGCCCTTAGAGGACATCTCCATGCCTCCAACGTCTCTCGCTGCCGGCATTTACCACCCAAGCTTCACATCCTATATAAGCGTGATGTTGGTAAACTATCTTTCATACATTCCCTTCTTTGTCTCCATAGATAACGTTTTTTGTCTCCCTATACCTCAACGCACCACTCACTTTTTCCTAATCATATTCTATGATTAACCTCATCCTTCATAAATACATCCGCCGACACGTCAACTCCATGTTGAAAAATTACTTTCTTCCTTACTCATCCTCCCAATTTGATATCCAATTTTTTTTATCTAAATCACTTGATAACCCTTTTTCAAATTTTCAACCCTTACTCTTTTTATGTTCACTTTCAATTCTACCTTTACACACATTTCAAACTCATCCAACCTTTTGACAATTTTTCCATTAGAATCTCCCATAAGCACAGTATCATCAGCAATAAGTAACTGTGTCCAATTCCCATTTTGAATTTGATTCCCCATAATTTAATCACTCTCGACACCTAGCATTTTTTTTTACAAACCATCTATAAATATATTAAACAAACCATGGTGACATTAACATCCTGTCTAAGCACTATTTTTACCGGGAAGTTATTCTCCTCTCTTCTTCAACCTAACCCTGAGCCTCTCTATCTCATGAAAAAAGTCTTTTACAGCATTTTAGTAACGTACTTCCTTATTCAATATATTGCAAACCATCTGCCACATTGCTCCTCTATCACTTATCTTTATGCCTTGTCTAAATCCCATAACTGCAATTAAAAATTTACTACTTTATCTAATACTTTTCACATATATGCTTCAATGTATACACTTGATCCTAACATCCATACCACTCTGAAGCCTCTTGCTCATCCGCAAATTCTACATTCTGTCATTACCTCTAATTCTTTTCAATTATAACCTTCCGTTACTTTTCCTTGGTATCTCAGTAAATTATTCCTTATCATTTATACCTTCTTTTTTTCCCCTTTCCTTTAATAAAGGGACTATACATGCTTCGCAATTCCCCTAGGTACCTTCCCTTTTCATACTTTATTAAACAAAAGTACAACCACTCAACAACTTATCCCCTGCTTTAACATTTTGCTCATGATCCATCAGTTCCAGCTGCTTTACCCCTTTTAATTCTACGTATTGCTCACGTACTCACCACACTTACATTTCTGATCTTATTCATCTAAAAAAGAGGGTATACCTCATGGCCAGTGACATGAAATTACCGCCTCCCTTTCTTCCTTAAATTTAAAAGTTCTCAAATATTCTCGCATTAACTAATACCTCCCTCTCCCATCTACTAACTCCCTACTTGTTTTTAATGACCAAAACCATACTTTCTAGGCTTTCTTAATTGTTTAACTCCTTCCAAAATTTTTCTTATTTTCATTAAAATTTCTTGACAGTGCCTCTCACAACTCTTTCATCTGCTCTCCTTTTGCACTCTCTCACACTCTCTTCAACGTTCTTTACTTCATATACTCTGCTCTCTTCTTATAAACACTTCTGCTTGTAAAAAACTCTGTCTATGCTACCCTTTTTTTTTCTCACACTTTACTTCATCATTCCACCATTCCACTCTCTTTCCTCCTGCCACCCTCTATAAACCTACAAACTTCTGCCCACATTCTAATATGCATTTTTAATAACTATCAACCCTCATCAACCCCCCATATCATTCTTGCATAGCCACCTTTCTGCCAATAGTCGCGTATATCTCGCCGAACTTCTACTCCTTTTTTATAAACTTTCACCTCCCTCTTACTGGTTGTTGCCCACCTCCTCCTTTTCCCATTCTACCTCTTTACTCTAACTGTAGCTACAACTAATAATGATTCGATATATCAGTTGCCCCTCTATAAACATGTACATCTGGAGCCTACCCATCAACCTTTATCCACCAATACTTTAATCTAACAAATACTGTCATTAGTGTACATCATACATTGTATATTTATTTATCTCTTTTTCATAAAATATGTATTATTTTACCCAAATTTCTTTCTACACATAGCTCAATTAAAGGCTCCCCATTTACATTTACCCTGGCACCCAACATTTACTATACTCCCTCCATAAATTTTTACCCACTTTAGCATTGAAATCCCCAACCACCATTTACTCTCACACTTGATTCAAAACTCCACGCATATCAATCTATCCATTTCCCAGAATCTCTCTCTCTCCTCTACATTCTACTTTCTCAGGTGCATTACACGCTTACTATAACCCTTTATCACATCCAATCCTTATTTTATCCACTTAATCCTTGGTTTATACATTTTGTCGTCCCTCTTTTCCTGTCATAGTTGTATCCTTTCAAACATTATTGCTACTCCTTTTTAGCTCTATACTCTATGTGAAACCCTGACCTAATCCCATTATTCCTCTACATTGCAGACTCTACACCCCTTCAGCTTTGTTTACTTAAAGCGGACATCATGCTTCTTCTCATTCATAACATCCACAATCAATCTCTTTCTTATATTGCACATCATCCACGCAATTCAGATTCACTTTGACAATTTTCTGCTTCTTATTTCTTGTTAGTAATCTTTACAAGGAAAAGGGGGGTTACTAGGACCATATATATATATATATATATATATATATATATAGTATATATACTATATAATATATGTATATTTATATGTGTGTGTGTGTGTGTGTGTTGTGTGTGTGTGGGTGGTGTGTAATTGTGTGTACCTTTCTTAATTGTGGTTGAAGGGGTTGATTCACAGCTCCTTAGGTCCGGCCTCTTCCCTAAATTGTTACTAAGGTCATTCACATGCTCCGTGAGCTTTTTATCATACCTCTTCTTGAAGTATTGTATGGATCCTGCATCCCTACATCTTCTTTCGAGACTATTACACTTACTGACTACTCTGTGCCTGAAAAATTACTTCCTAAACATCCTGTGACTCATCTGAGTCTTCTACTTCCACTTGTAACATCGGTTTGCGGTGTCCATCTCTGAAACTTCTTGTCTTTGTCATCTTGTCAAATTCTCTCATTTTTGGATATGCTGTGATCATGTCCCTTGTCCCTCCTGACCACCAGTGTTGTCAGGTTGTTAAGTTTTCCCTTTTCCCTTCTCGCAGGATTACCTTTAGACGGGCCTAGATGTTGCAAATCTCTTCACTTTCTCTATTTTGATGTGCTTGGCCTGGTGGTGCGTTCAAAATGGTGCTGCTCATATTACAATGTGGGCTGATGTACACAGTGTACAGGGTCATGCAGACTCCTTAATGAGATGTCGGAATGCTGTTTCTTAGGTTTTTGCTAGGTCGCGGATGTGCAGCAGTTATGTGGTTTGATGGTGCGCCTTAGGAGTGCGTTCAGTGTTGTGCTCACTCCAAGTTCCTTTTCCTTGAGGGAAGTTTGTAGTTTTTGGTCCCCTAGACTGTATTCTGTCCGCGATCTTCGTTGTGTGTGTGTACTCACCTAGTTGAGGTTGCGAGGGTCGAGTCCGAGCTCCTGGCTCGTACTCACCTATTTGTACTCACCTATTTGTGGTTGCAGGGGTCGAGTCCTAGCTCCTGGCCCCGCCTCTTCACCGGTTGCTACTAGGCCCTCTCTCTCCCCGCTCCATGAGCTTTATCAAACCTCGTCTTAAAACTGTGTATGGTTCCTGCCTCCACTACGTCATTTTCTAGGCTATTCCACTGCCTTACAACTCTATGACTGAAGAAATACTTCCTACTATCTCTCTGACTCATTTGTGTCTTCAACTTCCAATTGTGGCCTCTTGTTTCTGTGTCCCCTCCCTGGAACATCCTGTCCTTGTCCACCTTGTCTATTCGACGCAGTATTTATATGTCGTTATCATGTCTCCCCTGACCCTCCTGTCCTCCAGTGTCGTCAGGCCGATTTCCCTTAATCTTTCTTCATAGGACATTCCCCTTAGCTCTGGAACTAACCTTGTTGCAAACCTTTGTACTTTCTCTAGTTTCTTGACGTGCTTTATCAAGTGCGGGTTCCAAACAGGTGCTGCATACTCCAGTATGGGCCTGACATACACGGTGTACAGTGTCTTGAATGATTCCTTACTAAGGTATCGGAATGCTGTTCTCAGGTTTGTGTGTGTGTGTGTGTGTGTGTGTGTGTGTGTGTGTGTGTGTGTGTGTGTGTGTGTGTGTGTGTGTGTGTGTGTGTGTGTGTGTGTGTGTGTGTTTTGTGTGTGTGTGTGTGTGTGTGTTTGTGGTGTGTGTGTGTGTGTGTGTGTGTGTGTGTGTGTGTGTGTGTGTGTGTGTGTGTGTGTGTTTGTGTGTTTGTGTGTGTGTGTGTTTGTGTGTGTTTGTGTTTTGTGAGTGTGTGTGTGTATGTGTGTGTGTTTGTGTGTTTGTGTGTGTGTGTTTGTGTGTTTGTTTGTGTGTGTGTGTACTCACCTAGTTGAGGTTGCGGGGGTCGAGTCCGAGCTCCTGGCCCCGCCTCTTCACTGATCGCTACTAGGTCACTCTCCCTGAGCCGTGAGCTTTATCATATCTCTGCTTAAAGCTATGTATGGATCCTGCCTCCACTACATCGCTTCCCAAACTATTCCACTTACTGACTACTCTGTGGCTGAAGAAATACTTCCTAACATCCCTGTGATTCATCTGTGTCTTCAGCTTCCAACTGTGTCCCCTTGTTACTGTGTCCAATCTCTGGAACATCCTATCTTTGTGTGTGTGTGTGTGTGTGTGTGTACTCACCTAGTTGTACTCACCTAGTTGAGGTTGCAGGGGTCGAGTCCAAGCTAATGGCCCCGCCTCTTCACTGGTCGCTACTAGGTCACTCTCCCTGAACCGTGAGCTTTATCATACCTCTGCTGAAAGCTATGTATAGATCCTGCCTCCACTACATCGCTTCCCAAACTATTCCACTTCCTGACTACTCTGTGGCTGAAGAAATACTTCCTAACATCCCTGTGATTCATCTGTGTCTTCAACTTCCAACTGTGTCCCCTTGTTACTGTGTCCAATCTGTGGAACATCCTGTCTCTGTCCACCTTGTCAATTCCTCCCAGTATTTTGTATGTCGTTATCATGTCCTCCCTATCTTTCCTGTCCTCCAGTGTCGTCAGGTTGATTTCCCTTAACCTTTCCTCGTAGGACATTCCTCTTAGCCCTGGGACTAGTCTTGTTGCAAACCTTTGCACTTTCTCTAGTTTCTTTACGTGCTTGGCTAGGTGTGGGTTCCAAACTGGTGCCGCATACTCCAATATGGGCCTAACGTACACGGTGTACAGGGTCCTGAACGATTCCTTATTAAGATGTCGGAATACTGTTCTGAGGTTTGCCAGGCGCCCATATGCTGCAGCAGTTATTTGGTTGATGTGCGCTTCAGGAGATGTGCCTGGTGTTATACTCACCCCATGATCTTTTTCCTTGAGTGAGGTTTGTAGTCTCTGGCCCCCTAGATTGTACTCCGTCTGCGGTCTTCTTTGCCTTTCCCCAATCTTCATGACTTTGCACTTGGTGGGATTGAACTCCAGGAGCCAATTGCTGGACCAGGTCTGCAGCCTGTCCAGATCCCTTTGTAGTTCTGCCTGGTCTTCGATCGAGTAAATTCTTCTCATCAACTTCACGTCATCTGCAAACATGGACACTTCGGAGTCTATTCCTTCCGTCATGTCGTTCACAAATACCAGAAATAGCACTGGTCCTAGGACTGACCCCCGTGGGACCCCGCTGGTCACAGGTGCCTACTCTGACACATCGCCACGTACCATGACTCGCTGCTGTCTTCCTGACAAGTATTCCCTGATCCATTGTAGTGCCTTCCCTGTTATCCCTGCTTGGTCCTCCAGTTTTTGCACTAATCTCTTGTGTGGAACTGTGTCAAACGCCTTGCAGTCCAAGAAAATGCAATCCACCCATCCCTCTCTCTCTTGTCTTACTGCTGTCACCATGTCATAGAACTCAAGTAGGTTTGTGACACAGGATTTCCCATCCCTGAAACCATGTTGGCCGCTGTTGATGAGATCATTCCTTTCTAGGTGTTCCACCACTCTCCTCCTGATAATCTTCTCCATGACTTTGCATACTATACATGTCAGTGACACTGGTCTGTAGTTTAGTGCTTCATGTCTGTCTCTTTTTTTAAATATTGGGACCACATTTGCTGTCTTCCATGCCTCAGGCAATTCCCCTGTTTCGATAGATGTATTGAATATTTTTGTTAGGGGTACACAAGCGCCTCTGCTCCCCCCTCAGGACCATGGAGAGATGTTATCCACCCCATTGCCTTTGTGTATCTAGCTCCTCAGAAGCCTCTTCACTTCTCCTTGGTTGTGTGCACTGTGTCCACACTTGGTGGTGTGCCCCACCTCTCCGTCTTTCTGGAGCCCCTTCTGTCTCCTCTGTGAACACTTCTTTAAATCTCTTGTTGAGTTCCTCACATACTTCACGGTCTTTTTCTTGTTGTCTCTCCTCCTTCCTTCTTATTGTGTGTGTGTGTGTGTGTGTGTGTGGTGTGTGTTGTTTTTGTGTGTTGTGTGTGTGTGTGTTTTGTGGGGTGTGTGTGTGTGTGTGTGTGTGTCTGTGTGTGTCTGTGTGTGTATGTGTGTTTGTGTGTGTATGTGTGTGTGTGTGTGTGTGTGTGTGTGTGGGGTGTGTGTGTGTGTGTGTGTGTGTGTGTGTGTGTTTTGTGTGTGTTTTGGGGTGGGGTGGTGTGGTGTGTGTGTGTGTGTGTGTGTGTGTGTGTGTGGTGTGTGTGTGTGTGTGTGTGTGGCATTTCGTCGACCTTCAATAATTGCGTCGTTCCCACTCATGTGCTGAACACCTACTAACCCCGTCCACTGTGACACACACACACACCACACACACACACACACACATACACACACACACCCCACACACACACACACACAAAAACACACACAACATACACACACAAACACACATACCACACAGACACCCCCACCACAACATAGACACACACACAACACACACACACACACACATACACACATATACACACACACATATACACACATACAAAACACACACACCATACACACACACAAACACAACACACACACACACATACGCCCCAAAAACCCACACACACCAGACACACACACAGAGATTGGTGCAAACTGGGGGACCAAGCAGGATAACAGGGAAGGCACTACAATGGATCAGGGAATACTTGTCAGGAAGACACCCAGCGAGTCATGGACGTGGCGAGGTGTCAGAGTGGGCACCTGTGACCAGCGGGGTCCGCGCGGGGTCAGTCCTAGGACCAGTGCTGTTTCTGGTATTTGTGAACGAAAATGACGGAAGGAATAGACTCTGAGGTGTCCCTGTTTGCAGATGACGTGAAGTTGATGAGAAGAATACACTCGATCGAAGACCAGGCAGACCTACAAAGGGATCTGGACAGGCTGCAGACCTGGTCCAGCAATTGGCTCCTGGAGTTCAATCCCACCAAGTGCAAAGTCATGAAGATTGGGGAAGGGCAAAGAAGGCCGCAGAGGGGAGTACAGTCTAGGGGGTCAGAGACTACAAACCTCACTCAAGGAAAAAGATTTTGGGGGTGAGTATAACACCAGGCACATCTCCTGAAGCGCACATCAACCAAATAACTGCTGCAGCATAAGGGCGCCTAGAAAACCCTCAGAACAGCATTCCCGACATTTTTAATAAGGAATCATTCGGACCCTGTACACCGTGTATTTTTAGGCCCAAAATGGAGTATGCGGCACCAGTTTGGAACCCCACCTAGCCAAGCACGTGAAGAAACTAGAGAAAGTGCAAAGGTTTGCAACAAGACTAGTCCCAGAGCTAAGAGGTATGTCCTACGAGGAGAGGTTAAAAAGGGGAAATAACTGACGACACTGGAGGACAGGAGAGATAGGGGGACATGATAACGGGCATACAAAAACTGAGAGGAATTTTACAAGGTTTGGGCAAGACAGGATGTTCCAGAGATTGGACAAGTAACAAGGGGACACAGTTGGAAGTGAAACACAGATGAATCAAGGGGTGTTAGGAAGGATTTCTTCAGCCAAGAGTAGTCAGTAAGTGGAATAGTTGGGAAGCGATGTAGTGGAGGCAGGATCCTACATAGCTTAGAGAGGTAGATAAAGCTCACGGTCAGGGGGAGGACCTAGTAGCGATCTGAAGAGCGGGGCCCCGAGCTCGGCCGACCCCCCCCCAACCTCAACTAGTAGTACAACTAGTGAGTACATACACACACACACACACAACACACACATACACACACAACAAAAAACACACACACATACAACACACAAAACACACACATACACAACCCCACACATACCACACAAAAACACACACATACCACATAAAACACACAACACACACACACACACATACACAAACACACACACACACATCACACACACTAACAAACACACACACACTCGAGACGCAAGGAGGAACGAGAAGCAATGAAATGAGCGGACCCAGACACAGGAGGAAGGGCAAACCCCACCCCACAGATTTTCCCACCAAAAGACCCCCCCCCCGGCATTCAACGCAACTGAGCAACCTATACTCCAACCCCCTCACTGTTTCCCCCTGCCACCAACCCCATATCAAACCTACCCCAACAGCGTCCTTATGGCATTCTGACCCCCCCATCAAAAACCCTTTTCCCACCTAAAACCACAGCCCCATATAGGGCCCCCACCAAGGCTCTCCCTCCCCAACCCAATATATTGCATGACCACAAAGATAGAAAAGAAACTAAAGGTGGTAAACAAATGCGGATGGAATAAAGAATAAACTGAGGATGGAATTTTAAAGAATCAGGGGAAAATCCCAGAACATCATGCAGTACCAGAAACAAAAAACCCCTGAGATAATAACAGACACAATCTTCCCAAAAGGATATCAGATCTGAGGAAAGATTGAAGGAGTAGGGAAGAGGGTTGCATGCTCATAAAAAAACCAATGGGGATTTGGAAATGAAGGCTGGGAACCCTGAATTGGAAAAGAGACTACATTGTAGTCAATTCAGGGCCGGAGAAAATAAAGTAGTCATTGAGTGATGTTAAACCCACCACAGAAATGCAAAGGAGGCCAAAAGAGGAGTAAAGAAGAAAACAACAGGGTGATTTGGTGGACACACTGGCTGAGGGGGCAAGGAAGAGCTCACTCGAGCGGCAAAGTTCTGGAATGGCGATTTCAACCACAGGAGATCGACTGGGGAAAAACCCGGAGCCATTGGGGTCCCAACCCTGGAAGCAAAAAATGATGGGTGTGGTAAATTGAAAACCTCATGCATCAACATGTCAGGGAACAACCAGAGAGAGAGGGAGGATGAGCCAGCAAGACTGGATCTTGTGTTCACCCTGGCAGTTCAGAATCGAGGACATCACTTACGAGAGGCCCTGGAAGCTAGCCGTAGGGGGTTCTGAGTTTTGACTATATAGTAAATTACAAGTGGAGAAGGTAAACAGGAACCCGAAGGAAGGCCCAAACTAAAAGGGGGGGGATACACATTGAGAAAATTCCCGCAGGAGGTTCAGTGGGCAGGAAAGGTAGGAAAATCGTAAAAAAGAGATGAGGAATATGTGGGAACAAAGGCAAGGAGGCAGAGGAAAGTTTTGTTCCCCAAGGGAAAAAAAATAATAAAGACCAAGGGGCGAGTCCTTGGTTTTCCCCCAAGGTGTAGGGAGGCAAAAGTAAGTGCAACGAGAATGGAAAAAGGGACAGGAGGGAAACCCAGGAAAACAAGGAGTTTAGTAGAAGAGCAGAAAAAGGTATGGCAAAAGGGAGGGGGCCCCGAGACGTAGAAAAAAGACATAGCTCGAAAGTCAAAATTTACCCGAAATTGTTAGCCACTTAGGAAAAAGACAACAGCAAGGGCCGGTGATAAAGGGGGAAAAAAGGGGGGGGAACTCACAAGAAACGATCAAGGGTATGTGAGGAGCTCAACCGAGATTTAAGGGAAATATTTTCGTAGAGACAGGAAGGACTCTGGGGGGGCAGACCAGATGGGGACCCAAAAAGGAATAAACCCCAAAAAGTGTTGGACACATACATACAGGAGGGGGAGGGGGAAAAAACTGTAAAGGGGGGGATCGAACCCAAAGGAATGGGACGGGCAAACTCTCCCTGGGCCTTGAGAGGGGGAGATATGTTTTTGCGTACCATTACCACAACTTCAAAACTCTGGGAAATGGGCAACTATGAGGTATGGAGACAGAAATGTGTTCCCATTTTTAAAAAAAAGGGGACAAAAAGAGGGCACTAAAATATAGACCCGGGGTATTGGTGTTTTTTAGTATCCCAAAAATTTTGGAGAAGATATCAGGAAAGGGGAGTGGGGAGCACCTGGAAAGGAAAGGAGTATAAAAGCCAACCAGCACGGATTTACGGAAGGCAAAAACCGTGTCAAAACCTTTGGAGTTTTTTTGATAAAAAAAAAGAAGTAAACAAAGGAGAGGGGGGGGTTTTTTACTTCTTTGGACTGCAAGAAGGCCTTTGAACAGTTCCCACAAGAGATTAGTGCAGAAATAGAATAGGGGCATATACAGGAAGGGCACTGCAATGGATCAAAAATACCTGACGGGAAACAACAACGGCATGGACGTAATGATGTATCCAGTGGGCATGTGACGAGCGGGGGTCCCACGGGGGCGGGTTAAAGGGCCCCGTCTTTTTTGGTATAGTGAACGACATACGGGGAAGGGTTAGACTCAGAAGTGTCCCGTTTGCAGTGAGTGAAGTTAATGGGGGAAAATTTAAATTGATGAGGGGCCAGGCGGACTTCAAAGGACCCCGGACAGGGCTGGACCCCCTGGTCCAGCAAATGGTTCTCGAATTTAAACCGCCAAAAGCAAAGTAAAAGATAGGGGGGAAGGGACAGAAGACCCAGCAGAGTATAGGTGGTGGGAAAAAACTGCAAACCCCACTCAAGGGAAAGATCTTGGGGGGGAGTAAAACGACATTCTCCCGGAAGCAACCATCAATCAAAAAATGCTGCAGCATATGGGCGTGGCAAAACCTGAGAACAGCATTCCCACACCTTTAGTAAGGAAAACATTCAAGACAGTACACCGTGTATGTCCGGCCCCCCTGGGGTTGCAGCCCCGTTGGAACCCGCACTTGATAAAGCACGCAAGAAACTAGAGAAAAAAATACAAAGGTTTTCAACAAAGGTTAGTTCCAGGCTAAGGGGAAATGTCCCAGAAGAAAAGATTTAAGGGGAAAACGGCCCTGACGAAAAATGGAGGACAGGGGGTCGGGGGGACCCGATAACGACATATAAAAAACTGCGGGAATAGACAAGGTGGGCAAGGCAGGATGTTCCCGGGGGGGGACACAGAAAAAAAAAGAGGCCACAATTGGAAGTTTAAGACACAAATGAGTCAGAGAGATGTAGGGGTATTTCTTCAGTCATAGAGTTGAAAAGGGGTGGAATGCCTAGAAAAAAGACGTAGTGGAGGCAGAACCATACACAGTTTTAAACGAGGTTGATAAAGTATGGAGGGGGGAGAGAGGGGTCGTTTCAACCCGGTTTAAGAGGGGGGGCCCCGGAGCTAGGAGACCCCCCGCAACCCCAAATAGGTGAGTAAAATAGGGGGTACATAACACACCACACCACCACATACACAAACACACACAACACACACACACACACACACACACACACACAAAACACCAAAACACCACACAACATACACACACAAAACCAACCAAAAACAACACACATGCCCCAAAACACACACAACACAGTGCCTTTTAAGGGTAAATAAACCAAAAAAAAAGAACAGACCAAGTGTCTTTGCAAATGCCTTTGACTTTTGGAAACTAACCAACACAAACTCTCCTCTCTCCCTGTCTCTCTCTCTTTTCCCGTCTCTCTCTCTTCTCTCTCTCTTCCCGTCTCTCTTCTCTATGAGGGGTTTTCCGTTAAAACTTGGGGTGGCACTGGGGTTGCCTGAGTTAGCAGTGCAGATTACAAAACCCCCTTTTTAATCTGCCTTATTCACGACTGGGGTGATGATATGAATTTATAAAATTTCCCAAAACACGGTGTTTTGTATAAAAATTTTTTTAGTATCAAGACGTGCAGCATCAGTCGGCGCCTTCGTGACGCACCACATAATGTGCCCCCTCAAAAAAAGTGGGGTCAACCGCAGCCAGCCACCCTTAAACTACAAGTAGTGGGGGGCTCACCCGAATAAAAAGTCTTCCACTTTGTTCTAGGAAAATTTAAACCCCAGGTTGCGGCTGGACCCAAAAACCCATGTTCCCGATGACTTTTAAAAGTAAGTTTAAATGACACTTTTAGGTTTTAAAAAGGAAAAGGTAAAGATTAATGATTATCACACTCCAAATACTTGACTTATGACAAAATATTAAAATAACGGTCTTGCAAATTTTTCCTGTTTGGGGAATCCACTAACTAATACCCTCCCTATCAGACCATCGTTAATAACATTCGTTATTCTGCGGCCCTACGAAAAATAAATGTTCATAACAGGAAGGAACAGTGACAGCGCTCACAGGAGTAGTTCTTGGTTCAGTAATGAACACATCGCCTCTCTACATCTAGATAGTGTCGCCGGGATGATTAATTTTCTGCATATGGACGGTGAGAGTTTATTAGGTTTTGAAACACTATTTCACAATACAGGATATATAAACTGAGAGATATGTATCTCTCAGTGTATATACACCCAGAGTTTACTTAAATCCCTTCTTTCCCTTAGGTATAAAAGTATTCTTGACTGGTGGTGAACAGGTTATATACAACCTTAATGATATGATTAGTCGATAAGATATAAGGCCAATTAGCCAATCAACTATCTCGGTTCTAATTCAGAGAATCTACGACCTTCCATATTACTGCTGTCTCCCTGTGATGACGGGCATATCTTCGTAAAAAACTAATTTCTTCTGTGTACGAGATAGGTTATCCTGACAGATGATAATTCAAATGTATCAGTAACTCCAGCTCTGCTGGAAGGAAACCCTTACCATAATTTCGTTGCCCAGTCGAAGTCTCCAGCTCTGGATGACTGACACATAACACTGTGAGTGTTGTAACTCATCCTGCCTGACGGAATATGACAGGAAAACACAAATTTTGATCCCACTGTGTAACTGTCACATAAAATGGGGTAGCAGCAAAATGTTGATATATCCAATTTTGGTAAATAAAAAATAGACCTGAGCCTTAAAACAATATCCAATCTCTGTTAATTAATATCGCTCTCAAAGGCAACAATTTGATATGATATTCTCAATTAATTTTGGTTATTTCATTAAATGAGAGTTAAGCCTTAGTGAATTGATAATAAAGCTTAAATCCTTTGATGAAGTGTTAATAAATACTTATCGTATTAGGCTCTCCTCCTCTAATTCCAACAGTGTTTACATATATAACATTGGAATTAATATATTAAATACTCGGTATTAAATCTCGGTGGTAGGAGAGTTGAGGTGATGTAGGCAAACATTTCTTATACACTGTGAATCTTACGCTTACTGAGTATATTACACTGTGTGAAGGAGAAAGAGAAGGAGACAGAGGTAATGAGAGAGAAGGAAAGGGATTATGAAGGACAGAAAGAGGAATAGCAACACAATGCGAGGAAATAGAAGCAAACTCGGGAAAACTCACTCAACTTATCAACATTGTATTCTTGAGTTGTGAAGTAAGCCTAGCAACAAAATTTCCACTAGAAGAAATCCCTCAACGACCTCCTTGAAGTCGATAGGCATCACAGACAGTGGTGTCTCGGCCCTCGGGGGAACAAGTGTCTCCTGACAGGATTCTGTGAAATGATGACTGCAACAAATTAACAATTATTACACTAAAATGAGTCCCACTGAACAATAGGATGTTTGTGAGCTGATGGTGACTACTATTAATTAATTTGCTTTCTTCAGGATCTGAATAATTATCAGTTAATGGTTTGTTAATGGGATTTAACTATCGACTACACGAGAGTTATTAAAGTTCTAGGACCGAAATTTTTTCTGATAAATACGTCCTAGTGTTTCCTCACGTGTTTTTAAAACCATGTCACCATTTCACCACCGGTTAAGAATGATTTAATCCCTAAAATAAGGGATTAACACAAATTCTCGGTGTATATACAGTGAGACACATACAGGACACATACAGGAGTTGTGACTCGACTCTTGCAACCTCAACTAGGTGAGTACCTCTCAGTGTACATATATGTCCTGTGAGTTGATGGAAGTAGTAACGACGGAAGTGTTATTTGAGGGTGATAACATTAGATTAGGGGTGGACGGCAGTAGACACTGATACTGGCAATGGATAAGAGCCAGTGGTATAGGGAGAGTACACATGCAAACTCTATCCTCGTATTTAATAAAGGAAAAATGGAAGGATAACAACAACAACAACAACAACAATAATAATAATAATAATAATAATAATAATAATAATAATAATAATAATATATTATTATTATTATTATTATATTATATATAATAATAATACTGTATTATTATTACTATTATTATTATTATTATTATTATTATTATTATTATTATTATTATTATTATTATTATTATTATTATTATTATTATTATTATTATTATTATTATTACTACTACTACTACTACTACTACTAGTATTATTATTATTATGACGGTGCATGAAGTCAAAACAAATATGGCTGCTCATGCAGACCCAAAACAAAACAGTGACCAAGTGACACCATGATGAGCATAACCAGAGCCAGACGACCCCACACTCTCACGTCAACAGTGACCTACTCTGAGGCACTGGGTATCGCAAACAAACAAAAATCTTGGCACTGGGACACGAGTGCCACAACTCTCGCTACCCACCTATGATCAGTGCTTAATCAACACCCATGATCTACCTTTGCTATAAACAAAGGCAGCGAAGGAAGAAAAAAACCAATCGGAATGTATTGGAGGCTGACTAGGAACTGACTAGGAACTGACTAGGAACTGACTAGGAACTGACTAGGAACTGACTATCATGGTCAAGTGATCCTACTGACCCATGTGAAAAGAAAATTTATGTACAGTTCAGGACATTTATTACAGGAAACGTTTCGCCACGAGTGACTTCATCAGTCCTAATAAATGTTATTTTCCATAGTTTGTCGGTATCGCCATACCATTTCAGGGACGGATCTACTGTAAAACTAATGAAGGTTAAGCTTGAAGGCCCCTAAACCCGGAGGGGCCCCACCAACGACTTTAGTTCACATTGCTTAAAAATTTTGGGACTACTGTATGAGAAGGGTTTGCGAAGGGGCCCTCATAACAGTTCAAGCGTCAGGGCCCCAGAAATGTAGGTCCGCCACTGTGCCATTTATAACTTACTGGCACATGCAGAGGGCTAGTTGGACCTCTGCATGGGCCAGTAGGTTTTCTCCCTTTATTGACAACGTTTCGCCCACATAGTGATCTTTTCAAGTCACAAACAGATCTATCTAGGGAAAGAGGATGTGTAATGTGCATATACGAGTATATAGTGAGTGAAGTGACGTGAAGATTCAGGCGAGGTATGTTGAAGCTGACTGTTGGGTGGAATAATGACAAATTATAATAATTTTGGCAGAATTGCCAACAATATGCTAGGTAAAAAAACACAAGTGTAACTAATGTGACATTTTATTGTGGTAACGTTTCACTCTCCAGGAAGTCTGTCAAGCCGTTACGGCTTGGCAAACAGAATACTGACAGGTTGGACACGTATACATGAAAAAGAGGTTGGATTCGAGAGGGATATGCCTAAATTAGGCCATTAAACCTGTTGCCACGTTCTTCCATACTCTGACCTGTTGCTATGTGGAATAACGAACAAGAAGATTCTTGGCAAGAGGTTCAGCTATGTTGTAGAAGCCGCTGTTCTGACTGAAGTTGTCTGATGTGGCAATTCCAGAATGCTGCGTTTTGAAGCGTCTTCTTCTTTGATAATCAGTCGTGTTCCATTGTAACTGATCAGGGGGTTGTGGGAGTTTCTGTGGGAAACATAGGCGATGTTTAAATGAACATCAAAATGGTATACAATACCGACAGGTTGTTAGGTAAGACACACATGCAACAGTTAGACAACTTTATTCCGAAACGTTTCGCCTACACAGTAGGCTTCTTCAGTCGAATACAGAAAATAGGCAGGAACAGTAGAGATGTGAAGACGATGTAATCAGTCCATCACCCAAATTCTACGACTACAAGGGTGATTGACTGATTACATCGTCTTCACATCTCTACTGTTCCTGCCTATTTTCTGTATTCGACTGAAGAAGCCTACTGGGTAGCCGAAACGTTTCGGAATAAAGTTGTCTAACTGTTGCATGTGTGTCTTACCTAACGATGTTTAAATGGTCCATTCTGCTGGCATTTTTGTGTTCAGAAATGCGTCGTGTGTGGTGATCTCTGAATGTTTCTCCCACGTATATATGACACTAATGAAGAATTAGACACATGTGTAAAATCTGGGTGTTTTTACTGTAGATGTTCTGCCGTCCAGTGGCTTTATCAATACTAATTCAAGGACATAATTGGAAGACAGTAGAACTATATACAAAAGATGAGATAAATCCACTGGATGGCGAAACGTGTTCAATAAAGATATTCTACATGTGTCTAATTTTTCATCTTGTCTGTACTGTATACCATACATGCACAAGAAAATATCACACGTGAATTCATAAGCAGGTACGACAGTACGCCCAACCAAGGGATTAGGAAACAGCAAAGTCAGTGGATGGAAGGTCAAGAGACGAGAGCCAGCAGCTGGGGTTCGACTCCCCCCTCTCAAGCACAAGTAAGTAAACAGAAGTAATATATGCATATACCTCCAGCAATAAGAAGGCTGGCACACACACGCTGTCTTCTTCTGAATTAATTTAGCAACATCGCAGTTAGCCAACTGCCAAATACATTATAACTCAAAAGTGATACATTATACAATATAGCAACATTTATCATGAGTAAGCTACAAAAAATATAAAAAGCTATGACGTGAGTATGGTAGTTATACAAGGTAGATACTACACAATACGCGCACCTAATATACAACAACACCTGCTAGTGTTGTTAGAAAGTGTTCACACATGAATTCAAAGTTTTTTAACGATCTTCAGAGAATCTTAAAGATAGCTCGAGAGCTACAGAGAGCTCTGGATATATTTAAAGATCTGTGCTAAACTATCACTCTTCTTTGACGACGGTGTTCAACTCAAAGATATGAACCCGGACAACCTGGTGCCAACACACACAATCACTACTAAAGAGTAACAACCTGCTCACAGGCATCATCAGCAATGAACTTAATCATCTGTTCCATCACATTACATCCTCAATCTGAGTTAAGACGCTTCCCTACTGGAGGGCCATAATGATTCTATAAAAAGAAATTCCTTGGAGACCACAAAGAACACAAAGGCACAATACCGTGACTGGAACAATACACAAATAATCCGCACATAGAAGAAAGAAATTTTAAGACGACGTTTCGGTCCGACTTGGACCATTAACTAGTCACAAAATCTTCCTATATACTAGTGAGGAGCAGAGGTGACTACAAATGATTATCTCACATAAAGAATAATGACTGAGCTCAAAACGTTATACAAAAACAGTGAGGTGCAAGCCGCCATTTAAAAGAGATCTAGACACTAAAAAGCTGTCTGTATTTCTTCCTCTTGTTTGTCACTGCCGTCCTCGAAGAATGTTCGCATCATTTCTTTAGAATCTATATAGATAAATGGTTTAGAAGTTGTATATATATATCACTGCCCTGTGTTTCCCTGACAACTTTATGGCTGCCCAAAGGTAATTCCTGTTGTGAATCAGCGTTTTCAATAAATACAAGGAAAAAATCCAGATATACACATGAAGTGACCCAACTGTAACGAGGTCACTGTGGCAACACGCTTGACGCATAAAGAAGCGGCTCCACTCTATACTTTTTGATCCAGGAGAATCTTTGAAGAAATTCAAAAGAAACTGCCTGTGACCTCAATGTCGGGGCGATATCCGTGAGATCGGCTTCTTTAATTAGGGCTGAGGTGACTATTGCTACGCTGGATGAAAGGCGCAGTAACGCCACCGAGTGGGGAGTTGTGGCGACATGCCTTGTTACAAGAGCTTACGTTAACCAGATGAATTGAACACAGAGCCTCCAAGAGATATATTTTAACATCATTTCCGCTTCAGCATCAGCAGTCGTATTACAATGAACATCTCTTGACGGACCCTGCAGCCTTCACTAAGGTGAGGAAGATGGTAGAAACTTTAAGACACGTGGATATAACTGCCAGGTGAGCTGACGAGCCTCGCATCATCAGAGGATGATGGGCTAGAAGCCTCCTCAAGGATGATAATTATAATTCTCAACGGCACTGTTATTATCTTTGACGATAACCTCCACAAATCCGTAAAGATCCGTACAGAACTCTAAACATCTTTAAACATTTCTAGAGAACCATAAAATCATTAAATATCTCTAAAAACCTTAATGTATAAGTATTGGTAAAATTCACTGGTCAATGATTTTTGAAAAGTTGTATGCTTCTTAAATGAGATTAGTTAATTCTTATATATATTTTCACGTCCTGAATCCAGATATCACCACGAAAAATGATTATTGCCTATATGTTTAAAGATACATGTAGTATTTGATTATTTTTTATAATGTATAATATGTGTCAGTATGTTTTAAACTCTAATCCGTACCTACTGTCTGCCTTGTTGCTTGACGCTTAAAGTAGGCTGAAGAATCATCTCTTGCTAGTGTCCAGCCAATAGTTTGCAATCTTCACATCAGCTGCTAGGAGATTCCACTGTTGAAGACGAGAGCATAGCAGCTCTGGACATGAAAATACATAAGAATTACTAATCTCATTTAAGAAAACATACAATTTTTCAAAAACTGTTGAAAAGTGTATTCAATGGACCCCTTTTTTTCTTTGACAAGCCTTTTTTTACTGGAGGTACCATGTTGGTATGGTCTGTTGGCTCCCGTCATGTCATTGGCACAGCAAATGGCATTCCTTTTCTGTTTCTGTTCAACCATTGGCGAAGGTTAGTAGCAAAATTGTTGCAGCATATGTGTGGAGCCCAGTTCTTATTCTGGTCACCAATCTTGCATCAAAATATAGGTGATGTGCCTTTCTAACCATAGCAATTATACGGCTCTTCTGTGATGCAAAGGTCACCTCACCACAAATGTAGCAGTTGTCTGCACTATTCACACAAGTACGAGGCATCTGAAAGAAGAAAACAACAAACAATTAGAAGATAAACATAAAATTTCTTCATTAATTTACCACTATAATAGAGAGCATAACAGCTAAGCAGAAGTATTTATATCATTCAGTGGGAAAATAAAATTAATATAATATGCATCACATGCATATCATAGCTTGCTCAGTGAATATTTATTATAAGTTTATTATAAGTTTGGCTAAGAAAAATCACCTATCTTTCACCTCAAATATAAACTTTGACATCACAACCACCTTCTATGACTGCTGGAACAATAATGAAGGTCAGTCAGACTGTGAGTGTGGAAAAAACACCCCCGAAGCCTTTTGGGAAACTTGTTGTGCCCCCGACGTTATATTTTTTAAACCTGATATTATTATGTGTTAAATTAGTTAAAAAATTGTATTTGGGGTTCGAAGTTTTGGGTTTGTTGACAGTGTTTTCCCCGACTTATATTGGGTTTAAAAATTTTTGAAAGGTAAGAGATGAGAATTTACACGGGTACAGGTTGCTGGCCAAAAAGCGCAGTAAAGCCCCGGGGCCCGCCCACCACGGTAGTGAATATTTGTCACATTGTGCTCTTGTATCTACTATTAACAAAGTCTTGAGTTTTGCGGGCGGGATGATAGTGAATTTGTTTCTTGAGGAAATCCCAGACACAGGGGGTCCTACCCCCCTCCCAAATGGTATGAAATGGAACCCTTTAAAATATATTTCACTTGGCAAGCTTCTTATTTTTTTTTCTGTCTCTGACAAAAAAAAGAAAGTGAATTTTAAACATTTTAAATTCAGATAACGCCTTTACTTTCCCTATGTGTTCTTAAAATTTCTTAATATGTGAGATTTCCTTTCATACTTTGGGCCCCTGGTCTGAGCGACCGGGGGAAGAAAATCACCAGAATCAAAAATGATAACACGAATCAAAAAAAAAGGGTTTTTTAAATTTTTACAAGATAGTCCCTTCTGCATTAATATTTCCCTTGAAGAGAATTTCTTTTGGAAGAAATCCTCAAAAATCCCCAAATCGAGATAAAAAACAGGGGGGTCGTTTGATTGTTTTTCGATTTCCCCTTTTGGGATCATCTTCAGCAGTCACAAGTAAAAGCAGAATTTAAAAGAAAAGTTGCACCTCTCACGTCGGGGAGTGGGGTGTAGGTGGTCACTTTTGAAGGACGGTCGAGGAGGAGTGAGGGAAAACAGTTCCCGTGGAGAAGTAAAAAAACTGGGGGGGGAAATTCCTTTGTGTTATGTGATTCCCGTTCTTGTGTTGGCGTTGGTTTGGTTTGGGGGGGGCGGTTTTTTTGGAGCGTTTTGAAATGGCGTTTTGGTTACCCGGAAGAACTCTTTATAAAATAATACCACTCCTAGGACGGGGGTATACAAATGAATTCTGTGTTTTGCGTGTTTTTTTTGGTGACCCCGGTGTGGGTACCCGCCCCCGAGTGCCCCCCAGGTGGGGTACCCGCACCGAGTGACCCCCGGTGTGGGTCCAGCACAAGTGACCCCGGGTGGGTACCAGCACCAGATCACCAAATTAAGTAGCAAAGTATAAGTATATTTATTTGAAAGAAAGGAGAGAGAAAGGAAAAAGAGAGAGGGGAGAGGAGAGGAGGGGGAAAGAGAGGAAAGGGAGAGAGAGAGGAAGGAGGAAAAGGGGGAAGGGAAAAGAGAGAGAGGGAGGAGAGGAGGAGGAGAGGGGAAAAGAGGGAGAGAGGAAAAGAGAGGGAGGAGAGGAGGGGAGAGAAGGGAGAGGAAGAGAGAGGAGGGGAGAGGGGAAAAAGAGAGAGAGAGAGAGAGGAGAGAGAGAGAGAGGAGGAGAGGGGGGAGGGGAAGGGAAAGGGAGAGAGAGGAGAGGGGGGGAGGAGAGAGGGGGAAAAGGGGGGGGGAGGAGAGAGAGAGGGGACAGAGTTGGTTTTTTATAGCAACAGCAGGGAAAGCCCAATATTACATAGACTTCGAATATGCAGCAACAGTAAAAAGCACCCAAACACGGGGTGTAGGGTTGTGGCATCCACAACACGGGGTGCTGCATTGTGGCACCCCCAACACCGTGGGGGCTAGCATTGTGGCCCCAAACACGTGGGTGCAGCATTTTGGGACCCAAACACCGTGGGTGCTAGCTTGTGGCACCCCCAACCCGGGGTGTGCATTGTGGACCAAAACACCCTGAGTGTAGCATTGTGGCACCCAAAAAGGGAAACCCCCGGGAAAAAAAGGGCCCCCTTTTTTTAAAATTTAAACCCCCCCTTTGGGTTTTTTTGGGGGAAAAAAAAAAGAAAGGGGAAAAAAAAAAAAACCCCCGGGGGGGGGGAAAAGGGGGGAAAAAACCGGGGGGGGGGGGGAGAGATTTAAAAATTTGGGGGGAAAATTGGGGGAAAGGTTTTTTTTGGGGGGGGTTTGGGGGGGGGGGGGGGGGGGGGTTTGGGGGGGGGAAAGGGAAAGGGGGTTAAAAAAAAAAAAATTTTTGGGGGGGGGGGGAAAAAAAAAGGGGGGGTTGGGGGAAAAAAAGGGGTTTAAAAAAAAAACCCCCCCCCCCCCCCCCCCCCCCGGGGGGGGGGGGGGGAAATTTAAAAAAAACCCTTTTAAAAAAGGGGGAAACCCCGGGGGTTTTAAAAAAACCCCCCAAAAGGGGAAATTTTTTTTTTTTTAAAAAAAAAAAGGGGGGGGGAAAAAAAAAAGGGGGGGGAAAAAAGGGGGGAAAAAAGGGGGGGAAAAAAAAGGGGGAAAAAAGGGGGAAACGGGGGGGAAAAAAAAGGGGGGGGAAAGGGGGAAAAAAAAAAAAGGGCAAAAAGGGGGGGGGGGAAAAAAAAAAAGGGGGGAAAAAAAAAGGGGGGGGGGCCCGGGGGGGGGGGGGGGGGGGGAAAGGGGGAAAAAAAAGGGGGGGGGGGGGAAAAAAGGGGGGGGGGCCCGGGGAAAAAAAATTTTGAAGGGGAAAAAAAGGGGGGGGGTGGGGGAAAAAAAAGGGGGAAAAAGGGGGGGGGGAAAAAGGGGGAGGGAAAATTTTGGGGGAAAAAGGGGGGGTTGGAAAAGGGGGGGGGGGAGGAAAAAAGGGGGGGAAAAAAAAGGGGGGAAAAAGGGGGGGGGGGGGGGGGAAAAAAAGGGGGGAAAGGGGGGGGGGAAAAAAAAAGGGGGGAAAAAAAAAGGGGAAAAAGGGGGGAAAAAGGGGGGGGAGGGGGAAAAAAGGGGGGGGAAAAAAAGGGGGAAAAAAAAAAAAAGGGGGGGGGGGGAAAAAGGGGGGGGGGGAAAAAAGGGGGGGGAAAAAAGGGGGGAAAAAAAGGGGGAAAAAAAGGGGGGGGGAAAAAGGGGGGGGGGAAAAATTGGGGAGGAAAAAAGGGGGGAAAAAAATCGTTTTGGGCCCCCCGGGGGGGGTTTTTTAAAAAAGGGGGTTTAACAACTTAAAAAACCAAAGGGGGGGGAAAAAAAAAAAAAAAACCCGGCCCCCCGGGGGGTTGAAAAGGGGGAAAAACCCCCGGGGGGGGAAAAAAAAAAATTTTTTTTTCCCCCCCCCCTTTTTCCCTTTTCAAAAAGGGGGCCCCCAAAACCCCAAAACCCCGGGGGGAGATTGGGCCCCCCCGGGGGAAAAGGGGGGGGGGGGTTTTTTTTTTTTTTTAAAAAAAACCCCGGGGGGGTTTTTTAAAAAAAAATTTTTTTCCCCCCAAAACCCGGGGGGGCCCCCCCAAAAAACCCTTTTTTCCCCCCCCAAAAAATTTTTTGGGCCCCCCCCCCCCCCCCCCCCACCCAAAACCCCCAAACCCCTTTCCCCCCCAAATCCACCCCCCCCCACCCCAAAAAAATTTTTAAATTTGGCCCCAAAAAAAAAATTTTTTTTTTTAAAAAAAGGGGGGAAATTTGGGCCCCCCCTTTTTTTTTTTTTTAAAAAAAATAAAATTTTTAAATTTTTCCCAAAAATTTTTTTGGGTTTTTAAAAAAACCCCCCTTTTTTTAATAAAGGGGGGGGGGGGGGGGGGGGGGGGGGGGGGGGGGGGGGGTAATTCTATCTTGGAGAAATCCTCAATATGCCCACATCGAGATAGAAAACAGGAGGTCGATGATCTGTTATACGACTTCCTTGGGATCATCTTCAGCAGATACACAGTAAAAGAACATGAATTTATAAGAAAAGTTGCACCTCACGTGCAGGGAGTGGTGTACATTTGAAGGACGGCAAGAGGAGGAAGACAGTTCTGTGGAGAGCTAAAAATCTGGGAGGAAATTCCTTTGTTTTTATGTGGATTTGTTCTTGTTTGGGGTTGTGAGGTGGGGGGGGCGCCCCGGTATGTACTTGAGAGCAAATTTTGAAATGGCGTTCTGTTACTGGAAGAATTTCAAACTACACTACACCTCCTCAGGACGGGGTATAAACGAATTCTGTGTTTTGCGTGTTTAGATGATGACCCCAGGTGTGGGTAACAGCACCAGAAGTGACCCAGGTGTGTTGGTAAAGCCCAAGTGGACCCCAGGTTTGTAGTCCAACAATAGCCAAGGGTGGGTAAACCAGCCCAAAAGGGTACCAACATTAATGTAAAAGCAAGGTCATAACTTATTAATTGAAAAAAAAAAAAGAGAGAGAGAGAGAAGAGAGAGAGAGAGGAAGAAAGAGAGGAGAGAGGAAAAGAGAGAGAGAGAGAAGAGGAGAAGAGAGAGAGAGAGAGAGAGGAGAGAGAGAGAGATGAGGGAAAAGGAGAGAGAGAGAGAGAGAGGGGAGAGAGAGAAAAGGGGGGAGAGAGAGGAGAGAGAGAGAGAGGAGAGAGAGAGGGGAGAGAAGAAGAGAGAGAGAGAGAGAGAAGGAGAAAAGAGAGAGAGAGGAGAGAGAGAAGAGAGTGAGAGGAGAGGAGGAGAGAGAGATGAGAGGAGAGAGAGAGAGAGAGAGAGAGTTGGTATATAGTAGCAACAGACAGGCGAAAGCCAACTATTAATAGACTTCGAATATGCAGCAACAGTAACAGCACCCACAACACCGTGGGTGCTAGCATTGTGGCACCCACAACACCGTGGGTGCTAGCATTGTGGCACCCACAACACCGTGGGTGCTAGCATTGTGGCACCCACAACACCGTGGGTGCTAGCATTGTGGCACCCACAACACCGTGGGTGCTAGCATTGTGGCACCCACAACACCGTGGGTGCTAGCATTGTGGCACCCACAACACCGTGGGTGCTAGCATTGTGGCACCCACAACACCGTGAGTGCTAGCATTGTGGCACCCACAACACCGTGGGTGCTAGCATTGTGGCACCCACAACACCGTGGGTGCTAGCATTGTGGCACCCACAACACCGTGGGTGCTAGCACTGTGGCACCCACAACACCGTGGGTGCTAGCACTTGTGGCACCCACAACACCGTGGGTGCTAGCATTGTGGCACCCACAACACCGTGGGTGCTAGCATTGTGGCACCCACAACACCGTGAGTGCTAGCATTGTGGCACCCACAACACCGTGAGTGCTAGCACTGTGGCACCCACAACACCGTGGGTGCTAGCATTGTGGCACCCACAACACGTGAGGTAGCACTGTGGCACCCACAACCCCTCGCCCCCCCCCCCCCCCCGGGTAGCATTGAAAAACCCTACTTTGGGGCCCCCCCCCCCCCCCCCCCCCCCCCCCCCCTTCCCCAACCCCCAAAAAAAAAAACCGTGGGTGCTAGCTTGTGGCACCCCCAAAACCGTGATTGGGACATTTTGGCAAACCCCCAAAAAGTGGGTGCTGCTTGTGGACCCAAAACCGTGGGTAGCATTGTGGCACCACAAAAAACCCTGGTGTAGCATGTGGCACCCCCCAACACGGGGGGTGATTTGGGCACCCACAAACCCCCTGGTGCTAGATTGTGGCACCCAACAACCCGTGGGTGCAGCATTGTGGCACCCCCAACACGTGGGGGTTTCATTGTGGCACCCCCAACCCCGTGGGTGCAGATTGTGGCACCCCCAAACCGTGGGTGCTAGCATTTTGGACCCACAAACCGTGGTGCTAGATTTTGGCACCCAAAACCCGTGAGTGCTAGCATGGGGCACCCACAACACCGTGGGTGTACATTGTGGGACCCCCCCAACACCGTGGGTGCAGCATTTTGGCACCCACAACAGTGGGTGCTAGCCTGTGGCACCCCCAACACCGTGGGTTCATCAGTCCTAATAAATGTTATTTTTCCATAGTTTGTTCCGGTATCGCCATACCATTCAGGGACGGATCTTACTGAAAAACTAATGAAGGTTAAGCCTTGAAAGGCCCCTAAAAAACCCGGTAGGGCCCCCCAACGACTTTAGTTCACATTGCTAAAAAAATTTTGGGACTACTGTATGAGAAGGTTTTGCGAAGGGGCCCTCATAACAGTTCAAGCGTCAGGGCCCCAGAAATTGTAGGACGCGCCACTGTGCCATTTAAAGACTTACTGGCACATGCAGGAGGCAAGTTGGACCTCTGCCTGGGCCAAGTAGTTTTCCTCTCTCCTTTATTGGACAACGTTTCGCACCACATAGTGATCTTTTTCAAGTCACAAACAGATCTATACTAGGGAAAGAGGATTGTAATGTGATATAACAGTATATAGTGAGTGAAGTGACCGTGAAGATTCAGGCGAGGAATGTTGAATCTGACTGTTGGGTGAATAATGACAAAATATAATACTTTTGGCCAGAAATGCCAACAATAAGCTAGGTAAAAAAACACAAGTGTAACTAATTGTGACATTTTAATTGTGGTAACGTTTCACTCTCCAGGAAGTCTGTCAAGCCGTTACGGCTTGCAGAACAGACTACTGACAGTTGGACACGTATACCATGAAAGAGGTTGGATTCGAGAAGGGATATGCCTAAATTAGGTCCATTAAACTGTTGCGACGTTCTTCCATACTCAGACCTGTTGCTATGTGGAATAAACGAACAAGAAGATTCTTGCAATAGGTTTCCAGCTAAGGTTGTAGAAGCCGCTGTTCTTGACAGCAGAAGTATGTCTTGATTTGCAATTCCCGAATGCTGCGTTTTGAAGCGTCTTCTTCTTTGATAATCATCGTGTTCCATGTAACTGATCAGGGGTTGTGGGAGTTCTGTGGAAACATAAGCGATGTTTAAATGACATCAAATGGTATACACTACCGACAGGGTTGTTAGGTAAGACACACATGCAACAGTTGACAACATTATTCCGAAACGTTTTCGCTACACATAGTGCTTCTTCAGTCGAATACAGAAAATAGGCAGGAACAGTAGAGATGTGAAGACGATGTAATCATTCCATACCCCAAATTCCTACGACACAAGGGTGATTGACTGATTACAGTCGTCTCACAACTCTACAGTTCCTGCCTAATTTTCTGTATTCGACTGAAGAATCCTACTTGGGTAGCCGAACGTTTCGGATAAAGGTTGTCTACCTGTTGCCCTGGGTGTCTACCAACGAGTTTAAATGGTCCATTTCTGCTGCATTTTTTGTTCATGAAATGCGTCGTGTGTGGTGATCACTGGAAAGTTTCTCCCACGTATATATGACACTAATGAAGAATTAGAACACATGTGTAAAAATCTGGGTGTTTTTACTGTAGATGTTCTGCCGGCAGTGGCTTTATCAATACTAATTCAGGACATAATTGGAAAGACCGTAGAACTATATACAAAGATGAGATAAATCCACTGGATGGCGAAACGTTGTTCAATAAAGATATCTACAATGTGTCAATTTTTCTCTTGTCTGTACTGTATATCATACAAGCACAAGAAAATATCACACGTGAAGTCATAAGCAGTTACGACAGTCGCCCAACCAAGACAACAGGAAACAGCAAAAGTGTGGAGGAAGGTCAAGAGACGAGAGCCAGCAGCTGGGGTTCGACTCCCCCTCTCAAGCAGAGGGGGGGGGGGGGGGGGGGGGGGGGGGGGGGGGGGGGGGCAAGGAAGTAACAAAGTAATATATGCATATACCTTCCATGCAATAAGAAGGCTGGCACACACACGCTGTCTCTTCTGAATTAATTTACAACAATCGCAGTTAGCACAACTGCCAAATTACATTATAACCAAAAGTGATACATTATACAATAAGCATCATTTATCATGAGTAAGCTACAACAAATATAAAAGAGCTTATGACGTGAGTAAGTAGATATAACAAGGTAGATACTACACACTACGCTCACCTAAAAAACAACAACAACCGTGCTAGTGTTTGTTAGAAAGTGTATCACACAAGAATTCAAAGTTTTTTAACGGATCTTCAGAGAATCTTAAAAGATAGCTCGAGAGCTACAGAGAGCTCTGGATATATTTAAAAGATCTTGCTAAACAATCACTCATCTTTGACGACGGTGTTCAACTCAAAATATAACCCGGACCAACCTGGTGTCCAACACACACATCACAAGCAAAAGAGTAACAACCTGCTCACAGGCATCCTCAGCAATGAACTAATCATCTGTTCCATCACATTAGACATCCTCCATCTGAGATTAAGACTGCTTCCTACTGAGGGCCATAATGCTTCTAAAAAAAGAAATCCTTGGAGACCACAAAGAACACAAAGGTCACAATACCGTGACTGGAACAATACACAAATAATCCGCACATAGAAAGAAAGAAATTTTAAGACGAACGTATTCGTGTCCGACATGGACCATTAACTATCCACAAAATCTCCTATATACTATGAGAGCAGAAGGTGACTACAAAGATTATCTCACATAAAGAATAATGACTGAGCTCAAAACGTTATACAAACACAGTGAGGAGCAAGCCGCCATTTAAAAAGAATCTAACACTAAAAAAGCTGTCTAGTATTCTTCCTCTTGTTGTCACTGACGTCCTCGAAGAATGTTCGCATCATTTCTTTATAATCTATATAGATAAATGGTTTAGACGTTGTATATTCTATCACTGACCCTGTGTTTTCCCTGACAACTTTTATGGCGCCCAAAGTAAATCCTGTTGTGAATCAGCGTTTTTCAATAAATACAAGGCAAAAATCCAGATATACACATAAGTGACCCAACTGAACGAGGTCACGTGTGGCAACAACCGCTTGAACGCATAAAGAACGGCCCACTCTATACTTTTGATCCAAGAATCTTTGAAGAAATTCTAAAGAAAACTGCTGTGACCTCAATGTCGGGGCGATAGCCGTGAGATCGGCTTCTTAATTAGGGCTGAGGTGACTATACTACGCTTGGATGAAAGGCAGCCATTAACCCACCGAGTTGGAGTGTGGCGACATCCTATGTTACAAAGCTTACGTTAACCAGATGAATTGAACCAGAGCCTCCCAAGAGATATATTTAACATCATTTTCCGCTTCAGCATCAGCATCGTATTACAAAGAACATCGCTTGACGTAAACCCTGCACCTTCACAAAGGTAGGAAGATTGTAGAAACTTTAAGACAACGTGGAAATAACTGCCAGGTGAGCTGACGCAGTCCCTCGCAATCAATCAGAGGATGATGGCTAGAAGCCTCCCTCAATGATGATAATTAAAATTCTCAACGGCACTGTTATTATCTTTGTACGATAAACTCCACAAATCCGTAAAGATCCGTACAGAACTCTAAACATCTTTAAACAATTCTAGAGAACATAAAATCATTAAATATCTACTAAAAACCTTAATGTAAAAGTATTGGTAAATTCACTGTTCAATGATTTTTTGAAAAGTTTATGCTTCTTATATGAGATTATTAATATCTTTATATTTTCACGTCCCTGAATCCAGATATCACCACGAAAAATGATTATTGCCTATATGTATAAAAGATACATGTATGTATTTGATTATTTTTTTATAATGTATAATATGTAGTCAGTATGTTTTAAACTCTAATCCGTACCTACAGTCTGCCTTGTTGCTTGACGCTTAAAGTAGGCTGAAGAATCATCTCTTGCTAGTGTCCCAGCAATAGTTTGCAATCTTTCACATAACTGTCTAGGGAATTCCACTGTTGAAGACGAGAGCATAGCAGCTCTGGACATGAAAATACATAAGAATTAAACTAATCTTCATTTAAGAAACATACAAATTTTCAAAAACTGTTGAAAAGTGTATTCAATGACCCTTTTTGTTCTTGACAAGCCTTTTTATTTACTGGGAGGTACCAGTTGGTATGTCAGTGGCGCCCGACAAGTCATTGGCACAGCAACAGGCATTTCCTTTTCTGTTTCTGTACAACCATTGGCCGAAGGAAAGTAACCAAATTGTTGCAGTCCATATGTGTGGAGCCCAGTTCATATCTGGACACCAATCTTGCATCAAAATAAGGTGATGTGGCCTTTCTAACCATAGCAATTATACGGCTCATCTGTGATCAAAGGTCACCTCACCACAAAATGTAGCAGTTGTCGTGCAACTATTCACACAAGTACGAGGCATCTGAAAGAAAAACAACAAACAATTAAAGATAAACATAAAATTTCCTCATAATTTACCACAATAATAGAGAGCATAATCAGCTAAGCAGAATTATTTATATCATTCAGAGGAAAATAAATTAATATAATAGCATCACATGCAATCAAATACTTGCTTCATAATATTTATTATAAGTTTATTATAATTTTTAGGCTAAGAAAATCACCTATCTTTCACCACAAAATATAAACTTGACATGCCACAACCACCTTCATATGACTGCTGGAACAATAATGAAGGTCCGTCAGACTGTAGTGTGGTAAGATAACACACTGCCGCAAGCCTGTTGGAACATGTTGTGACACTACGTGTATATTTTTAACCATGATCATCTTAACAGTGACCTTAAATTAGTTGAAAATTGAACTCTGGTCTCGAAGCATTTTGGTTTGTTGACCAGTTATTAACCGACATTATATTTATGTAAAAAGTTGCAATGAGTAAGAGATTAGACATTTATAACGGGTAACAGGTTGCTGCCAGAAAGCTGCAGTCAATTCCGGGCCGCCACACACACAGACGTAGCTGTAATAAATGTCACAATAGCTGCTCTTCGTATCTATCTTACGTACAAAGATCTGATACGTGTGTTCTGCAGGACCTGATAGTGAACCTTCGTTAAAACTTGATGGAAATCACCACCACACAGGGAGTCCTACCACCCTGCCAAATGAGTATGAAATGGAAACCTTTACAATATATTTCACTCTGGCAAGCTTCTTCATTTATTTTCTTTCTGTCTCATGACAAAAGAAGACAAGTGAACCTTACGAACATCTTAAATTCAGCATACACGCACTCTTACTTTCCTATGTGCTTCTTAATAATTCTTAATCATGTGAAATTCCATTCATACTTGAGCGCCCTGTCTGAGACCGACCGTGGGGAAGATAATCACCAGAATCACTAACTGATAACCACGACATCAAAAATAAACGCGTTTTTAATTTACAAGAGTAGTCCCTATCTGCATTAACTAGTTCCTTGAAGAAGAATATTCTATCTTGGAAGAAATCCTCAATAATAGCCCACATCGAGATAGAAACACAGGAGGTCGATTGATCTGTATATTACGACTTCCCTTTTGGGATCATCTTCAGCAGATACACAAGTAAAAGAACATGAATTTATAAGAAAAGTTGCACCTCTCACCGTGCAGGGGAGTAGGGAGTGTCAGGTGGTCACTTTGAAGGACGGGTCGAGGAGAGAGTGAGAAGACAGTTCCTGTGGAGAAGCTAAAAATCTGGGTAGGAAATTCCTTTGTGTTATGTGATTCCTGTTCTTGTGTTGGCGTTGTGTTAGGTGGGGCGCTGGTATGTACTTGAGAGCGAATTTTGAAATGGCGTCTGGTTACCTGGAAGAACTCTTCACTAACTACACTACCACCTCCCTCAGGACGGGGGTATACAAACTGAATTCTGTGTTATGCGTGTTTAGATGATGACGCCCAGGTGTGGGTACCAGCACCGAGATGACCCCAGGTGTGGGTACCAGCACCAGCAGTGACCCCAGGAGAGTGTTTACAGCACCAAGGACCCCAGGATGTGGGTACCAGCACCAACTACCCCCCAACATTAATGAACAAAAGACAAAAGAAACATATCAACAAAGAACGAGCGAGAGAAGACGAGTATAGCAGAGAGAGAGAGAGTAGAAAAGCAGAGGAAGAGAGAGAGATAGAGCGAGCGAAGAGAGAGAGAGATCGAGAGAGAGAGAGAGAGAGAGAGAGAAAAGAAGAAGATGAGAGAGATGATCGAGCGAGAGATAGAGAGAGAGAGAAGAGAGAGAGATGAGCGAGTAGCGAGCGAGAGAGCAGAGAGAGAGCGAGAGAGAAGAGAGCGAGAGAGAGAGAAGAGAGATAAGGAGAGAGAGATAAGAGAGAGAGACAGAGTTGGTATATAGAAGCAACAACAGGCGAAAGCCAACTAATACATAACATCGAATAAGGCAGACAACCGATAACAGCACCCACAACACCGTGGGTGCTAGCATTGTTGCATCCACAACACCGTGGGAGCTAGCATTTTGGCACCACAACGAACCGTGGGGTGCTAGCATGTGGCACCCACAACACCGAGGTGCTAGCATTGTGGGCATCCCACAACACCGTGGTGCTAGCATTGTGGCACCCACAACACTGTGGGTGGATAATCATCTGTGGCACCCAAAAACACCGTGAGTGCTAGCATTGTGGCACCCCAAACACCGTGAGTGCTAGCACTGTTGGCAAACCCACATGACACCCGATGGTGCTAGCATTGTGCACCCACAACACCTTAGTGGTGCTAGCACTGTTGCACCCACAACACCGTGGGTGCAAGCATTGTGGCCCACAACAAACGTGGGTGCTAGCATTGTGGCACCCACAACAACGTGGTGCTACATAGATGGCACCCACAACACCGTGGGTGCCTAGCATTGTGTCACCCACAAACAAGCCGAGAGTGCAAGCATTGTGGCACCCACAACACCTGGTTCTAGCACTGTGGCAACCCACAACACCGTGAGTGCTAGTCATTGTGGCACCCACAACACCGGTAGAGCTAGCACTGTGCACCCATCAACACCGTGGTGCTAGCATTGTGGGCACCCACAACACCGTGAATGGAACATTGTGCACCCACAAACACCGTTGGTGCTAGCATTGTGGCAACCCAAAAACCGTAAAGTGCTAGTCAATTGTGGCACCCACAACACCGTGGTGCTAGCATTGTGGCAACCCACAACACACCGTGTTGCTAGCATTGTGGCACCCACAACACCGTTGGTGCAAGCGATTGTGTCAAACCCACACAAACCGTGGGTGCAAGCATTTGTTGGCACCCACAACACACACCGTGATGGTAAGCATTTGTGGCAGACCCACAACACCGTGGGTGCTAGCATGTGGCAAGCCCACAAACACCGAGGGTGCTAGCATTGTGGCACCCACAAACACCGTGAGTGCTTAGCACTGTGGCACCCACAACACCGTGATTGCTAGCCCCCACGGTGGCACCCACAAACACCGTGGGTGCTACATTGGAGGCACCCCACCAACACCGTGGTGCAAGCAGCACTGTGGCACCCCACAACACCCGTGGGGTGCTAGCACTGTGGCAAAACCCACAACTACGTGGGTGCTAGCACTGTGGCAACCCACAACACCTCGGGTGGCAAGCATGTGGCAATCCCACAACACCGTGAGTGCTAGCACTTAGCAAATCCCACAAACGACCGTGGGTGAGCTAGCATTGTGGCACCCACGAATCACCGTGTGAGCAAGCCTTTAGGGGCAACCCACAACACCGTGGGTGCTAGCAATGTGAACAAACCCACAACACCGTGGAGTGCTAGACACGGTGGCAACCCACAACACCGTGGGGTGCTAGCATTGTGGCACCCACAACACCGTGAGTGGTAGTCATTGGTTGCACCCACAACACCCGTGGGTGCTAGCATTGTGGCACCTCACCACACCGTGAGTGGCTAGCACTGTGGCACCCACAACACCAGTGGGTGCTAGCATTGTATGGCACCCTCAACACCGTGAGTGGTAGTCATTGTGCACACACAACAACGTGAGAAGTTCTAGCATTGTGTGGCACCCACAACAGACCGTGAGTTGCTACAATTGTGGCACCCACAACACCGAGTGTGCTAGCCATGTGGAGCACCCACAACACCGTGGGGGCTAGCATTGTTGCACCCACAACACCGTGAGTGCAAGCAATGTGGCATACCGCCCCACAACACGTGGTGATAGCATTGTGGCACCCACAACAACCGTGAGTGGTCTCATTGTGGCACCCACAACAGTCACCGTGGGTGCTAGCATTGTGGCACCCCACACACCGTGAGATGCAAGCATTTGGCACCCGACAAAACCGTGAGTGCTAGCATTTTGGCAGCCCATCAACACCGGAGTGCTAGCATTGTTCGTAGGCAACCATCACAACAACACGTGTTGCTAGCATTGTGGCACCCCACAACACCGTGGTGCTAGCATTTGGCACCCACAACACCGTGAGTGCCTAGCACTGTGGCACCCACAACACCCATGTGAGTGCATAAGCCATGTGGCACCCACAACACCGTGGATGCTAGCACTGGGCACCCACAACACCGTTGGAGCTGAAGCATTGTGGCACCACAACACCGTGGGTGCTAGCATTGTGCACCCACAACACCGTGAGTGCTAGCATTGTGGCAACCCACAACACCGTGGAGTGCTAGCATTGTGGCACCCACAACACCGTGATTGCTAGCATTGTGCACCCCCAACACCGTTAGGGTGCTAGCATTGTGGCACGCCACAACACCGTGGGTGGCTAGCATATGTGCACAACCCACAACACTCGTGAGTGCTAGCATTGTGGCAAACCTCACAACGAACACCGTGAGTCGCTAGCATTGTGGCACCCACAATCACCGTGAGAGCTAGCATGTTGCACCCACAACACCGCGAGTGCTAGCATTGTGGCACCCACAAACACCGTGGGTGCTAGCATTGTGCACCCACAACACCGTGGTAGAGCTACATTGTGGCAACCCACAACACAGTGGGTAACTAGCATTGTGGCACCCACAACAACCGTGAGTGCAGCATTGTGGCACCCACAACACCGTGAGTGCTAGCAAAAAAAATTAGGTGGCACCCACAACACCGTGAGGCTGCATCGTGGCACCACACAACACCGAGAGTGCTAGCATGTGTGGCACCTCACAACACCGTGAGTTGTTAGCATTGTGGTCACCACCATACCGTGAGTGCTAGCATTGTGGCACCCGACAACAAACCGTGATGCTAGCATTGTGGCACCCACAACAACCGTTGGAGTGCTAGCAATGTGGCACCCACAAGACCGTGAGTGCTAGCATTGTGGCACCCACAACACCGTGAGTGCTAGCATTGTGGCACCCACAACACCGTGATGCTAGCATAGAGCACCCACAATAACCGAGAGTGCTAGCATTGTGCACCCCACAACACCGTGAGTGCTAGCATTGTGGCACCCACCACATTGGGTGCCTAGCACTGTGGCACGCCACAACACCGTGATGCTAGCACTGCGGCACCCACAACACTCGTGAGTGCTAGTCATTGTGGCACCCACCACACCGAAGTGCTAGCATTGTGGCACCCACAACACCTGAGTGCTAGCATTGTGGCACCGCCAACAACCGTGAGTTGCTAGCATGTGGCACCCACAACAGACCGTGGTGTGCTAGCATTGTGGCACCCACAAGACCGTGAGTGGCTAGCAATTGTGGCACCCACAACACCGTGAGTGGCTAGCATTGAGCTCCCACAAAACACACCGTGGTGCTAGCAATGTGGCACCCACAACAACCGTGAGTGCTAGCATTGTGGCAAACCCAACACCGTGGGATGCAAGCATTGGTGGCACCCTCAACACCCGTGAGTGCTAGCATTTTGGCACCCACAACAACCGTGATTGCTAGCATTGTAGGCACCCACAACACCGAGGGTGCTAGCATTGTGCACCCACAACACCGTGAGTGCAAGCACTGTGGCACCCACAACAAACACCGTGAGTTCTAGCACTGTGGCCACCACAACACCGGTGGAGAGTGCTAGCATTTGTGGGCATCCCACACACCGTTGGTGCTAGCAATGTGGCACCACAACACCGTGAGTGCTAGCATTTGTGGCAACCCACAACACCGTGAGTGCCTAGCATTGTGGCAGTCCCACAACACCGATAGTGCTAGCATTGGTGGCACCTACAACACACGTGAGTGTTAGCATAGTGGCACCCATACCATACCGTGAGGCAAGGCATTGTGGCACCCCCAACACCGTGATGCTAGCACTGTGGCACACCCACAACACCGTGATATTAGCATTGTCACCCACAACACCGGAGGTGCTAGCATTTTGGCACCCACAACACCGTGGGGTGCTAGCATTGTGGGCACCCACAACACCGTGAGTGCTAGCATTGTGGCAAACACCCACAACACCCATGAGTGCTAGCATTGTGGCACCCAACAACACCGTGGAGTGCTAGCATTGTGGGCACCCACAACACCGTGAGTGCTAGCATTGTGCAGACCCACAACACCATTGATTGCCTAGCATTGTGGCACCCATTACACCGTGGGTCTAGCATTGGGCACCCAACAACACCCGTGGGTGCTAGCATTGTGGCACCCACAACACCGTGATGCTAGCATTGAGTTGCACCCCAAACAACGTGGGTGCTAGCATTGTGGCACCCACAACAACGCTACCGATGGGCGCTAGCATAGTGGCATCCACAACACCGTGATAGCTACATTGTGGCACCCACACACCGATGGGTGCTAGCATTGGTGGCGACCCGCAACACGTGGGTGCAGCATTGTGGCAGGCACCCCACAAACACCGTGGGTGGCTAGCATTGTGGCACCCACAACACCGTGTTGCTAGCATGTGGCACCCACAAAACCGTGTGTGTAGCATGTGGGGCACCCACAACAACCGTGAGTACTAGAGTTTGTTGGTGCCGACAACACCGTTGATCAAGCATTGTGGCACCCACAACATCCGTGGGTGCTAGCATTGTGTGGCACCCCACAACGACCGTGGTGCTAGCATTGGGCACCCACATGATCAGTGAGTGCTAGCATTGTGCACCCACAACACCGTGAGTACTAGATTGTGGTGCCCACAACACCGTTGTGCTAGCATTGTGGCGCTATTGCCAGAGGTCCAGTGAAGTGTTAATAACGGATAAGTAACTACTATAGTCATAAGATACAGAAACGAGTGATGTACATTGAGGTGGCAGGGAACACAGCATAACATAAATTGAGCATATACCGTTACCTCTTCTAAAACAGGAAATAATCTTTTCATTAGAAGTGAAAGGGGAAGTTAGCGTAGGCCTAGCTGCTGTGTAAACAATAAAACAATGATCCCAGTATAATAGCGCAGTGAAAGTGTATTTTGAAAGATTACAGTGTATATCCTTGAGAAAACAGTGTACATCACTACATAAAGGAATTTAAATAATAAAATAATAATAATAAAAAATAATAAAAATAATAATAAAAATAATAATATATTAATAATAATAATATAATAATAATAATAATAATAATAGAAATAAAAAAAAAATAGTGAAGTGTGTGCGAGTGTGGGCAAGTCCTGCCGGCTCACACCACCCTACACCACCACCCACCCTACACCACCACCCACCCTAACACCCACCACCCACCCTACACCACCACCCACCCTACACCACCACCTCCACCCTACACCACCACCCACCCCTACACCACCACCCACCCTACACCACCACCCACCTACAACCACCACCCACCCACATCCCACCACCACCTACACCACCACCACACCCTACAACCCACCACCCACCCCTACAGCCACCACCCACACCTACACACCCACCCACCCACCCTACACCACCACCCAAACCTACACACCACCCACCTACACCACCACCCACCCTACACCACCACCAACCTACACCCACCACCCAACCCTAAACACCACCCCCCACCCTACACCACCACCCACCCTAAACACACCACCCACACCCTACACCACCACCCCCACCCACACCACCCTACCACCACACCCACCACCCACCTACCACCACACACCCTAAACCACCACCCACCTACACCCACACCACCCACCCTACACCACCCACCACCCTACACCACCACCCACCCTACACCCATCCACACCGCCACCCTAACACCACCACCCACCCTACACCACCAACCACAGCCTACACCACACCCACCTACACCAACCACCCACCCAAACAAAACCACCACCCACCCTACAACCACCACCCACCCTACACCACCACCCCGCACCACCCTACACCACCACCCACATACTGCAAACTTGGTTCGTATAAATACATCTTGCATATACTGGCGGCACCAGCAAGAGAAAGGTAAAGTGGAAATCAGTTTTCTTCCGTGGCAATACAGTGTAGTAGGATACAGACACGATTCAGCACAGCATATCTGTGGGACATGTAAATAAAAATCCTTGGAAGGAAATCCAGAATCACATGCAACCAATGCTCTTCCAAACACCATATACTCTTGAACTAAGACTAAATACACCTCAAAAAATGACCTCGAACTAGCAAGGTGGCTTCTGGTTGGTGCAATAAAGAATGTAGAACTTTGGGCAGGGATCCGAAAGGTACTAAGGAAGTAATAAAAGAAATAACAATAATCAAGAAAACAAGATGACCTCTTGGATAGACTACCAAAAAATATATACAACATGGTAGCAAGATATAATGTATTCAAAAAAATGCAGAATGCCCATAACCACAACAATGACTCGAAACTATCTAGTCACCCACATGTGTGCTAATCCAGACCCACCCCCACGTCATAGCACTAATTACCCCACAGTGCTGTTGCTGGCCCAGTCCCCCCAGTCATAGCACTAATACCCACAGGCTGGTGCTTGGCCCAGCTCCCCCAGTCATAGCACTAATACCCACGTGCTGGTGCTGCCCAGGCTCCCCCATCATCGCACAAAACACACGTGCTGGTGCTGGCCCCAGGCTTCCCCCCCGTCAAGCACAATACCCACAGTGCTGTCTGGCCCAGGCTCCCCCATTCATAGCACTAATACCCCACAGTGCTGGTGCTGGCCCAGGCTCCCCCAGTCATAGCAACTAATACCCACAGTGCTGGTGCTGCCCAGCCCAGCCGCTTGACCCAGACCCAGCCCAGCCCCCAGCCCCGAGTGCCGACCCAGACCCAGCCCGCCAGCCTTACTGCCAGCCCCATACACACCTAGGGACACGAACAAAACCACCACAAAAACAGTAAATATACAACCATCTAAAACCGTAAATATACAACATCATTGCACAAGACCGTGCCCACAGTACAGATGTTTGGAGAGGATGTCCTCCTCCTTCTTCCACTACTGGGGAAAGTAGAGAATCCAGACGGGGGTTGGCCGGGCTTGGATACTGAAGATTATAGTGCATATCCCAGAACCTTGAGAACATTGACAACACACCTCCCAACAATTCTCAACCAATGGAGAATTGTGCAAATATTATGCTTTTGGCATCTGTAAGCATGAATAACAGGGGGAAAAAATGGGAACAAGCAACTTTTGACCATCCCAACAAATGTAGCCGACCTCGCTGTCTAAAGGAGTGTGTCGTTCTCTTCCAGATACTTTCTTTTCCACCCCAAAAATGGGACCACTCTCTCGGTCCTCCAGAAGCAGTGTTACAACATCGATTGCCCTCATACCATACTAAAAGGGACCAGGAGGCACAGACTCCCCACAAGACAAACAATAGTAGCTACGACAACCCAACACCAGTGAATTTTTTAGTGGCAGGAAACGAAAAAAGAAAAATGGAAGGAAATAGACAAAAATAGTCCACCACCTTGGAGACCGTTGTTGGGACTGGAGGCGCACCATTGTCCACCCATGGCCCTCCAGAATTACTTACAACTGAGCAAAAACAAAATCCCCCAAAAACACAGAATACAAACCTCGTTCATAATTGCTAATATACAGGGAGCCCTTAAGCCATCCACCACAACAAAATACCTTTTATCAGGGGGACTTCTAGAGAATCTAATGCAATGTTTTGCAGCCCACAGAGACTCACACAAAAGATCACTTTGACAGTGAAAATATGGATAAGTGGTTTACGAAACCTTTTTAGATTGCACAGAAAAAACAGGCAAACAAGGGGGTTGGCCTTTATGTCCAAAGAGTCTCTTAACTGCACGAGTTGCTGAACAACCACAAATGAGGTAGTTGAAGTTCTATCAATAAAGATCGAGACCAAAACCTAGTCTTTGTGGTTTGTATACAAGACACCAATGCAACTCAACAACAGTTCAAGGAACCAGCTACTAAAAATGGATTACTGTTTGGAAAACCTTCCAGCTCCATCCCCAAACATCTTACTGCTTGGTGATGTTCAACCTAAGGCATACAAAATGTAAGAATGTTAGCAAATAATGTTATAGCTGAAACAATCCCCGGGGTAGCGCAGATGAAAGGTCACACACAATGAGCTACTAAGTCTCTGCGAAAAACGCACCTTTAAGCCAGCAGAAAGTAAGCCAACAAGACTAGAAAACACACCTTGACCTATCTTCACACAAATGAGGACCTGATAAGAGACATAAGAATATAAAAGAACAACTAAATTCCGAATCACAACCTAAATCGAAGTCCAGACGTACAAGCATAGGTGTCCTGATCAGGCAGAATGCAAGTACCTTTAGAAGGTGTCTTCGAACAAAATACTACTCAACAACAAGAACATCAACTGGGACAGGTAAAGCCATGTCCTAAACGAAACAAGTTGGAAGATGTCTTAAAGACATGGGATCCAAACCATGCCTTGAAAGGATCAACTTTCCTGGTAGCCGCAGCATGTTCTAGCATATTCCCCTAAGAAAGAAGAAGAGCAGGAGTAAACTGGAAGAAAAGACGCTCCTTCTTAAAGAAGAACGACGAAGAGTCACTGAGCACCTCAGGAGTGCTAGAACATCTGATACACTAAAGGAGTCGCTGACCAGGGAAGTGGAAACTATCGAACATAAGCTAATGACTCTTACAGGGAACCAGAGAGGCAGGAGGATGCCTTAAAGCTAATTAGTGAATTGAAAAATTCAAAATATTTTCTTTTCAAATGCCAAAAAACAAGACAAATACCACATCTAGTATCGGGCCCTTACTCCAGACGAGGATGGGACTACATACAGATGACAACAAGGAAATGAAGAAATATTGAAAATCCCAGTCTGACTCTGTGTTTAGTGAACCCACTAATCGGTCAGAGGATCGACGACGCCAAATGATTTCTTCAAGAATGAACCTCAACTCCATAAATGTCTGCCAGATTTACGACATTACCCTAACTCCGATAGAATTTTCTAAAAAGCATTGACAACATGCCTATGCACTCAGCCCCCGGGCCCAGACTCGTGGAACTCTGTTTTCATTAAGAACTGGCAAGAAACCCCTCTCGTGTGCCCTCAGTACAACTATGGAGGAGGAGCTTGGAAATGGGTGACATTCCACAGTCACTTAAAACAACGCTATAGCCCACTCCATAAAGTGCAGCAAAGCATTAGTAAGAACTATAGCCAATAGCTCTGACGTCCCCACAACATAAAAATCTTTTGAAAGAGTGCTTAAAAGCTGGATTGCAAATCTACCTTGGATTCCCAAAATCTGCACAATCCAGGCATCATGGGTTCAGGCAGGTCGCTCCTGCCTATCACACTACTGGATCACTATGACAATGCCTTGGATGCACTGGAAGAAAATCAAGGTGCAGAAGTAAAATCCACAGACATTGCAAAAGCATGACAAATGCGATCATGGCGAAATAGCCCATACAATAACGTGCTCAAGGAATAACTGGGAAAGTGGGAAGATTGATCTTCAACTTCCAACAAATCGAACACAAAGAGTAGTGGTCCAATCAGAGTTAAATCGTAGGCTGCCATATGAAGGAGCTCTGTTCCACAAAAGGTACAGTACCGCCCCCATCATTATTCCTTATTCCTCATATCAACAAAAACAGAGGATATACACCACAGCAACCGTATCATCCTTTGCGGATGATACTAGGATCTGCATGAGGCAGTCAATCTGCAGAGACGCGCGTTAATCTCCAAGAAGATAAAAACAAAGTTTTCCAAATGGGCAAAGGTAAACAATATGATTTCAATGAAGACAAAATCCAACTACTCGTATGGAAAACTGGAGGGAAAATAACAAGAACAAAGTAAACTACTGACACATCCGGCATACAATAGAGACGGACAATTCATAAATGTAAGGGACATGGAGTAGTTAATGACTGAGGATCTCACATCAAGGATCACAACAGTGCCCACGATTCCGCAAAGCACGTGCAACAGAAAATGATAGGATGGATTAATGAAACTTTCAAAACGAATAGACCATGCCCAGATGATCCTTTTCAAAACACTTTTCCTCTCTAGCTGGAATAAAGCTGTACATTAACATCTCCATTTCAACAGGTGAAATTGCAGATGTAGAGAGTGTACAGAGATCCTTTACTGCACGTAAAAGTTCTGTCAAGCACCTTAACTACTGGGAACGCTTGGAAGCACTTGACTTGTACTCGTTGGAACGCAGGAGGAGAGATATATCATAATCTACACTTGGAAAATCTTGGAAGGAATGGTCCCAAATCTGCACACAGAATTTACTCCCTACGAAAGTAAAAGACTGGGCAGGCGATGCAAAATGCCCCCAATAAAAAGTAGGGGCGTCATTGGTACACTAAGGGAAAACACCATAAGTGTCCGGGGCCCAAAACTGTTTAACAGCCTCCCATCAAGCATTAGGGGAATTGCCAATAAACCCCTGGCTGTCTTCAAGAGAGAGCTGGACAGATACCTAAAGTCAGTGCCGGATCAGCCGGGCTGTGGCTCGTACGTTGGACTGCGTGCGGCCAGCAGTAACAGCCTAGTTGATCAGGCCCTTATCCATCGGGAGGCCTGGTCATGGACCGGGCCGCGGGGGCGTTGATCCCCGGAATAACCTCCAGGTAACCTCCAGGTAACCCACAACACCGTGAGTGCTAGCATTGTGGCACCCACAACACCGTGAGTGCTAGCACTGTGGCACCCACAACACCGTGAGTGCTAGCATTGTGGCACCCACAACACCGTGAGTGCTAGCATTGTGGCACCCACAACACCGTGAGTGCTAGCACTGTGGCACCCACAACACCGTGAGTGCTAGCATTGTGGCACCCACAACGCCGTGAGTGTTAGCATTGTGGCACCCACAACACCGTGAGTGCTAGCATTGTGGCACCCACAACGCCGTGAGTGCTAGCAATGTGGTACCCACAACACCGTGGGTACTAGCATTGGGGCACCCACAACACCGTGAGTGCTAGCACTGTGGCACCGACAACACCGTGGGTGCTAGCATTGTGGCACCCACAACACCGTGAGTGCTAGCATTGTGGCACCTACAACACCGCGAGTGCTAGCATTGTGGCACCCACAACACCGTGGGTGCTAGCATTGTGGCACCCACAATACGTGGGTGCTAGCATTGTGGCACCCACAACCCGTGAGTGTAGCTTGTGCCCCCCCACAACCCCGTGAGTGCTAGCCTGTGGCCCCCAAACCCCGTGGATGCTAGCATTGGGGCACCCCACAACCCCGTGGGGGTTTTGCATTGTGGCACCCAAAAAACACCGTGAGTGCTAGCCTGTGGCACCTACAACACGGGTGCTGCATTGTGGCACCCAAAACACCTGAGTGCAGCATTGTGGCCCCCACAACACGTGGTGCTAGCATTTGGCCCACAAACCGGGGGTGTAGCTTGTGGCACCACAACACCGTGGTTCTGCATTGGGGCACCCACACACCGTGGGTGTGCTTGTGGACCCCAAAACCCGTGGAGTGTTTAATTGTGGCACCCACAACCCCGTGAGTGCTGCCTGTGGACCTAAAACTGATGCTAGCATTGGGGGCACCCACAACACCGGGGTGCTGCATTGTATCACCCACAACACCGGAGTGTAGCATTGTGGCACCCACAACCGTGAGTGCTAGCACGTGGCACCTACAAAAATGAGTGTGCATTGTGGCAACAACCCCCGTGGGGTTTAGCTTTGTATACCCAAAACCCCGTGAGTGTAAAAATTGTGGCCCCACAACCCCGGTCTGCAGTGCCACCCAACCCGGGGGGGGGGGGGTGCTAGCATGTGGCACCCCCAAACCGTGAGTGCTAGCATTGGGGCAGCCACAAACCCGTGGTGTAGCATTGTGGCACCCACAACACCGTGATGCAGCATTGTGGCACCCCAACCCGGATTTCTAGATTGTGGCAGCCACAACACCGTAGGCTGATTGTGGCCCCCACAAACCGTGAGTGCTGGCATTGTGGCGCCACAACACCGTATGCTTCATTGTGCCACCCACAACCCCGTGATGCTAGCTTGTGGCCCCAAAACACCGGGGGGATGCTAGCGTATCACCCACAAACCGTGAGTGCTGCTTTGTGGCACCCACAAACCGTGAGTGTAGCACTGTCCCCCCACAACACCGTGAGTTACATTGTGGCAGCCAAAAACCCCTTGAGTGCTAGCATTGTCCCACCCAAAAAACACCGTGAGTGCTGCATTGGGCACCCAAAAACCCTGAGTGTTTGCATTGGGGGGCCCCCCAAAAACACTACCTTTCACCAAGGCAGGTGAAGCCAGAAAACAACAATAGTAATTTTTGTATTCCTTGTTTGTATTATTGATACCAATGAGGAATAAAAAAAAAATATCTAAACATGTAAGTGGATTGTTGAAGTTTTGGAGAAGAAAAGGAGGGAGGCGTGACCTGAGGGAGAGAACGGGGGGTTGGGAGGACGTGACCGGTGAGGGAGAGAAGAGGGGTGAGGGGGACGTGCCCGGGTGAGGGGAAAAGAGGGGAAAGGGAGGACGTGACCGGTGAGGGAGAGAAGAGGGGTGGGGGGGACGTGCCGGGGGGAGGGAGGAGAAAGGGGGGTGAGGGAGACATAATGGGAGGGGTGATGTAGTCTCTCATAACATGTTTACAGCCTTAACATACCAATGTTGAATGATCGATCCTGTTTTGAAAGTGATTGATTGTTTTGAAAGTAACCTGTGTTGCTAGTGCCTTGTTGTGAGGATGACCTGTGTTGAACAGTTCTGACCTGTTTTGCTAAAGTGCCCTGTGTTCTCAGGATTGTTCGTGTTGCTATAGGGCTGACCTGGTGTTACAGGACCTGTGGATTGTGACCTACCGTTGAAAACAGTACCTTGATGTGACAGAGATGTGGCTGCTGACATTTTTTTTCACTTTCATGTGTGATCCTAACCCCGAAAACCATCTACACTTTTATAAACAGTGAAGGGCTCCTCTAACCTTTCGTACCCCTGAAATTTTTTAAAAACTTTGGGAGATGTGATAAAAGGGGAGTGAATTTACACTTGTGGGGGGCTTGTGAAACAAGGGAGGCTCACTGTTGACTTGAAATGTTCATTACTTTTGATGTTGAGCTGGTTTGTGGGTTAATGAAGTTTAGCAAAATTGGAAATAAAAAAGTCTCGAATGAAACCCCCCCATTTTTCCCAACACCACCTACCCCCCCACACAAAAAACACAAACGACCACACCATTTTGGAAACCACACTACCAAACTAAAAAATAGAGAAAGTGCAAAGGTTTGCAGCAAGACTACCCCTGGCTAAGGATATGTCCTCGGGGGGGTTAAAGGGGAAATAAACCGACACCTAGAACAGGGAGATAGGGGGACATGATAACGACATACAAAATACGAGGGGAATTGAAAAGGGGGACGGGATGTTCCAGAGATGGGACACAGAAAAAGGGGGGCACTTTTGGAAGTTTGAAGACAAATAATCCAGGGATTTAGGAAGTATTCTTCAGCCACAAGATGGGGAAAGGGGAAAATTTTTTGGGGAAGCGATGTGTGGAGTGGCCTACATAGCTTTAAGAAAAGGGTATGAAAAGTTTCCCAGGTTCAGGGAGAGTGCCCCTTTAGTAGCGAAAGTGAAAAGGCGGGGCGGGCTGGTCTGGGCCCCTGAAACCCTCAATAGGTGAGTACATTAGGTGGTACACACACAACATACCACACAAACACACACCCCAAACCACACTAAAACACACTCCACACCACACAGTAAAAGTCCAGAGATTGGACACAGTAAAAAGGGGGACACTTTTGGAAGCTGAAGACACGATAATCACAGGGATGTTTGGAAAAGTTTTCTTCAGCCACAGGTAGTCAGTAATGGAATATTTTTGGGGAAAAGCGATGTAGGGAGGAGGACCTCATACTTTAAGCGAGGTTGATAAAGCCACGGTCGGGGAGAGTGACCTAAAGCGATCAGTGAAGGGGGGGGGGCCAGGGACTCGGGGACTCGCCCCCCCGAAACCTAATAGGTGAGTACAATGGGAGACACACACACACACCACACACACCACACCCCACAACACACACAACACACACAACCACAACCCCAAAACCCAACACACAAGACACACAAAACAACACACACACACCGCGCCCCCAACACCCCAAACACACACACAAACCCCCACACACACACACACAAACACACACACACACCACACACAAAACACATCAGTCTTTTCCCCACCGTTTTAATAAAGGCAACTAACTCTTTCACTAATGATGCCCAAATTACTACATCCCACCGACATTTTATCACTATTAAAACCTTTGGTAGAGCGCACGACAAGTAATTATTTGTTAAGGGAGGTCAATAGAAAACTTTGTTGCTCAAAAACTATCAGTTAATTACATGAAAGGGGGAAACCAAGACCCTTAAATTGACACATAAAGAACCCCGTATTATGGCACAGGTTAACCCTTTTTCTTAGACACACGAAAACCCCCCACCCTTAGAACACAAAAAAAACCCTCCACCCTTTTAAAGCACGGGTAAAATCCTCCATATTAGAGAACATTAAAATCCATCTTAAGACACAGGGAAACTCTCCACAATTAGAGCACAATAAACCCCCCCCCCTTAAGCACGGGAAATCCACCGACCAAAATTTAAAACACAGGTAAACCGTCCATCCTTAGGAAAACAAAAACTTCCACCATTAGACACAGGTAAAGTCCATCATTTAGAGTACAGGGGAAACCCCCACCATTAAGACACAGGTAAACCCCCACCATTAGAAACCAGGAAACCCCTCCATCATTGAGACACAGGGAAACTCTTTCCCCCATTAGAGGGGCAAGGGAAAACCCCCACCTTAGAGACACAGGTAAACCCTCCCCATTAAAACAAAAAGGGGAAAACCCCCCACCATTAGAGACCAGGTAAAACCCTCCTCATTTGAGGCACAGGTACGCCAACCACTAATTTCTTGCGCATTTCACCCAGAGGGAAGGGGGTAAAATTAAAACGTCCTTTCGCGTACTCCAAAATCAGCGCCTTGTCTTCACCACGCACCTCTTTCCACGAACCTCCGACGAGGGTTTTATAAAAAACCCCACGCTCCCATTTTTTACGTCTTGATCAAGCAAAAAGAGGGCTGGTAACCCAGGTAAAACGAACAATGTTTTTCTCCCCCACCCCCCCTTCATGTACACCCCACCTTTCCCTGTTTCCCTTGTACCCACTCTTGCTTCCCCCTGTAAGTCACCTCAAAAACACCAACATATGATTTTTGTGGCAAAATGCTTGTTAGGCTATATTGGCCCCCTTTTCGTTTTAGCGCGGCCTCACACCCTTTAATTGGCCAAGCTACACTAAATGAGTTTTCGCAACACAAAAAAGGGGTCAAATACAAAACTCGATCAAGCAAGGGGGGGGAGGCGAAGAAACAAAATGGCCAACAAGGGACCTTAAAACCCCCCTGCAACTTACGATCAAACATCACTGACCAAACCCCTTCATCATATGCTGACACCCTTTTCAGTGATGATAAACCCGAAAGGACCCACGCAGCAGAAAAATTTTAATAGCTTTTTCCCGACAAACAAAATACCGCAACAGCGCAGGTTAGGGTGTTGTGGGAGGGCGGGATTTAAAAGATAATGAATCTGATTCATAGTTTCTCTTTGTTGATGACACAGTTCTTTGGGGGTTTTTAAGAGAAATTGTGAAGGGTGTGGAGGAATTTTGGGGTGTAGTGAAAAAAAGGAAGTGAAAAGGAACATAGAAAATAGAAAGATTGCCCTTAATGAAAAGAAATAATAAAAAGTCCAATAAATAATGACGACGTTTCGCCCGTTGGCCATTAACAATCACACTGTATTTGCCAACAAAAAAAATCTCCCCTGGTACGGAAGTTTTCCTCGTAAATTTCGGATTATTTCCCTTTATAGTCTCGCTCAATGTTTGCCAAACTCCAAAGTGCCCCATGTGTCTACCCTGAACCTTTTCTCGGGAAATTGTATACTGTAATAAAATTTTTTGATTTATATAGTGTTGTTATCTGGTGCTCGAACAGGCTCCATGACACTCGTTACACCCCCGTAACTACAACAGTTAACGCAGACAAAATTAAAAAGGGGAAAAAAATTTAAACTGATTCTCTGGGGTTATTTTCTGAAAAATTGTTGATTTTAATTCATATGTACCCAGTACACATAAACTGTAGCAAACCCGTACAGTTTATGTGTACACCAGTACAGTTTATGTGTACACCATACAGTTTATGTGTAGCACCAAGTACATTTATGTGTAGCACCAGTACAGTTTATGTGTAGCACCAGTACCATAAACTGTAGCAACACCAGACTGTTTAGTTGTACACCAGTACAGTTTATGTGTAGCACCATTACAATTTATGTTGTAGCACCAGTAACAGTTTTAGTGTAGCACCAGTACCAGTATATGTTGTAGCACCAGTACAGTTTCTGTGTAGCACCATACAGTTAATGTGTAAGCACCCAGTACAGTTTATGTGTAGCACCAGTAACAGTTTATGTGTACACCAGTATAACAGTTTAGGTGTTAGCACCAGTATCAGTTTATTGTAGCACCAGTACAGTTTAATGTAACACAGTACAGTTATGTGTAGCAACCGACAGTTTATATGTAGCACCATACAGTTTTAAGTTAGCACCAGTACAGTTTATGTGTAGCCACACCAGTACACTGTAGTTAGTATCAGTACAGTTTATGGTGTAGCCACCAGTACAGTTTTATGTGTACACACATACAGTTTATGTTAGCACCAGTAAAGTTATGTGTAGCACCAGTAAACAGTTTATGTGTACACCAGTACAGTTTTATGTGTAGCACCAGTACACCATAAACTGTAACACCAGTACAGTTTTATGTGTAGCACCTAGTACAGTTTTAATTTGTAGCACCAGTACACATAAACTGTAGCACAAGTACAGTTATGTGTAGCACCATACAGTTATGTGTAGCACCAGTATCAATTTATGTGTAGCACCAGTACAGTTTATCTGTAGCACAGTACAGTTTATGTGTAAGCACCAGTACAGTTTTATGTGTAGCACCAGTCAGTTTATGTGGTGCAACCAGTAACAGTTTTTCTGTGTAGCACCAGTACATTTATGTGTAGGCACCATAACAGTTTATGTGTAGCACCAGTACAGTTTATATTAGCGACCATACAGTTGGTATAAAGTTTTAGCACCAGTACAGTTTATGTGTAGCACCAGTACACTGTATGTGTAGTATCAGACAGTTTAATGTGTAGCCAACAGTACAAGTTTATGTGTAGCACCAGTACAGTATTATGTGTAGCACCATAAAGTTTATGTGTACACCATACAGTTTATGGTGTAAGCACCAGTACAGTTTATGTGTAGCAACACCAGTACAGTTTATGTGTAGCACCAGTACACTGTATGTGAGCACCAGTACAGTTTATGTGTAGCACCAGTACATTTATGTGTAGCACGCAGTACAGTTATGTGTAGCACCAGTACAGTTTTATGTGAAGCACCAGTACAGTTTATGTGTACACCAGTACAGTTTTATGTGAGCACCAACAGTTATGTGTAGCACCAGTACAGTGTTATGTGTAGCACCATACAGTTTAATGTGTAGCACCAGTACAGGTTTAGTGTAGCACCAGTACAGTTTATGTGTAGAACCAGTACAGTTTAATGGTAGCACCAGTACATTTAGTGTAGCACCATACAGTTTATGTGTAGCACCAGTACAGTTTATGTTGTAGCACCCAGTACAGTTTATGTGTAGCACCAGTTCAGTTTATGTGTAGCACAGTACAGTTTATGTGTAGCACCAGTACAGTTTTTTAATTGTACAACCAGTACAGTTTATGTGTAGCACCAGTAAGTTTATGTGTAGCACCAGTACAGTTTTATGTGTACAACCAGTATCAGTTATGTGTAGCACCAGTACAGTTTATTGTAGCACCAGTACAGATTTATGTGTAGCAACCAGTACAGTTTATGTGTAGCACCATACAGTTTATTTGTACAACCGGTACAGTTTATGTGTAGCAACCAGTACAGTTTTATGTTGTAGCCCATACAGTTTATGTGTAGCACCAGTACAGTTTAATGTGTAAGCTACCAGACAGTTTATGTGTGCACCAGTACAGTTTTTGTGTAGCACAAGTACAGTTCATTGTTAGCACCCAGTACAGTTTATGTTGTAGCACCCAGTACAGTTATGTGTAGCACCAGTACAGTTTTATGTTAGCACCATACAGTTTATGTGTATGCAACCAGTACAGTTTATGTGTAGCACAGTACACCTGTATGTGTAGTATCAGCTGGTACTGCAGAGTTCTTCATATTTATTACCCTCCTAATAGGTCATTTATAACCTCCTTGCATGGTTACCTTTTATCTGAAATAGTTGTTACTGTCTAGGTTGAGCAGCCTGAACAATACATAATGGTCCGGTGTTCCCTGTATCACTGAATCGCTGTCTCAGTATAAACATGCCTTTAAACCTTCAGCTTAAATTAACAAGAGGTCAGAACCCTCAGGTGCCAACAAGTCTCTTGAACATTTTACCCACTCTTTACATTAATTATAATTGTTATGGAAGAAAAAATACGGAGGTACAGAAACCTTGGGTTATTTTACTTCAGTTTACTGGTTTACACCTGCTCTGTTTT
>NC_069441.1:75000-87500 GCF_026875155.1 Cherax quadricarinatus
GAAGCAGTTGCTGGACACATGGTCCAGCCTGTCCAGGTCTCATTTGCAGTCCTGCCTCATCCTCGTCCCGATTTAATTCTTCTCATCAACTTCACGTCATCTGGCGAACAGGGGCACTTCCAGATCTATTCCTTCATCATGTCGTTCATCATATATCAACAATAGCCTGGTCCTAGAACTGACCCCTTGTGGGACCCCGCTCGTAACAGGCGGCCCACTGTGATACCTCTTCACGTACCATGACTCGTTGCTGCTCCTGTCAGGTATTCCCTTATCCATTGCAGTGCCCTCCCTCTACTGCGCCTGAATCCTCCAGCTTCTGCAGCTAATTCTCTTGTGGGGAACTGGTGTCAAAGGCCTTCCCTGCAGTCAAGAAAACGCAAATCAACCACCCCTCTCTCTCGTGCTTACTTCTTTACCTTGTCCAAAAACTCCAGAGTTTGTGATACAAGATTTGCCTTCCCTGAACCCAGCTGGTTTCATTTATAATCTTGTTCCTTTCCAGGTGTTCGACCACTCTCCTTCCTGATAATCTTCTCCATGACTTTGCACACAATACATGTCAGAGACACAGGTCTGTAGTTTAGTGCCTCGTTTCTGTTTCCTTCCTTAAATAGGGGGACTATATTAGCTGGTCTTCCATTTCTCAGGTATTGCCCCAGTTTTCAAGGGATGTGTTGAAGATTGTGGGGTTAGAGGCACGCACAGCATCTCTGCTCCTTTCTCAAAGGACCCATGGGGAGTATGTTGTCCGGTCCCTCGCCTTGAGGTGTCAAGGTCACTTAAGAGCTTCTTCAACTCCTCCCTCGTTGTTCGTATGTCATCCAACACTTGTTGGTATATTCCCCTTGATGTTCCCTTCTGTGATGACCTTCACACAGCCCTTCCTGTCTCTACTGTAAAACTTTTCCTTTAAACTCCGTTTCAGCTCCTCACATACCTCCTGATCATTTCTGTGAGTTCTCCACCTTCTGTCCTTATAATCTTGATCACCTGGTCTTTGACTGTTGTCTTCCTCCTGAGGTGCTATACAAGAACAGTTTGGGTCAGTCTTGATTCTCGATGCTGTGTCATTTCATACATACTGTCAGCTGGGCCTCCCCCTTACCTGTGGCTACTCATTCTGGCTCTGCGACTGATCTCCCTATTTCGTGTGTTTCTCTGCCTTCTGTACTTTTTCCATTCTCCTATTGCATTTGTTTTTGTGCACCTTCCTACACCGCGGGTAAAACCAGGGGCTCGTTCTGGGTCTTCCCATGTTACTGTTGGCCCTTGGGAATTAACCTTTCCACTGCCTCCTTGCATTTTGTTGTTACTATTCCATCATTTCATTTACTACTGCTTTCCTGCCAGCTCTCTGTCCCACTGGACCCTCCAGCAAGAAGTTCTCACCCTATGTAGTCCCCTCTTTATTATCAGCTTTTCCCATTCACTCCTGTTATCTCTCCCTTGCAGCTTCTACTTTATTCAAAAGCACAGAACGCACTTGGTCGCTAGCTCCTAGGGGACTCTCATACTTATGTTTCCTCATATCTGGCTGAGCTGCCCAGGGGAACACAAGGTCCAATCTTGCTGTTCAATCCTCCCCTCTCACTCTGGTATGTCCTTAGACATGTTGTGCATTGAGTTTTCCAGCACCACTTCCAACTCCTGGCTCTCCATGTTTCGGGACCCCCATGTGGCTCCAGGTTTTCCCAGCAATCATCCTGTCTGTGGTTTTGAAAATCCCCCATAACCAGCAACATGCTTCTTGCCTGAGTGAGCTCTTTCTTGCCACCTCAGCAAGTGGTGTCCACCATTGCTCTGTTGCTCTCTTCATATTCCTCTCTTTGGCCTCCTGCAGTTTCTGTGTGGATTATACATACTGCAATGACCACTTGTATTCCCCAGACTGGAAGGTGGTACCTGTATGTATGTTCTCTTTCTCCCCTCCTCATCTATTTCCTTCCATTTTCACGGAATTTCCCATCTGTTTTTTACGAGCGAGCAACTCCAACTCCCCCCTGGCCCCTTCTATCTTTTCCTCATGATCTGGTATCCTGTGGGAAGATTGCATCTGTTTATGTCTCCATGAGTTTTGATTTCTGAAACTGCTTGATGTCTGGGAACTTCTCATTGATTCTTGCCATTCCTGCATGTTTATTTTTTCGTTAATCCTCTGCATTTTGGTGTACCAAACCTTCAACTTCCTTGTTCTAATACAGTAAACTGGGTGCGGGGGGTGGAAACCAGAGGGATCGGTGTGTGATGGTTTGTTTTGGATTGTTCATTGCCTTGGGGGTGTCGTGGCTGGAGTCCTTCTCGGTGTTTCTGGGGGTGCGCTTGTCCTTCCATTTGATCCTGGATTATTCTGCTCTCCTTTTTCATTTCCTCCCATTTCTCCTTTCGTTTTTTGAACTCTCTCTTCATTGTCCTCCTTTACGGTCCTGTGTTCTGTCCTGCGTTCGAGGTAAACACTCCGGAACTCTCCGCTTGCCTCTCAGCCGTGCTTTCTCCTGCAGATCATGGTTCGGTTGATTACTTGAGAGGGCCGATTCCTTATTTGTGAACCACCCATTCTCCGAAAATTTGGCCACCTGGTCATGTCCCCCTCACCTATCACCTTCATGATATCTTCAATCGCCATTTTTCTCCTCCTGCTTTCTTTCATCATAAGTTTCCCTATTACTTCGTCTAGTCATAGACAAAACACGGATCTTTCCCTTTCCACCTCCCACTGTGACCTCCCAATTGCAAATTCCTCTGATTGTGTTTTAGTTTCCTTCCCGTGGAGTGTTCCTTCCTTCATCCCTCCCTGTTTTGCCCCTATGCTTTCTTGTTTTATATCCTTCCTGCTCACCTGCTCCTGGCCCCCACAGGTTATCTGTAAGGTCCTTGCACATGTCCTAGTTCCTTCAATGTCTTCCAACCTCTAATTCTGAGCTAGTGTGCTTCCCTGTCTTTGTTTGGCCACATGTGGGTTTTGACAGGACCTCTGCACACAGTTTATTTTCCATGCTTTCCTTCAGACCTGTTGTCGTGTTTGATGTAGCCAATGCCGATTCTACTTCTGTAATATCTTTGTCTCTGTGCTGTTTTCAGATGTCTCAGCTCCTCTTCTAATCTCTCTATCTTGATTTCTACTGCTGTGGCCTGTTGCTTCCCCTTCTGCATTCTGCGCTAACCTCTCTTCCATCTTCCTTTCCTCCAGCTCACTAGTCTCCTTCCCCAGTCCTTCCTACCTTTTTTTTGAGCATCTACCCTCCCATTCCTCACTCCCAGATTCGTCCTTGGAGCCCCTTGGTCCCTCATCCTGGTTGAGGGGAGGGGAATAGATGGTTAGGAGAGGGGATGGATGGTTGTGGGGGAGGGGGAGGATGGTTATTGAGGGGTAGAGATAAGTTGGGGAGGGGGTTAGATGGTTTGAGGGAGAGAGGGGGATGGATGGTTTTTTTTTTTTTTATTATGGGGGAGGGGAGGATGGTTATTGGGGAGGGAGGGTGGTAGTTGGGGGGGTTAGACGGTTTGGGAGGGGTTAGGTGTTGGTGGAGGGGTAGGTGGCAAAGGTGAGGTGGTTAGGGAAGGGGGAGAGGTGGTTTAGGGGAGGGGGTACGTGTTTTTGTGTCAAGTGTTTTGTGTCAAGTGGTGGAGGGTGTGTGATTGTGTGTGTGTGTGGTATGTGCGTGTGTGTGTGCATGGTGTGTGGTGTGTGTGGTGTGGTGTGGTTGTGGTGTGTGTGTTGTGGTGTGTGTGTGCGGTGTGTGTGGTGTGGTGTTGTGGTGTGTTTGTGTGTGTGTTGTGTGTTGTGTTGTGTTTGTGTGTGTTGTGTGTGTGTGGTGTGTGTGTGGGGTGTGTGTGGTGTGGTGTGTGTGTGTGTGTGAGTGGGTGCTGTGTGTTGTGTGTGGTGTGTGTTGGTTTGTGTGGTGTGTGTGTGGTGTGTGTGTGTGTGTGTGTGTGTGTGTGGGTGTGGTGTGGTGTGTGTGTGTGTATGTGTGTGTTATGTGTGTGTGTGGTGTGTGTGTGTGTTTGTGTTTGTGTGTGTGTGTGTGTGGTATGTGCTTATGTTATGTATTGTATGTGGTGTGTATGTGTGTGTGTGTATGTATGTGTGTGTGTGTGTGTGTGTGTGTGTGTGTGAGTGTGTGTGTCTACCCTTGTGTGTGTGTGCTTGTGTATGAGGGAGGGAGGGTTAGGGGGGTAGGTTGTGTTGTTGAAAGATCCTCGTGTAGGCAAACAAATTTTCATCATTTATCTTTCCCTATTATCTACTCTCTCCACATATTGCTCTTTCGGGATTATACGTATTAATTGTTTGCTTGGTTATATCATTTTCCCTTGTCACATTGAAAGAGGACTCCTACGTCCTCAGTATCTTACTGCTAAAACTCCGGTAGTAACACTGGCCTGTGGGCGTGTGTGCATTGTGGTGGTGTGTGAGTGTGTGTGTGTGTGTGAGAGAGAATCTTGTGCGGTGTAATGACTGGCCGCAACTTCTTGGAGTCCCTGACACAACCCTCCTGGGACCTACCCTAGCAGCCGGTCTTACAATGTTGCCCATTAAAAGCTTGTCCCACCTACCTTCTCACACTCCGTCAACACTATATTCTCTTGTCTTAATGCTATTTCTATTCTAATTCTGGTAATAGCTTGCAGGAGTGAGTGACTACCAGTACAAACAGTATGCAAAGGCCACCAGGCCCTTCAACATGCAAACCACAAATAGGCGAATAAACTTGCGGTGACAGTTGCAGCTGCTGATGACGATAGTCCGTCGTCGTAGGCCTTAAATCCCTATTTTGGAGATCACTTCAACCCGTATGATTATAACCCATTGCTCATACATCCCGCTTCCTCACGCGATTTTCACTCTTCCACAGATGATAGTATACACTTCACATTATATGCACCATCACTTTATATATATAATGGCACACAACTTGGTGTGCCATGAGTGTATGTGTGTATGTGTGTGTGTGTGTGTGTGTGTACTCACCTATTTAATCACCTATTTTGTGGTTGCCGGGGTCGAGTCCTACTCCTGGGCCCGCCTCTTCACCGGTTGCTACTAGGCCCTCTCTCTCCCCGCTCCATGAGCATTTAATCAAACATCGTCCTTAAAACTGTGTATGTTCCCTCCTGGTCCACTAACGTCTTTTCTAGCCTATTCGAAACACTGCCTTACAACTCTATGAACTGAAGAAATACTTCCTAACAATCTCTCTGACTCATTGTTTCTCAACTTCCAATTGTGGCCTCTTGTTTCTTTCTTCTGTGTCCCCTCCCCTCTCCTGGAACAATCCTGTCCCTTCTTGTCCACCTGTCTATTCCACGCAGTATTTGTATATGTCCGTTTTTCATGTCTCCCCCGACCCTCCTGTCCTCCAGTGTCGTTCAGGCCGATTTCCCTTAATCTTTCTTTCAATAGGACCATTCCCCCTTTACTCTGGAACTAACCTTGATTGCAAAACTCATTGTACTTTCTCTAGTTTCTTGACGAGCTTTATCAAGTGCGGGTTCCAAAAGGTGCTGCATACTCCAGTATGGTCCCTGACATACACGGTGTAGCACGTCTTGAATGATTTCTTACTAAGGTATCCGGAGATGCTGTGTGGGTATGTGTGTGTGTGTGTATGTGTGTGTGTATCTTGGTGTTGTGTATGTGTGTGTGTGTGTGTGTATGAGTGTGTTGTGTGTGTGTGTATGTGTGTGTGTGTGTGTGTGATGTGTGTGTGTGTGTGTGTGTGTGTGTGTGTGTGTGTGTGTGTGTTGTGTTATGTGTGTACTCACCTAATTGTACTCAACTAATTTGTGGTTTGCAGGGGTCCGAGACTCAGCTCCCTGGCCCCGCGCCTCTTCACTGATCGCTACTGGATCCTCTCTCTCTCTGCTTCCTGAGCTTTGCATTAATACCTCTTCGGGTTAAAAAAACGTAATGTAATGGTTACCCCTGCCTCCACTACTTACTTGCTAGGCTATTCCACTTGCTGACAACCTATGACTGAAGAAATACATCCCTAACGTCCCCAGTGACTCGTCTTAGTCTTCAGCTTCTAGTTGGTGACCCCTTGTCCCTGTGGTCCCCTTCCGGAACATCCTATCTCTGTCCACCTTTTCTATCCCCGCGTAATCTTGTATTCGTTATCATGTCTCCCCTGACCCTTCAGTCCTCCAGTGTCATCAGTCCGATTCCTTATTAACCTTTCCTCGTACGACATCCCTGAGCTCTGGGACTAGCCTTGTTGCCAAACCCTTTGTATTTCTCTAACTTCTTGCGTGCTTGACCAGGTGTGGGTTCCAGACTGGTGCTGCATACTCCAGTATGGCCTAACATACACTGTGTGAGTGGTCTTGACGATTCCTTATTAGGTATCGGAAACGCATTCTCAGGTTTGCCAGCGCCCGTAGCTGCAGCGTTTATTTTGGTTGAATGTGTGCCTCCGTGATGTGCTCGGTGTTATGGTCACCCCAAGGTCTTGTCTCTCCCAGATGAGGTCTGTAGTCTTTGTCCACCTGCCTATACTCCCTGTCTGCGGTCTTCTTTGCCCCTCCCCAATCTTCATGACTTTGCATTTTTGGGCTGGAATTGAATTCAGAAGCCAGTTGCTGGACCACATGTCAGCCTGTCCAGGTCTCTTTGCAGTTCGCTGCGTCATCCTCGTTCCGATTTAATTCTCTCAATCAACTTCACGTCATCTGCGAACAGGGACACTTCAGAGTCTATATCCTTCCATCATGTCGTTCCACTATATATCAAAATAGGCACTGTCCTAGAACTGACCCCTGTGGACCCCCCGCTCGTAACAGGCGCCCACGGTGATACCTATTCACGTACCATGACTCGGGGCTGCCCGTCCCCTGGTCAGGTATTCCCCTTATCCATTGCCGTGCCCTTCCCTTTTACGTGTGCATGATTCCCTCCAGCTTCTGCACTAATCCTTCTTGTGGGGAACTGTGTCAAAGGCCTTCCTGCAGTCTAGGAAAACGCAATCTACCCAACCTCCTCTCTCATGTCTTTTACTTCTGTTTACCTGTCATAAAACTCCCGGAGGTTTTGTGATACAAGATTTGCCTGTCCATGAACCCATCTGTTTTCATTATTATAATCTTGTTCCTTTCCAGGTGGGGGGGTTCGACCACTCATCCTCCTGATAATCTTCTCATGGACTTTGCAACACAATACATGTCAGAGACACAGGTCTGTAGTTTAGTGCCTCGTTTTCTGTTTCCTTGTCTTAAATATGGGGACTACATTTACTTGTCTTCCATTTCTCAGGCATTTTGGCCCAGTTTCAAAGGATGTGTTGAAGATTGTGGTTAGAGCACGCACAGCATCTCTGCTCCTTCTCTAAGGACTCCGTGGGGAGATGTTGTCCGGTTCCCATCACCTTTGAGGTGATCAAGGTCACTTAAGAGCTTCTTCACCTCCTCCTCCAGTTGTTCGTAGCATCCAACCTTGTTGGTATATCTCCCCTGAATGTTCCCTTCTGTTCTGGTCTTCCCTCCCCCCCCCAACAGCCCCTTCCTGTCCTCTACTGTAAAAACTTCCTTAAATCTCCTGTTCAGCTCGCTCACATGACCCCTGATCATTTCTTGTGAGTTCTCCACCTTCTGTACTTAATCTGAACACCTGGTCTTTGACTGTTGTTCTTCCCTCCTGATGTGGCTATACAACATTTTCGGGTCTGTCTTGATTCTCGATGCTTGGGTCTTTTTCATACTGTCGCTGGGCCTCCCTCCTTACCTGTGCGTACTCATGTCCTGCTCTGCTCTGCGACTGATCTCCCTATTTTCGTGTGTTCTCTGCCTTCTGTACTTTTTTTCCATTCTCTATTGCACTTGTTTTTGGCCCTCCTTACACACGTCGGGTGAACCAGGGGCTTTTTCTGTGTCTTCCTGTCCCCCCGTTGTACTGTTGCCCCCTTGGGAATGAACCTTTCCACTGCTCCTGCATTTTGTTGCTACAATATTCCATCATTTCATTTACTGGCTTTCCTGCGCAAGTTCTCTGTCCCACTGGACCTCCCGCAGGAAGTTCTCAACCTATTGTAGTCCCCTCTTTTATAATCAGGGCTTTTCTCCCATTCTACTCCTCTTATTCTCTTCCACTTGCAGCTCTACTATGTAATTCAAAGCACAGAACCACGTGGTCGCTACTCCTAGGGGACTCTCATACTTGATGTCCTCAGTCTGAGGCTGCCCCAGGGTGAACACAAGGTCAATCTTGCATGGTTCATCCTCCCCTCCACTCTGGTATGTCCTTAACATGTTGGTGCATGAGAGTTTGTTTTTCCAGCACCACGTCCAACATCCTGGCTCTCCATGTTTCGGGAACCCCCCATGTGGCTCACAGGTTTTCCCAGTCAATCTCCCTGTGGTTGAAATCCCCCATAACCAGCAACTTTTGCTCTGCTGGAGTGAGCTCTTCTTGCCACCTCGCAAGTGTGTCCACCCATTGCTCTGTTGCTCTCTTCATATTCCTCTCTGGCCCTCCTGCAGTTCTGTGGTGGATTATACATCACTGCAATGACCACTTGTGGTCCCCCCCCAGACTGAAGTGTACCTGCATGTGTAGTCCTCTTTCTCCCGTCTCATCTATTCCTTCCATTTTCTCGAATTTCCCTCTGTTTTTTACGAGCAGAGCAACCCCACCACCCCTCCTGCCCCCTTCTATCTTTCCTCATGATCTGGTATCCTGTGGAAGATTGCATCTGTTTCTTGTCTCCATGATTTTGTTTCTGTAACTGCTATGATGTCTGGGGACTTCTCATTGATTCTTTCTTGCCATTCCTCATGTTTATTCGTTAATCCATCTGCATTTGTGTACCAAACCTCAACTTCTGTTTCTAATAACTGTTACTTGGTGCGGGGGTGGAAACAGAGGGATCGGTGTGTGATTGGTTTGGTTTTGGATTGTTCCAGTTGCCTTGGGGGTGTCGTGGCTGGGTCCTTCTGCAGGTGTTTCTGGGGGTGCGCTGTCCTTCCATTTTGATCCTGGGTCATTCGCTCATCCTTTTTCATTTCCTCCATTTTCTCCTTTCCGTTTTTGAACTCTCTCTTTTCATGTCTTCCTTTTCATACTGTTGTTCTGTCTCGGTCGAGTTACAACACTCCGAAACTGCCTGCTTGCCTCTCAGCCGTGCTTGCCCTCCCTGCAGGATAATGGTTCGGGGTTGATTCTGCATTGAAAATTACTTTGAGAGGCCGATCCTTTTCTTTGTGAACCACCCAATTCTCCGAAATTGCACCTGGGTCATGTCCCCCCTCGCCTATCACCTTCATGATTCTTCAATCGCTTTTTTCTCCTCCTGCTTTCTTCTCATCATAAGTTACCCCTTAGCATCGTCTAGCCCATAGACAAACAACGGATCATCCCTTTCCACCTCCCACTGTGACTCCCATTGCATCCTCTGATGTGTTTTAGGTTCCTATCCCGTGGAGTGTTCCTTCCTTCGTCCTCTACCCTCGTTATGGCCCCTATGTCCTTCAGTGGTTTTATCCTCCTGCTCACCTGCTCCTGGCCCACCAGGTATCTGGTAAGGTCTTGCACATGTCCTAGTTCCTTCGATGTCTTCAACCTCTCTTTCTGTCCTAGTGTGGGCTCCCTTTCTTTGTTTTTGGCCCCATGTGGTTTGACAGGACCTCTGCATATAGTTTTAGTTTCCATGCTTCCTTCAGACCTGTTGCTGTGTTTAATTTAGCCATTGCCGGACAGCTACTTCTGTAATTTCTTTGTCTCTGTGCTGTTTTCAGATGTCTCTAGCTCCTCTTCTAATCTCTCTATCTGATTTTCTGCTCTGTGGCCTGATGCTTCCAACCTTCTGCATTCTGCTGCTAACCTCTCCTCCATCTTCCTTTCCATCTCATCTATCTCCTTCCCCATCTTCCTCCCTTTTTTTTTGAGCTCTATCTTCCCATTCCTCCCTCTCAGATTAGTCCTTGGAACCCCTTGTCCCCCTCATACTGGTTAGGGGGAGGGGAATAATGGTTAGGAGAGGGATGATGGTTGTGGGGAGGGGGAGGTGGTCATTGGAGGGTAAGATCGTTGGGGAGGGAGTTAGATGGTTTGTGGGGAGAGAGGGGATGTATGGTTATGGGGGAGGGGGAGGATTGTTATTGGAGGGAGGTTGTTGGGCGGGGGTTAGACGGTTTGGGGAGGGTTAGTTGGTTTGGGGGAGGGTAGGTGGCTAAGGTGAGGTGTTTAGGGAAGGGGTGGTACGGTTGGTGTCTAAGTGTTTGTGTCAAGATGGTGGAGGTGTGGTGTGTGTGTGTGTGTGTACTTCACCTATTGTACTCACCTAGTTTTGAGGTTGCGGTGGTCGAGTCCCGAGCTCCTGGCCCCGCCCTCTTCACTGATCGCTACTAGGTCACTCTCACCCCAGCCGTGAGCTTTAATCATACCTCTGCTTAAAGCTATGTATGGATCCTGCCTCCACTACATCGCTTCCCAAACTATTCCACTTACTGACTACTCTGTGGCTGAAAGAAATACTTCCTAACATTCCCTGTGATTCAACTGGGTCTTTAGCTTCCAACTGTGTCCCCTTGTTACTGTGTCCAATCTCTGGAACATCCTGTTTTTGTCCACCTTGTCAATTCCCCTCAAGTATTTGTATGACGTTATCATGTCCCCCCTACTCTCCTGTCCTCCCAGTGTCGTCAGTTGATTTCCTTAAACCTCTCTCGTAGACATACCTCTTAGCTCTGACTATCTTGTTGCAAACCTTTGCACTTTCTCTAGTTTCTTTACGTGCTTGGCCTATGTGTGGGTTCCAAACTGGTGCCGCATACTCCAATATGGCCAACGCATACGGTGTACAGGCCTTAACGATTCCTTATTAAGATGTCGGAATGCTGTTCGAGTTTGCGAGGCGCCCATATGCTGCACAGTTTATTTGTTGATGTGCGCTTCAGGAATGTGCATGGAGTTATACTCACGCCCAAGATCTTTTTCCCATGAGTGAGTTTGTAGTCTCTGAACCCCCTAGACTGTACTCCGTCTGCGGCCTTTCCCTTTGGCCTCCCAATCTTCATGAACTTTGCACTTGGTGGGACTGAACTCCAGAGCCAAATTGCTGGACCAGGTCCTGCAATCCTGTCTAAGATGGAGGATCACTGTTGTAGTTGTCTGCCTGGTCCTTCGATCTGAGTGATTCTTCTCATCACATCACGCATCTGGCAAACAGGACAACCTCAGAGTCCTATTCCTTCCGTCATTCGTTCACAAATATCAGAAACAGCACTGGTCCTAGGACTGCCCCTGCGGGAAAATCCCCGGCTCCATGACACTCGTTTACACACGTAACTACAACGAGTGAAGCGCAGGACCATTTAAAAAGGAGAAAATATTGAATTCTGAGTCTCTGGGAAGATCATCATCTCTAGAAACATTGTTGATTTTATAATCATATGTAGCACCAGTACACATAAAACTGTAGCACCAGTACAGTTTATGTGTACACCAGTACAGTTTATGTGTACACCATACAGTTTATGTGTAGCACCAAGTACATTTATGTGTAGCACCAGTACAGTTTATGTGTAGCACCAGTACCATAAACTGTAGCAACACCAGACTGTTTAGTTGTACACCAGTACAGTTTATGTGTAGCACCATTACAATTTATGTTGTAGCACCAGTAACAGTTTTAGTGTAGCACCAGTACCAGTATATGTTGTAGCACCAGTACAGTTTCTGTGTAGCACCATACAGTTAATGTGTAAGCACCCAGTACAGTTTATGTGTAGCACCAGTAACAGTTTATGTGTACACCAGTATAACAGTTTAGGTGTTAGCACCAGTATCAGTTTATTGTAGCACCAGTACAGTTTAATGTAACACAGTACAGTTATGTGTAGCAACCGACAGTTTATATGTAGCACCATACAGTTTTAAGTTAGCACCAGTACAGTTTATGTGTAGCCACACCAGTACACTGTAGTTAGTATCAGTACAGTTTATGGTGTAGCCACCAGTACAGTTTTATGTGTACACACATACAGTTTATGTTAGCACCAGTAAAGTTATGTGTAGCACCAGTAAACAGTTTATGTGTACACCAGTACAGTTTTATGTGTAGCACCAGTACACCATAAACTGTAACACCAGTACAGTTTTATGTGTAGCACCTAGTACAGTTTTAATTTGTAGCACCAGTACACATAAACTGTAGCACAAGTACAGTTATGTGTAGCACCATACAGTTATGTGTAGCACCAGTATCAATTTATGTGTAGCACCAGTACAGTTTATCTGTAGCACAGTACAGTTTATGTGTAAGCACCAGTACAGTTTTATGTGTAGCACCAGTCAGTTTATGTGGTGCAACCAGTAACAGTTTTTCTGTGTAGCACCAGTACATTTATGTGTAGGCACCATAACAGTTTATGTGTAGCACCAGTACAGTTTATATTAGCGACCATACAGTTGGTATAAAGTTTTAGCACCAGTACAGTTTATGTGTAGCACCAGTACACTGTATGTGTAGTATCAGACAGTTTAATGTGTAGCCAACAGTACAAGT
>NC_069441.1:92500-103916 GCF_026875155.1 Cherax quadricarinatus
ACTCATTCTGGCTCTGCGACTGATCTCCCTATTTCGTGTGTTTCTCTGCCTTCTGTACTTTTTCCATTCTCCTATTGCATTTGTTTTTGTGCACCTTCCTACACCGCGGGTAAAACCAGGGGCTCGTTCTGGGTCTTCCCATGTTACTGTTGGCCCTTGGGAATTAACCTTTCCACTGCCTCCTTGCATTTTGTTGTTACTATTCCATCATTTCATTTACTACTGCTTTCCTGCCAGCTCTCTGTCCCACTGGACCCTCCAGCAAGAAGTTCTCACCCTATGTAGTCCCCTCTTTATTATCAGCTTTTCCCATTCACTCCTGTTATCTCTCCCTTGCAGCTTCTACTTTATTCAAAAGCACAGAACGCACTTGGTCGCTAGCTCCTAGGGGACTCTCATACTTATGTTTCCTCATATCTGGCTGAGCTGCCCAGGGGAACACAAGGTCCAATCTTGCTGTTCAATCCTCCCCTCTCACTCTGGTATGTCCTTAGACATGTTGTGCATTGAGTTTTCCAGCACCACTTCCAACTCCTGGCTCTCCATGTTTCGGGACCCCCATGTGGCTCCAGGTTTTCCCAGCAATCATCCTGTCTGTGGTTTTGAAAATCCCCCATAACCAGCAACATGCTTCTTGCCTGAGTGAGCTCTTTCTTGCCACCTCAGCAAGTGGTGTCCACCATTGCTCTGTTGCTCTCTTCATATTCCTCTCTTTGGCCTCCTGCAGTTTCTGTGTGGATTATACATACTGCAATGACCACTTGTATTCCCCAGACTGGAAGGTGGTACCTGTATGTATGTTCTCTTTCTCCCCTCCTCATCTATTTCCTTCCATTTTCACGGAATTTCCCATCTGTTTTTTACGAGCGAGCAACTCCAACTCCCCCCTGGCCCCTTCTATCTTTTCCTCATGATCTGGTATCCTGTGGGAAGATTGCATCTGTTTATGTCTCCATGAGTTTTGATTTCTGAAACTGCTTGATGTCTGGGAACTTCTCATTGATTCTTGCCATTCCTGCATGTTTATTTTTTCGTTAATCCTCTGCATTTTGGTGTACCAAACCTTCAACTTCCTTGTTCTAATACAGTAAACTGGGTGCGGGGGGTGGAAACCAGAGGGATCGGTGTGTGATGGTTTGTTTTGGATTGTTCATTGCCTTGGGGGTGTCGTGGCTGGAGTCCTTCTCGGTGTTTCTGGGGGTGCGCTTGTCCTTCCATTTGATCCTGGATTATTCTGCTCTCCTTTTTCATTTCCTCCCATTTCTCCTTTCGTTTTTTGAACTCTCTCTTCATTGTCCTCCTTTACGGTCCTGTGTTCTGTCCTGCGTTCGAGGTAAACACTCCGGAACTCTCCGCTTGCCTCTCAGCCGTGCTTTCTCCTGCAGATCATGGTTCGGTTGATTACTTGAGAGGGCCGATTCCTTATTTGTGAACCACCCATTCTCCGAAAATTTGGCCACCTGGTCATGTCCCCCTCACCTATCACCTTCATGATATCTTCAATCGCCATTTTTCTCCTCCTGCTTTCTTTCATCATAAGTTTCCCTATTACTTCGTCTAGTCATAGACAAAACACGGATCTTTCCCTTTCCACCTCCCACTGTGACCTCCCAATTGCAAATTCCTCTGATTGTGTTTTAGTTTCCTTCCCGTGGAGTGTTCCTTCCTTCATCCCTCCCTGTTTTGCCCCTATGCTTTCTTGTTTTATATCCTTCCTGCTCACCTGCTCCTGGCCCCCACAGGTTATCTGTAAGGTCCTTGCACATGTCCTAGTTCCTTCAATGTCTTCCAACCTCTAATTCTGAGCTAGTGTGCTTCCCTGTCTTTGTTTGGCCACATGTGGGTTTTGACAGGACCTCTGCACACAGTTTATTTTCCATGCTTTCCTTCAGACCTGTTGTCGTGTTTGATGTAGCCAATGCCGATTCTACTTCTGTAATATCTTTGTCTCTGTGCTGTTTTCAGATGTCTCAGCTCCTCTTCTAATCTCTCTATCTTGATTTCTACTGCTGTGGCCTGTTGCTTCCCCTTCTGCATTCTGCGCTAACCTCTCTTCCATCTTCCTTTCCTCCAGCTCACTAGTCTCCTTCCCCAGTCCTTCCTACCTTTTTTTTGAGCATCTACCCTCCCATTCCTCACTCCCAGATTCGTCCTTGGAGCCCCTTGGTCCCTCATCCTGGTTGAGGGGAGGGGAATAGATGAGACATAGCGAACTACTTAGAGCACTTATACACATCACACAAGCTTATTGTACATATTTGTAATATCTTATTAAATGTTAATGTACCAGACGGTACTTAAGAATTATAAATGCGATATGTGCTTTCAGCACAATAATACTGTACTCGAGAGAAGTGATTATTATTATTTTGATTATTATTAATTTAATTTAATTTGATAATATACCTCTAGACGATACTCAATAAATTTATTAAATTTTATTTTCTCTAGTTAGTAGCCTACCAGTTGTAATCCTGAAGCTCTATTGAATCATACTGAATTCTAATGGATAATTGGACAAGGATACTGACTACTTGTTACGAAAACCAGTAACAGGCTGGATGCTAGAAGGGCAGTCCTTTATAGTATTCACTGGAGATCTCTAAGCTTTTAGAATCGCGTTTTTTTGTAACAGGTGCAAACCTCTCCTCAGCTTCCATGCATATTGTTGCCACATATTCAATCATCTCGTTTACTGACTTCTCTGCCAGTTCTCTGTCCCACTGAACCCCGTTCGCGAAGCTCTTCATGCGCGCTTATTCCCCTTTCATCTAGTTTGGCTTCATTCGCCCGGCCCTTCGTTCTTCTCCCCTCCACTTGTAACTCTACTATGTACTCGAAGCTCAGAACCACACGATCACTGGCCTCCAGGGGTCTTTCATGTGTGATGTCCTTAATATCTGCACTACACAAGGTGAATACTAGGTCCAGTCTCACTGGTTCATCCTCTCCTCTCTCTCTGGTAGTGTCCCTTACGTGTTGGTACATGAGGTTTTTCAGTACCACCTCCATCATCTTAGCCCTCCATGTTTCTTGGCCCCCATGTGGCTCCAAGTTCTCCCAATAAATTTCCTTGTGGGTGAAGTCACCCATGATCAGTAACCTTGCCCTGCTCGCATGAGCCCTTCTGGCCACTCCAGCCAGTGTGTCAACCATCGCTCTATTGCTATCATCATACTCTTGCCTTGGCCTCCTGCTGTTCTGTGGTGGGTTATACATCAGTGCAATTACCACCTTGGGACCTCCAGACTGAAGACTGTGTGTTTGTGTGTGTGTGTGTGTGTGTGTGTGTGTGTGTGTGTGTGTGTATGTGTGTGTGGGGTACTCACCTAGTTGAGGTTGCAGGGGTCGAGTCCAAGCTCCTGGCCCCGCCTCTTCACTGGTGCGTGTGTATGTGTGTGTGTGTGTGTATGTGTGTGTGTGTGTGTGTGTGTGTGTGTGTGTGTGTGTGTGTGTGTGTGTGGGGTGTGTGTGTGTGTGTGTGTGTGTGTGTGTGTGTGTGTGATGAGCGCCTCAGGAGATGTGCCTGGTATTTTACTTATTCCAAGATCCTTTTCTTGAGTGAAGTTTGCAGTCTTTGGCCCCTAGCCTGTACTCTGTCTGCAGTTTTCTTTGACCTTCCCCAATCTTCATGACTTTACACTTGGTGGGGTTAAACTCCAGAAGTCAGTTATCTGACCGATTGCAGCCTGTCCAGATCCCTTTGTAGTCCTACCTGATCCTCATCTACTTGAATTCTCCGCATTAACTTCACGTCTTCTGCAAACAGAGACACCTCTGAATTTATCCCTTCCGTCATGTCATTCACCTATACGAGAAACAGCACCGGCTGACCATTGCAGAACCCCGCTCGTCGCATGCGCTAACTCAGACACCTCGGCATGTACCATCACCCGATGTTTCCTTCCTGTCAGGTATCCTCTGATCCATTGCAGTGCTTTTCCTGTTATTCCTGCCTGCTCCTCTAACTTTTGCACTAATCTCCTGTGCAGAGCAGTGTCAAAAGCCTTCTTACAGTCCAAGGAAATGCAGTCTACCCACCCCTCTCTCTCCTGCCTTCTGTTACCTTATCGTAAAACTCCAGTAGGTGTGTGTGTGTGTGTGTGTGTACGTGAGGATGTTGAGAGAGTAAGTGAAAGTGTAAGTGAACTAGGGTAAGTATATCTGGGTAAGTGTTCAGGGTGTAATCAAAGTGTGGAGAAACATTGCCGTAAGCCTACTGGCTTAATGTAAAGTACATTAGCATAGAAAACAAAGAGAGGGATACACAACTGGAGGAAGAAGAGTCGCAAGGAAGAGAGAAAGAAACGAAAGGAGGAGGAAGAGACAAAAGGGCGAGAGAGAAATGAAGGGAGGAGGCAAACATGAAGGGAGGAGGCAAACATGAAGGGAGGATGGAAAGACGAAGGGAGGAGGAAGGCGATACGAAGAGTCGAGAGAGAGACACACAAGGAGTAGATTGGAGACAATATTAACGGAAAAGGCTACTGGAACACCCAGATCCAACACAAACAAGATGTGGGTAAGGGAAGGGAGGGAAGGGGAAGAGAGAGGAGGTGAGGGGAGGGGACGGGGAGTGAGGAGGGGGAGTGGACAGTGGGGACGGGAGCGAGAAAATTCTGGGGATATAAGAAGGCTTGAATAGGACTGTAACGGGAGCTTCAGGACTCGAGTGAAGGCACGAACCTCTTTTCTGTTTCTTATACTCAAAAACACACCAAGTAGGTCAAGGTTGTGCAGGAGTGCTGAGCAGAGGGGAGGTGATGCTGAGCAGAGGGGAGGTGATGCTGAGCAGAGGGGAGGTGATGCTGAGCATAGGGGAGGTGATGCTGCTAGCAGAGGGGAGGTGATGCTGAGCAGAGGGGAGGTGATGCTGAGCAGAGGGGAGGTGATGCTGAGCAGAGGGGAGGTGATGCTGAGCAGAGGGGAGGTGATGCTGAGCAGAGGGGAGGTGATGCTGAGCAGAGGGGAGGTGATGCTGAGCAGAGGGGAGGTGATGCTGAGCAGAGGGGAGGTGATGCTGAGCAGGGGGGGAGGGTGATGCTGAGCAGAGGGGAGGTGATGCTGAGCAGGGGGGAGGTGATGCTGAGCAGAGGGAAGGTGATGCTGAGCAGAGGGGAGGATATGCTGAGCAGAGGGGAGATGATGCTGAGCAGAGGGAAGGTGATGCTGAGCAGAGGGGAGGTGATGCTGAGCAAGGGAAGGTGATGCTGAGCAGAGGGGAGGTGATTCTGAGCAGAGGGGAGGTGATGCTGAGCACAGGGAAGGTGATGCTGAGCAGAGGGGAGGTGATGCTGAGCAGAGGGGAGGTGATGCTGAGCAGAGGGAAAGTGATGCTGAGCAGAGGGGAGGTGATGCTGAGCAGAGGGAGGTGATGCTGAGCAGAGGGGAGGTGATGCTGAGCAGAGGGGAGGTGATGCTGAGCAGAGGGGAGGTGATGCTGAGCAGAGGGGAGGTGATGCTGAGCAGAGGAGTGATGTGAGCAGGGGAGGTGATGCTGAGCAGGGGAAGGTGATGCTGAGCAGAGGGAAAGGGGATGCTGAGCAGAGGGGAGGTGATGCTGAGCAGAGGGGAGGTGATGCTGAGCAGAGGGGAGGTGATGCTGAGCAGAGGGGAGGTGATGCTGAGCAGAGGGGAGGTGATGCTGAGCAGAGGGGAGGTGATGCTGAGCAGAGGGGAGGTGATGCTGAGCAGAGGGGAAGGTGATGCTGAGCAGAGGGGAGGTGATGCTGAGCAGAGGGGAGGTGATGCTGAGCAGAGGGGAGGTGATGCTGAGCAGAGGGAAAGGTGATGCTGAGCAGAGGGGAGGTGATGCTGAGCAGAGGGGAGGTGATGCTGAGCAGAGGTGAGGTGATGTGAGCAGAGGGGAGGTGATGCTGAGCAGAGGGGAGGTGATGCTGAGCAGAGGGGAGGTGATGCTGAGAGGGAGGGATGTGAGAGAGGGGAGGTGATGCTGAGCAGAGGGGAGGTGATGCTGAGCAGAGGGGAGGTGATGCTGAGCAGAGGGGAGTGATGCTGAGCAGAGGGGGGTGAGCAGGGTGATGCTGAGCAGAGGGGGGGGTGATGTGAGCAGAGGGGAGGTGATGTGAGCAGAGGGGAGTGATGCTGAGCAGAGGGAAGGTGATGCTGAGCAGAGGGGGGTGGTGCTGAGCAGAGGGGGGGTGGATGGTGCTGAGCAGAGGGAGGTGATGCTGAGCAGAGGGGAGGTGATGCTGAGCAGAGGGGAGGTGATGCTGAGCAGAGGGGAGGTGATGCTGAGCAGAGGGGTGGTGGTGCTGAGCAGGGAGGTTGGATGGTGTGCTGAGCAGAGGGGAGGTGATGCTGAGCAGAGGGGAGGTGATGCTGAGCAGAGGGAGGTGTGTGAGGAGGGGTGATGCTGAGCAGAGGGGAGGTGATGCTGAGCAGAGGGGTGATGGTGCTGACAGAGGGGAGGTGATGCTGAGCAGAGGGAGGTGATTGCTGAGCAGAGGGAGTGATGCTGAGCAGAGGGAGGTGATGCTGAGCAGGTGGAGGTGATGTGAGAGGGAAGTGATGCTGAGCAGAGGGGAGGTGATGCTGAGCAGAGGGGTGGTGATGCTGAGCAGAGGTAGTGGGTGAAGGGTTTGCTGAGCAGAGGGGTGATGGTGCTGAGCAGAGGGGAGGTGATGCTGAGCAGAGGGGGTGATGCTGAGCAGAGGGAGGTGATGCTGAGCAGAGGGAGGTGATGCTGAGCAGAGGGAGGTGATGCTGAGCAGAGGGGAGGTGATGCTGAGCAGAGGGGTGGTGATGCTGAGCAGAGGGGTGTGGTGCTGAGCAGAGGGGAGGTTATTGCTGAGCAGAGGGGTGATGGTGCTGAGCAGAGGGGAGGTGATGCTGAGCAGAGGGGAGGTGATGCTGAGCAGAGGGGAGGTGATGCTGAGCAGAGGGGAGGTGATGCTGAGCAGAGGGGAGGTTTATGCCGAGCAGAGGGGAGGTAATGCTGAGCGAGGGGGGTGGTGTGCTGAGCAGAGGGGAGGTGATGCTGAGCAGAGGGGAGGTGATGCTGAGCAGAGAGGGTGATGCTGAGCAGGGCTGATGCTGAGGTAGGTGATGCTGAGCAGAGGGGAGGTGATGCTGAGCAGAGGGGAGTGATGCTGAACAGAGGGGAGGTGATGCTGAGCAGAGAGGGTGATGTGATGGGGGTGAGCTAGGAGGGGAGGTATGCTGAGCAGAGGGGAGGTGGTGCTGAGCAGAGGGGAGGTGATGCTGTAGCAGAGGGGAGGTGATGCTGAGCAGAGGGAGGTGATGCTGAGCAAGGGGAGGTGATGCTGAGCAGAGGGGAGGTGATGCTGAGCAGAGGGGAGGTGGTGCTGAGCAGAGGGGAGTAGCTGCGGGAGGTGATGCTGAACAGAGGGGAGGTGTGCTGAGCAGAAGAGAGGTGATGCTGAGCACAGGGGGCGTGATGCCGAGCAGAGGGAGGTGATGCTGAGCAGAGGGGAGGTGGTGCTGAGCAGAGGGGAGGTGATGCTGAGCAGAGGGGAGGTGATGCGTGAGCAGAGGGGAGGTGATGCTGAGCAGAGGGGAGGTGATGCTGAGCAGAGGGGAGGTGATGCTGAGCAGAGGGGAGGTAAGTTGAGCAGGAGGTAGTGAGTTGAGCAGAGGGGGGTGCTGAGCAGGGGGGGTGATGCTGAGCAGAGGGGAGGTGATGCTGAGCAGAGGGGAGGTGATGTGAGCAGAGGGGAGGTGATGTTGAACAGAGGGGAAGTGATGCTGAGCAGAGGGGAGGTGATGCTGAGCAGAGGGGAGGTGGGCTGAACAGAGGGGAGGGGGGAGTGAGCTGAGCAGAGGGGAGGTGATGTGAGCAGAGGGGAGGTGATGTGGTGGAGCAGAGGGTGAGTGAGCAGGGGGTGGTGATGCTGAGGAGTGAGGAGAGGGTGGGGATGCTGAGCAGAGGGGGTGAGGAGCAGAGGGGAGTGAGCTGAGCAGGGGGGTGTGGTGTGAGCAGGGGAGGGTGGAGAGGGAGGTGAGTGCTGAGCAGAGGGGTGGTGATGCTGAGCGAGGGGAGGTGGAGCAGAGGGAGGTGATGCTGAGCAGAGGGGAGGTGATGCTGAGCAGAGGGAGGTGATGCTGAGCAGAGGGAGGTGATGCTGGCAGGGGGACGTGATGCTGAGCAGAGGGATGGTGATGCTGAGCAGTGGGAAGGGGAGGTGAGTGCTGAGCAGAGGGGAGGTGATGCTGAGCAGAGGGGAGGTGATGCTGAGCAGAGGGGAGGTGATGTTGAGCAGAGGGGAGGGAGAAGTGACGCTGAGCAGAGGGGTGGTGATGCTAAGCAGAGGGGGAGGTGATGCTGAAGCAGAGGGGAGGTGATGCTGAGCAGAGGGGAGGTGATGTTGAGCAGAGGGGAGGTGATGCTGAGCAGAGGGGTGGTGGATGCTGAGCTAGAGGGGAGGTGATGTTGAGCAGAGGGGAGGTGAGGTTGAGCAGAGGGGTGGTGGGTGCTGAGCAGAGGGGTGGTGATGCTGAGCAGAGGGGAGGTGATGCTGAGCAGAGGGGAGGTGATGCTGAGCAGAGGGGAGGTGATGCTGAGCAGAGGGAGGTGATGCTGAGCAGTGGGGTGGATGCTGAGCAGAGGGGGGTGTTTCTGAGCAGAGGGGAGGTGATGCTGAGCAGAGGGGAGGTGATGCTGAGCAGAGGGGAGGTGATGCTGAGCAGAGGGGAGGTGATGCTGAGCAGAGGGGAGTGATGCTGGGGCAGAGGGGAGGTGATGCTGAGCAGAGGGGAGTGGTGCTGAGCAGAGGGAGGTGAGTGCTAAGCAAGGTGGAGGTGAGAGAGGGGAGGTGATGCTGAGCAGAGGGGGGTGATGCTGAGCAGAGGGGGAGTGGTGAGAGGGGTGGTGAGCAGAGGGGAGGTGATGCTGAGCAGAGGGGAGGTGATGCTGAGCAGAGGGGGGTGATGCTGAGCAGAGGGAGGTGATGTGAGCAGAGGGGAGGTGATGCTGAGCAGAGGGGTGGTGATGCTGAGCAGAGGGGAGGTGATGCTGAGCAGAGGGGAGGTGATGCTGAGCAGAGGGGAGGTGATGTGAGCAGAGGGGTGGTGTGCTGAGCAGAGGGGTGGTGTGCTGAGCAGAGGGGAGGTGATGCTGAGCAGAGGGGTGGAGGTTGAGCAGAGGGGTGGTGGTGCTGAGCGAGGGGAGGTGCTGAACAGAGGTGATGCTGAGCAGAGGGGTGGTGATGCTGAGCAGAGGGAGTGATGTGAGCAAGGGGTGGTAATGCTGAGCAGAGGGGGGTGATGCTGAGCAGAGGGAGGTGTGCTGAGCAGAGGGGTGTGATGCTGAGCAGAGGGAGGGTGATGCTGAGCAGAGGGGAGGTGACGCTGAGCAGAGGGGTGGTGATGCTGAGCAGAGGGGGGTGTGTGAAAGGGGGGGTGGTGCTGAGCAGAGGGGAGGTGATGTGTGAGCAGAGGGGTGGTGGTGCTAAGCAAGGGGTGGTGGCAAGGGGGTGTGCTGAGCAGAGGGGTGGTGGTGGGGAGCAGAGGGGTGGTGATGCTGAGCAGAGGGGAGGTTGATGGCTGAGCAGAGGGGAGGTGGTGCTGAGCAGAGGGGGGTGGTGCTTTAGCAGAGGGGAGGTGATGCTGAGCAGAGGGGTGGTGTGCTGAGCAGAGGGGAGGTGATGCTGAGCAGAGGGAGTGGTGCTGAGCAGAGGGGAGGTGATGCTGAGCAGAGGGGAGGTGATGCTGAGCAGAGGGAGGTGAGCTGAGCAGAGGGTGGGGGCAGAGGGTGATGCTGAGCAGAGGGGTGGTGGTGCTGAGCAGAGGGGTGGTGGTGCTGAGCAGAGGGAGGTGTGTGAGCAAGTGGAGGTGATCTGGAAGAGGGGTGGTGCTGAGCAGGGGGTGGTGGTGCTGAGCAGAGGGACTGGATGGTGCTGAACAGAAGGGAGGTGGGTGCTGAGCAGAGGGGGGTGGTGGTGCTGAGCAGAGGGAGGGTGATGCTGAGCAGAGGGGGTGGTTGTGCTGAGCAGAGAGGGGAGGTGATGCTGAGCAGAGGGGTGGTGGTGCTGAGCAGAAGGGAGGTGATGCTGAGCAGAGGGGTGGTGTGTGAGCAGAGGGTGGTGGTGCTGAGCAGAGAGAGGTGATGGTGCAAGCAGAGGGGTGGTGGTGCTGAGCAAAGGGGTGGTGGTGCTGAGCAGAGGGGAGGTGATGCTGAGCAGAGTGGTGATGGTGCTGAGCAGAAGGGGAGGTGATGTTGAGCAGAGGGGTGGTGCTGAGTAGGGGGGGTGTTGCTGAGCAGAGGGGTGGTGTGGTGCTGAGCAGAGGGTGGTGGTGCTGAGCAGAGGGGTGGTGGTGCTGAGCAGAGGGGTGGTGGTGCTGAGCAGAGGGGTGTTGGTGCTGAGCAGAGGGGAGGTGAGCTGGAGCAGAGGAGGTGATGGTGCTGAGCAGAAGGGGGTGAAGCTGAGCAGAGGGGGTGTGGTGCTGAGCAGAGGGTGGTGATTCTGAGCAGAGGGGTGGTGGTGATGAGCAGAGGGAGGTGATGCTGAACAGAGAGGTGGTGGTGCTGAGCAGAGGGGGGTGATGCTGAGCAGAGGGTGGTGGGTGCTGAGCAGAGGGGTGGTGGTGCTGAGCAGAGGGGTGGTAGATGCTGAGCAGAGTGGAGGTGTCTGAGCAGAGGAGGGTGGTGGTGCTGAGCAAGTGGAGGGTGGTGGTGCTGAGCAGAGGGAGGTGGTGCTGAGCAGAGGGGTGGTGGTGCTGAGCGAGGGGAGGTGGTGGTGGTGCTGAGCAGAGGGGTGGTGGTGCTGAGCAGAGGGATGTGTGTGCTGAGCAGAGGGGTGGTGGTGCTGAGCAGAGAGGGTGGTGGTGCTGAGCAGAAAGAGAGGTGGTGCTGAGCAGAGGGGTGGTGGTGCTTAGCAGAGGGGTGGTGGTTGCTGAGCAGAGGGGGGTGCTGAGCAAGAGGAGGGTGGTGGTGCTGAGCAAGAGGAGGGTGAGTGGTGCTGGAGCAGAGGGGTGGTGGTGCTGAGCAGAGGGGTGGTGGGTAGTGAGCGTGGGAGCTGAGAGGGTGGTGGTGCTGAGCAGAGGTGTAGTGGTTTGCTGAGCAGAGGGGGGATGGTAGTGCTGAGCAGAGAGGTGGTCGTGTGAGCAGAGGGGTGGTGGTGCTGAGCAGAGGGGAGGGGTGGTGGTGCTGAGCAGAGGAGCGGTGGTGCTGAGCAGAGGGGGGGGGTGGTGGTGTGAGCGAGGGGCGGTGGTACTGTGCAGAAGAGCGGTGGTGCTGAGCAGAGGGGTGGTGGTTTCTGAGCAGAGGGGAGGGGTGGTGGTGCTGAGCAGAGGAGCGGTGGTGCTGAGCAGAGGGGTGGTAGTGCTGAGCAGAGGGGCGGTGGTGCTGAACAGAGGGGGGTGGGTGCTGAGCAGAGGGGTGGTAGTGCTGAGCAGGAGGTGGTGGTGCTGAGCAGAGGGGTGGTGGTGTGAGCAG
>NC_069441.1:104416-135376 GCF_026875155.1 Cherax quadricarinatus
CACTACTAAAGAGTAAAAACGCTACAGGCATCATCAGCAATGAACTTAATCATCTGTTCCATCACATTACATCCTCAATCTGAGTTAAGACGCTTCCCTACTGGAGGGCCATAATGATTCTATAAAAAGAAATTCCTTGGAGACCACAAAGAACACAAAGGCACAATACCGTGACTGGAACAATACACAAATAATCCGCACATAGAAGAAAGAAATTTTAAGACGACGTTTCGGTCCGACTTGGACCATTAACTAGTCACAAAATCTTCCTATATACTAGTGAGGAGCAGAGGTGACTACAAATGATTATCTCACATAAAGAATAATGACTGAGCTCAAAACGTTATACAAAAACAGTGAGGTGCAAGCCGCCATTTAAAAGAGATCTAGACACTAAAAAGCTGTCTGTATTTCTTCCTCTTGTTTGTCACTGCCGTCCTCGAAGAATGTTCGCATCATTTCTTTAGAATCTATATAGATAAATGGTTTAGAAGTTGTATATATATATCACTGCCCTGTGTTTCCCTGACAACTTTATGGCTGCCCAAAGGTAATTCCTGTTGTGAATCAGCGTTTTCAATAAATACAAGGAAAAAATCCAGATATACACATGAAGTGACCCAACTGTAACGAGGTCACTGTGGCAACACGCTTGACGCATAAAGAAGCGGCTCCACTCTATACTTTTTGATCCAGGAGAATCTTTGAAGAAATTCAAAAGAAACTGCCTGTGACCTCAATGTCGGGGCGATATCCGTGAGATCGGCTTCTTTAATTAGGGCTGAGGTGACTATTGCTACGCTGGATGAAAGGCAGCAGTAACGCCACCGAGTGGGAGTTGTGGCGACATGCCTTGTTACAAGAGCTTACGTTAACCAGATGAATTGAACACAGAGCCTCCAAGAGATATATTTTAACATCATTTCCGCTTCAGCATCAGCAGTCGTATTACAATGAACATCTCTTGACGGACCCTGCAGCCTTCACTAAGGTGAGGAAGATGGTAGAAACTTTAAGACAACGTGGATATAACTGCCAGGTGAGCTGACGAGCCTCGCATCATCAGAGGATGATGGGCTAGAAGCCTCCTCAAGGATGATAATTATAATTCTCAACGGCACTGTTATTATCTTTGACGATAACCTCCACAAATCCGTAAAGATCCGTACAGAACTCTAAACATCTTTAAACATTTCTAGAGAACCATAAAATCATTAAATATCTCTAAAAACCTTAATGTATAAGTATTGGTAAAATTCACTGGTCAATGATTTTTGAAAAGTTGTATGCTTCTTAAATGAGATTAGTTAATTCTTATATATTTTCACGTCCTGAATCCAGATATCACCACGAAAAATGATTATTGCCTATATGTTTAAAGATACATGTAGTATTTGATTATTTTTTTATAATGTATAATATGTGTCAGTATGTTTTAAACTCTAATCCGTACCTACTGTCTGCCTTGTTGCTTGACGCTTAAAGTAGGCTGAAGAATCATCTCTTGCTAGTGTCCAGCAATAGTTTGCAATCTTCACATCAGCTGCTAGGAGATTCCACTGTTGAAGACGAGAGCATAGCAGCTCTGGACATGAAAATACATAAGAATTAACTAATCTCATTTAAGAAACATACAATTTTTCAAAAACTGTTGAAAAGTGTATTCAATGGACCCCTTTTTTTCTTTGACAAGCCTTTTTTTACTGGAGGTACCATGTTGGTATGGTCTGTTGGCTCCCGTCATGTCATTGGCACAGCAAATGGCATTCCTTTTCTGTTTCTGTTCAACCATTGGCGAAGGTTAGTAGCAAAATTGTTGCAGCATATGTGTGGAGCCCAGTTCTTATTCTGGTCACCAATCTTGCATCAAAATATAGGTGATGTGCCTTTCTAACCATAGCAATTATACGGCTCTTCTGTGATGCAAAGGTCACCTCACCACAAATGTAGCAGTTGTCTGCACTATTCACACAAGTACGAGGCATCTGAAAGAAGAAAACAACAAACAATTAGAAGATAAACATAAAATTTCTTCATTAATTTACCACTATAATAGAGAGCATAACAGCTAAGCAGAAGTATTTATATCATTCAGTGGGAAAATAAAATTAATATAATATGCATCACATGCATATCAATAGCTTGCTCAGTGAATATTTATTATAAGTTTATTATAAGTTTGGCTAAGAAAATCACCTATCTTTCACCTCAAAATATAAACTTTGACATCACAACCACCTTCTATGACTGCTGGAACAATAATGAAGGTCAGTCAGACTGTGAGTGTGGTAAGAAACACACTGCCGCAAGCCTGTTGGAACTTGTTGTGACACGTACGTGTATATTTTTAACCATGATATTCATTATCAGTGACCTTAAATTAGTTGAAAATTGTACTCTGGTCTCGGAAGCATTTTGGTTGTTGACCAGTGATTTACCGACATTATATTAGGTAAAAAGTTGCAAGAGTAAGAGATGAGACATTTATCACGGGTACAGGTTGCTGGCCAGAAGCTGCAGTCAAGTCCCTGGCCGCCACACACACAGCCGTAGCTGTAATAAATGTCACATTAGCTGCTCTTGTATCTATCTATCTAACAAAGATCTTGACGTTTTGTTCTGCAGGACTGATAGTGAACTTCGTTTAAAAACTTGATGGAAATCCACCAGCCACACAGGGAGGTCCTACCACCCTGCCAAATGAGTATGAAATGGAAACCTTTAAAATATATTTCACTCTGGCAAGCTTCTTCATTTATTTTCTTTCTGTCTCATGACAAAAGAAGACAAGTGAACCTTACGAACATCTTAAATTCAGCATACACGCACTCTTACTTTCCTATGTGCTTCTTAATAATTCTTAATCATGTGAGATTTCCTTTCATACTTGGAGCCCTGGTCTGAGACCGACCGTGGGGAAGATAATCACCAGAATCACTAACTGATAACCACGACATCAAAAATAAACGCGTTTTTAATTTACAAAAAGTAGTCCCTATTTTTGCTTTAAAACTAGTTCCCTTGAAGAAGAATATTCTATCTTGGAAGAAATCCCTCAATAATGCCCCCCTTCGAGTGGGAAACACAGGGGTGGGTTTGGGATCTTTTTATTACGATTTCCCCTTTTGGGGTCATCTTAGCAAAATACACAAGTAAAAAAACCCATGAATTTAAAAAAAGTTGCACCTCTCCCCCGTGAGGGGAGAAAGGGAGAAGTGTCAGGTGGTACTTTGAAAAAGGGGGGTCGAGGGAGAGTGAAAAGGCCGTTCCTTTGGAAAAAGCAAAAAATTCGGGGGTTAGGAAATTCCTTTGTGTTTTTGTGATTCCTGTTCTTGTGTTGGCGTTGTGTTAGGGGGGGGCCCGGGGGTATGTACTTGAGGGGAATTTTGAAATGGCGTTTTGGTTACCTGGAAGAACTTTCATAACTACACTACCACCTCCCTCAGGACGGGGGTATAAAAACTGAATTCTGTGTTATGCTTTGTTTAGAGGGAGTGCCCCCAGGTGTGGGTCCCAAAGAAAACCAGGGACCCCAGGTGTGGGTCCCAGCCCAGAGGGGCCCCCCAGGTGTGGGTCCCAGAAACCGGTGTAAACCCAGGTGTGGGTACCAGCACCAGACTCCCCCAACTTTAAAAATTTTTGGGCAATGTTTAAGTATTTTTATTTGAAAAAAAAAGAGAGGGGAGAAAGAGAGAGGAGAGAGAGAGAGAGAAAAGAAAAAGGAGAAGAGGGGAAGAGAGAAGGACGAGAGCGAAGGGGGAGAGAGGAGAGAGAGGGGATGGGGAGAGGGGAAGAGAGAGAGAAAAAAGGGAGAGAGAGAGAGGGGGAGAGAAGAGAGGGGGAAGAGATGGGGGGGGAGAGGAGAGAGAGAAAAAGAGAGAGAGAGAGAGAGAGAGGAGAGAGAGAGAGAGAGAGAGAGAGAGAGGAGAGAGAGAGGAGGAGGGGAAAAGAGAGAGAGAGAGAGAAAAGGGGGAGGGAGAGAGAGGGGAGGGGGCCCGATTTGGGTTTATTTAGTGCAACAGACAGGCGAAAGCCAACTTTTTCTAGCCCTTCAAATAGGCAGCAACAGTAAAAAGCCCCCCAAAACACCGTGGGGGGGCTAGATTGTGGCATCCACAACCCCGTGGGTGTAGCTTGGGTGGCCCCCACAAAACCGGGGGTGCTTTTCAATTGTGGCACCCAAACACCGTGGGGGGCTGCATTGTGGCCCCCCACAACACCGTGGGTGCTGCTTGTGGACCCACAACACCTTTGGGGTTTGCTAGCTTTTGTGGCCCCCCAAAACCCCGTGGTGTAGATTGGGGGCCCCCAAAACACCGGGGAGTGTTTGCACGGTGGCACCCAAAACCCGTGGGTGCTAGCATTGTGGCACCCACAACACCGTGGGTGTGGGCATTGTGGCACCCACAACCCCGGGGGGGGCCCTAGTTTTGTGGCACCCAAAACACCGGGGGGTGCTAGCTTTGGGGGCCCCCACAAAAACGTGGGTGCTAGCATTTTGGCCCCCCACAAAAACGTGGGTGCTACCCCCTTTTGGGGGAAACCCACAAACACCGGAGTGCTAGCATTGTGGCCCCCCAAAACCCCGTGAGGGCAAAGCACTGTGGCCCCCAAAAAAACACCGTGATTTGTGCTTTGTGGCCCCCCAAAAACACCGTGAGAGCTAGCATTTTGGGGCCCACCCAAACCGTGGGTGCTGGGCATTGTGGCCCCCACAACCCCGTGAAGGGTCCAATTTGGAAACCCAAACACCGGGGGTGCTAGAATTGTGGAAACCCAAAAAACACCGGGGAGTGCTAGCTTTGTGGCCCCCACAACACCGTGGGTGCTGGGCTTTTGTGGCACCCAAAACCCACCGTGGGTGCTAGCTTGGTGGCCCCCAAAAACCCACCGTTGGGTTTGCTAGCTTGTGGCACCCAAAAAACCACCGTGGGTGTTTGCATTGTGGCCCCAAAAACACCGTGATTGGTAGCATTGTGGCCCCCCCAAAAACCCCGTGGGTTGTTTAGCATTGGGGGAAACCCCAACAAAAAACCGGGGGTTGTAGATTGTGGCCCCCAAAAAACCGTGGGGTCCCTAGCATGTGGCCCCCAAAAAAAAACCTTTGAGTGCTGCATGTGGACCCACAACCCGTGGGTGTTTGCATTGTGGCACCCACAACACCGGGGGGTGCTAGCACTGTGGCACCCCAAAACCCACCGGGGGTGTAGAAATGTGGCACCCACAACACCGTGGGTGTTTCCCACTGTGGCACCCACAAAAACCGGGGTGCTAGCATTGGGCACCCAAAAACACCGTGAGTGCTAGCACTGTGGCCCCAAAACCCCGTGGGTGCTAGCATTGTGGCACCCACAAAAAACGTGGGTGCTAGCACTTGGCACCCACAACCCCCGTGGGTCCCTAGCAATGTGCCCAACCCCAAAAACCGGGAGTGTTTAGCACGTGGCACCCACAACACCGTGGGTGCTAGCATTGTGGAAACCCACAACCCCGTGGGGGGTTAGCTTTTTGGCCCCACAACCCGTGGGTGTTTGCTTTGGGGCACCCAAAAACCCCCGGGGAGTCCCTAGCACGGGGGCACCCACAACACCGGGGGGTGCTAGCTTTGTGGCCCCCACAAAAACCGGGGGAGTGGTAGCATTGTGGCCCACACAAAACGTGGGTGTTTAGCATTGTGGCACCCAAAACACCGTGAGTGCTAGCTTGTGGCACCCACAACCCCGTGAGTCCCAAACCCTTGTGGCCCCCCAAACAACACCGTGGGGGCTAGCATTGGGGGCCCCAACAACCCCGTGAGTGCTAGCATTGGGGGCACCCACAACCCCGTGGGTGCAGCATTGTGGCCCCCACAAACACCCGGGGGTGGAAAGCATTGTGGCCCCCAACAACACCGTGGGTGCTAGCTTTTGTGGCACCCAAAAACCCGTGATTTGCTAGCATTTTGGAACCCCAAAAAAACCCGTGGTGCTGGGCATTTTGGAAACCCAAAACCCCGGGGGTGCTAGCATTGTGGCACCCACAACACCGTGGGTGCTACCCATTGTGGCACCCCAAAAAGTGGGTGCTAGCATTGTGGCACCCACAACCCGGGGAGGCTAGCACTGTGGCCCCCACAACACCGTGAGTGCTAGCTTTGTGGCACCCAAAAAACCCCGTGAGTGAAGCACTGGGGCCCCACAACCCTTTGGGGTTGTGGCATTTGGCACCCACAACCCCGGGGGTTTGGTAGCTTTTGTGGCCCCCACAACCCGTGAGTGCTAGCTTTGGGGGCACCCACAACCCCGTGGTGTAGCATTGTGGCACCCCCCAACACCTAAATTGCTAGCATTTTTGGCACCCACAAAAAACCGTGGGGGGTTTTGCATTGTGGCCCCCCACAACACCGGGGTGCTAGCATTTTTTGGCACCCACAACACCGTAGTGTAGCATTTTTTGGGCAACCACAACCCCGGGGAGTGCTACCCATTGTGGACCCAAACACCGTGAGGGGCTAGCATTGTGGCACCCAAAAACACCGCGGAGTGCTAGCATTTTTTGGCCCAACCCAAAAACCCCCCCCCCCCCGGGGGTTTGCTAGCATTGTGGGCCCCCCCAAAAACCTTTGGGTGTTGGGCATTGTGGCACCCAAAAACACAGTGGGTCTGCATTGTGGCACCCACAACACCGTGAGTGTTTAGCATTGGGGGCACCCACAACACCGTGAGTGCTAGCATTTTTGGCCCCAAAACACCGTGGGTGCAGCATGTGGCCCCCACAAACCGTGAGTGCTAGCATTGTGGCCCCCAAAACCCCCCGGGTTGAGTGTTAGCTTTGGTGGCACCCACCATCCCCGTGGTGCTCCCATTGTGGCCCCCCACAACACCGGGTGCTAGCATTGGGCCCCCACAACACCGTGGGGGCAGATTGGGCCCCCAAAGGGACCGTGGGGTGTAGCATTGTGGAAACCCACAAACCCCCGTGGTGTGCTTGTGGCACCCAAAACCCACCGTGAGTGCTAGCATTGGGGGCCACCCACAATACCGTGGTGCTAGATTGTGGCACCCACAAAACCCCGTAAAGTGCTAGCATTGTGGCCCCCCAAAACATTGGGGGTTTGCTAGCACTGTGGCACCCACAACCCTGTGAGTGCTAGCACTGGGGGACCCAAACACCGTAAAGTGCTAGCATTGTTGGCACCCCCAACCCCGTAAGTGCTAGCATTGGGGCCCCCAAAAACCCTCGTGAGTGTAGCATTGGGGCCCCCCAAAAACCCCGGGGAGTGCTAGCATTGTGGCACCCACAAACACCGTGGGTGCTAGCATTTTGGAAAACCCACAAGCCCGGTGAGTGCTAGCATTGTGGCCCCCCACAAAAACGGGGTTTGCTAGCATTGTAGCTCCCACAACACCGTGGGTGCTAGCATTGTGGCACCCACAAACCGTGGTGCTAGAATTGTGGCACCCCCCCAAACACCGTGGGTGCTAGCTTTTGGGGGGACCCAAAACACCGGGGAGTGTTTGCATTTTGGCACCCACAACCCCCCCGGTGAGTGCTAGCATTGTGGCACCCACAAAAACCGGGGGGGTGCTAGCATTGTGGCACCCACAACCCCGTGAGTGCTAGCACTGGGGCCCCCCACAACACCGTGAGTGCTAGCACTTTTGGAACCCAAAAACCCCGTGAGTGCTAGCATTGGGGCCCCCACATAAAACCGTGAGTGCTAGCATTGGGGCCCACCCCCCAACACCGTGGGGCTAGCATTGTGGCCCCCCACAAAAAACCTTGAGTGCTAGCTTGTGGCCCCCACAACACCGTGAGTGCTAGCTTTGGGTGGCACCTACAACCCGTGAGTGTTAGCATTGTGGACCCACCATACCTTTTGAGTGCTAGCATTGTGGCACCCACAACCCGTGATTTGTAGCACTGTGGCCCCCACAACACCCGTGAGTATTAGCTTTTGTGGCACCCAAACCCCGTGGTGCTACCCATTTTGGCACCCACAACACCGTGGGTGCTGCTTTGGGGCCCCCCCCAAAAACCCCGTGAGTGCTAGCTTTGTGGCACCCCAACCCATGAGTGCTAGCATTGGGCCCCCACAACACCGTGAGTGTGGGATTGGGCACCCACAACCCCGTGAGTGTAAAAAATTTGGGGGCCCCCAAAAAACCCATGATTGTAGCATTTGGCCCCATTACCCCGGTGGGTGCTGGGCATTGTGGCCCCCCACAACACCGTGGGTGCTAGCATTGGGGGACCCAAAACACCGTGAGGGTAGCATTGGGGGCACCCACAAAAAAACGGGGTTGCTAGCATTGGGGCCCCCACAAACACCGGTGGGCCCCTAGCTTGGGGGCACCCACAACACCGTGATTGCTGCATTGTGGCCCCCACAACACCGTGGGTGTAGATTGTGGCACCCGAAAAACACCGTGGGTGCTAGCATTGTGGCCCCCAAAACCCACCGTGGGTGTTTGCATTGGGGCCCCCCCCAACCCGGGGGGGCTGCATTGGGGCCCCCAAAAACCCCCGGAGTGCTAGCTTTTGTGGCCCCACAAAGTGAGTACTAGGATTTTTTGGTCCCCAAAAAACCGGGTTGTGTGCCTAGCATTTGGGGCACCCACAAACCGTGGGTGCTAGCATTGTGGCCCCCCACAAACCGGGGGTTTGCTAGAAATTTTTGGCACCCACAACCCGTGAGTGCTAGCTTGGGGCCCCCAAAACCACCTTGGGTACTAGGATTGTGGGGGCCCACAACAGGGGTGTGTTTAGCATTTTGGCGCTTTGCCGGGAGGCCGGAAGTGTTAATAAGGGATAATTAACTACTTATTCATAAATATAAAAACCAGTGTTTGGTTTCATTGGGGTTTGCGGGGAAAATAAACAGCATAAAATAAATTGAGCATAAAAGTTCCCTCTTCTAAACAGGAAAAAATCTTTTCATTAGAAGTAAAAGGGGGGAAATTTAGGTAGGCCTAGTGCTGTGAAAAACTTTTAAAACAAGGGACCCAGTATAGCGCAGGGGAAAGTTTTAATTTTTGAAAAAATACAGTGTATATCCTTGAGAAAAAAAGTGTACAGCATACAAAAAAGGGGAATTTAAATAATAATAAAAATTAAAAATTTAAAAATAAAAATTTAAAAATTTAAAAAATTTAAATAATAATAATAAAAAATAATTAATAATAAAAATTTAAAAATTTAATTTAAAAATTTAATATTTTAAAAAAAAATAATGTGAAGTGGGCAGTGGGGGGCAAGCCCTGGCCGGCTCACCACCCCCCCTTTCCCCACCCCCACCCTACACCACCACCCCCCCTTTACACCCCCAAACCCCCCCTACACCACCCCCCAACCTACCCCCCCACCCCCCCTAAAACCACCACCCCCCCTCCCCCACCACCCCCCCTACACCCCCACCCACCCTACACCACCACCCACCCTACACCACCCCCACCCCCACAACCACCCACCCTACCCCCACCCCACCCTAAAACCACCCCCCACCCTACCCCCCACCACCCCCCCTTTAACCACCCCCCACCCAAACACCACCACCCCCCCTTTCCCACCACACCCACCCTACACCCCCCCCACCCACACCCCCCACCCCCCTACCCCACCACCCCCCCCTTTACACCACCACCCCCCTACACCCCACCCACCTACCCCCCACCACCCCCCCTACACCCCACCCACCCTACACCCACCCCCACCCCCTTTAACACCACCACCCACCCAAACCCCCACCACCCCCCCTACACCCACCCCCCCCCTTTACACCCCCACCCACCCTACCCCACCCCCCCCCTTTCCCCCCACCACCCCCCCTACCCCCCACCCCCCTACACCCCCCACCCCCCTACACCACCCCCCACCCACCACCCACCCCCCCCAACACCCCCCACCCACCCTACACCACCACCCACCCTCACCCCCAACCACCCTCCCACCCCCCAATACGGGAAAAATTTGGGTTTTCGTAAAAATACATTTTGGGCATATTACTGGGCCCCAGCAAGAGAAAGGTAAAGGGGAAAATCAGTTTTTTTTTTTCCGTGGCTTTAACAGAGTGTAGTAGGTAACCCGACGGATGTCAGCACAGCCCTATCTGTGGGGGCATGTAAAAAAAAAACCTTTGGGAAGGGAAAACCAGAATCACATGCAACTAGGGTCTCCCAAAAACCATATCTCTTGAATAGACTAAAAAACAGCCTCAAAAAAAAAGACCCTCCCAATGCAAGGTGCTTTGGTTGTTTCAATAAAGATTTTAGAACTTTGGGGGAGGTATTTAGAAAGGTACTAAGGAGAGTAATAAATGAAAAAAAAAATAATCAAAGGGAAAAAAAGGGGTGACCTCTTGGATTTGTCTACCAAAAAAAATATAAAACAAGGGAGCAAAAGATAATGTATCAAAAAAAGGAGAATTTCCCTTTCCACAACAAAGACTCGAAACTATCTAGTCCCCACTGGTGCTAAGCCCGGGCCCCCTCCCCAGTCATAGGGACTAATACCCACAGTTTCTGGTGCTGGCCCCCGGCTCCCCCCGCTAGAAAATACCCACCCGGGCTGGTGCTGGCCCCGGCTCCCCCGTCATTAGCACTAATTACCCACAGTGTGGTGCTGGGGGCCCCGGGGTCCCCCGTCATAGCATATACCCCCAGTGCTGGTGTTTGGGCCCCGGCTCCCCGTCATTTGCCCCTAATACCCCAGTGCTGGTACTGGCCCCGGGCCCCCCCCAGGGCATAGCACTAATCCCCAGTGCTGGGGCTGGCCCAGGCTCCCCCAGTCATTGGGACTAATACCCACAGTGCTGGTGCTGGCCCCGGCCCAGCCGCTTTACCCCCGAAACCCGCCCCGCCCCCCGCCCCCGTGCTGACCCAGACCCAGCCCCCGCCCTTACTGCCGCCCGGGCTTCCTAGGGGGCAACCCCAAAACCACCACAAAAACAGTAAATTACAACCATCTAAAACCGTTTTTAAAAATTTCAAACCATCATTTCCAAAAAGACCGTGGCCCACGTACAGGGGGTTGGGAGGAGTCTCCCCCTTTTTTCCTTCTTTGGGGGAAAATGATGGAACCGGACGGGGTGGCCCCGGGTTGGATACTGAGGATTAAGTGCAGGGCCCCGAATGCAGAAAATTTACAAAAACACCTCCCCCCAATTCTCCCAAACCAAAAAGGGGAAAAAATTTGTGCAAATATTATGCTTGGGGCATCTGTTTAAGGGTGGAATAAAAAGGGGGGAAAAAATGGGGGCATGCAACTTTGACCATCCCAAAAAAAAGTAGCGACCTCCTGTCTAAAAAGGGGTGTGTCGGGTTTTCTTCCTGTACTTTTTTTCACCCAAAAAAAGTGCCAAATTCCCCGGGCCTCCAGAAGCAGTGTTACAAAATTTGAGTTTCCTGCATTTCCATCTTTAAAAAGGGGCCGGAGGCACAGGGCCCCACCAAAAACCCAAAAAATGTAGCCCACGAAAAAAAAAACTCCAGGTGAATTTTTTTTGTGGGAGGGGAAAAGAAAAAAAAAAAAAAAAGGAAGGAAATAACAAAAATAGCCACCACCCCCTTTGGGGCCTTGTTGGACTGGAGGGGAGCCAAATGGCCACCCCCTGGCCCCCCGGGAAATTTAAAATTTCTGATTTTCCAATAAAAAAAAATCCCCCAACAAACCAAAAATTCAAAACCCGTTCATTTTGCTAAAATACAGGGCCTTTTAAACCTCCAAACCCAAAAAAACAAAATACCTTTTAACAGGGATTCTAGAGAAGTCTAATGCAATGTTTTAAACCCTTCCCCCAGAGACTCTCACCAAAAAATCACCCTTTTACAGTGAAATTTGGAAAAAGTGGTTACAACCTTTTTTGATTTCGACAGAAAAAAAAACAGGCAACAAGGGGGGTTGGCCTGTATGCAAAGAAGGGCTCTTTTTCTGCACGGAGGGTTTCTGAACACCACAAAGGGGGTAGTTGAAGTTCTTTTTCAATAAAGATCGAGAACCCAAAAACCCAGTCATTGTGGTTGTAACAAGGACACCCGATTTCAACCCCACAACAGTTTTAAGGAAAAGCCCACTGAAAAAAGATTTTTCTGTTTGGAAAACTTCCGCTCCCCTTCCCCAAAAATTTTTTTGCTTGGGATTTCAACCTAAGGCATACAAAAAGGAAAAAATGTAGCAAATTAAAAGTTTTTAGCGAAACAATCCCCGGAGGTAGGGGCAGATGAAAGGTCACACCAAAATGGGGCTCTAAAATCTCTGCCCCAAAAAAAAAGGGACCTTTTAAACCAGCAGATAGTAGAGCCAAAAGACTAGAAAACACACTTGACCTTTTTCTTCCCCAAAAAAAATTTAGGAACCTGATAAGAGGGCATAAAATATTTAAAAAAAAAAATCCCATCAAAACCCAAACGAAGTCCGACGTACATGCAAGGGGGCCCCGAACAGCAGAATGCTTTTACCCGTTTAAGGTGTCTTCACAAAAAAAAACTTCCCAAAAAACAAGAAAAATCAAACTGGGAAACCCGGGAAAACCCTTTTCCCAAAAGGAAAAAAATTTTTTGGGAAGTGTTTTTAAAAGACATGGAAACCAAAAAAAAATGCCTTGGAAAAGGGTCAACTTTTGGTAGCCCCAAGATGTTTAGGATATTTTCCCCCCAAAAAAGAAGAAAGCAGGAGTAAACTGGAGAGAAAAAAGGGGCGCTCCTTCTTTAGAAGAGAAAGAAGGTTTACTGAGCTCCCCAGGAGTGCTAAAAACATCCGATACAAGAAAAGGGGGCGCTGACCCGGGAAGTGGAAAAACTATCGAACATAAAACTAAAAGACTCTTACAGGAAAACCCGGAGAGGCAGGAGGGGGTTAAAAATATTAGTTTAAAAATTTAAAGAAACCCCCCCCCAAAAAATTTTTTTCTTTTGCCAAAAAAAAGCAAATACCACATCTAGTATCGGGGCCCCTTTTCAGACAGGATGGGACTTACACAGATGGAAAAAACAAGGAAAAGATGGGGAAATAATTTAAATCCCCGTACGACTCTGTGTTTAGTGGGAACCCCTAATCGGTCTGAGGGGTCGAGACCCAAATGATTTTTTCATTTAATGAGGCCCCCAAAAATCCATAAAAAGTATGCCAGAAATTTTCGACAAATTTCCCTAAAATCCCATAGATTTCGAAAAAAGGGCCCTTGACAAAATGCCCATGCCCCTCAGCCCGGGCCCAGACCAGGGGAAAAACTGTTTTTATTAAAAAACTGCAAGAAAACCCCCCTTTGTGTGCCCTAAGTTTCACCTTTTGGAGGAGGAGCTTGGGGCATGGGTGAAAATTTCCCCGTCACTTTTAAAAAACCCGGGTTTAGCCCCACCCCCATAAAAGGTGGCAGCAAAGCATTTGCTAAGAAACTATAGACCAATAGCTCTGACGTCCCCCATCATAAAAATCTTTGAAAGAGTGCTAAGAAGAAAGGGTTGCAAAAACACCCGGATTCCCAAAAACTTTTCACAATCCAGGGCAACATGGGTTTAGGGCAGGTCGCTCCTGCCTCTACAAATACTTTGGTTTACTATGACATGGCCCTTTGGGTGCACTGGAAAAAAAAATCAGAGTGCAGATGTAATATACACCCGACTTTGCCAAAAACATTTGACAAATGCGATCAGGGTAATTGCCCAAAAAAATAGTGCTAAAGGAATAATTTGGAAAAATGGGGGAAAATTTGGGTCTTCAAAATTCCCAACAAAAACGAACACCCAAAAGGGGTAGTGGTCAACGGTTTTTTTCGGGGGGGCTGCCATAGTGAAAAGGGTCTGTTCCCAAAAGGTTTCCCGTACTCGCCCCATCTTATTCCTTACCTATATCAGACAATTTAAAAAGAGATATACACCACAGCACCCTATCTCCTTTGGGATGGTATAGGATCTGCAAGAGGGTGTCATCTGTGAGGACGCGGTTAAAACTCCAAGAAGAAAATAAACAAAGTTTTCCCAAAGGGCAAAGGAAACAATTGATGGGTTAATTTAGGACAAATTCCAAAATACTCCGTTTTGGAAAATGGAGGGATAATTTAAATAGAAACAAAGTATTTTTTGACTCCCGGGCCCTACAATAGGCGGAAAACTAATGTAAAGGGGCATGGGGGTAGGGAATGTCTGAGGGGTCTCACTTTCAAGGATCAAACCCGTGCCCCGGGTCGCAGTGAAAAAAAAATAAATTTGGATGGGGTAATGAGAAAATTTCAAAAGGGGAGATGCCAAACCCATGATGTCCTTTTTAAATCACTTGTTTTTTCTTAGGCTGGAATATTGCTGTACATTAACTTTTCCATTCAAAGCAGGTGGAAAAAAGCAGATGTAGAGGTGTACAGGATTTCCCTTTTCTGCAGTTTTAAAATTTGTCAAGCCCCTTTAAATATGGGAACGCTTGGAAGCACTTGACTTGTACTCGTTGGAAAGGGAGGAGGGAGAGATAAATCATAATCTACACTTGGAAAATCTTTGGGAAAGGGTTTTGGTTTCCCCAAAACTGCACAAGAAAAACCTCCCTACGGGAAAATAAAAGACTGGGGGAAAGGGGATGCAAAAATGCCCCCAATAAAAAAATAGGGGGATCAAATTTGGGACATAAGGGAAAAAAACCCTAAGTGTCCGGGGGCCCCAAAAAAGTTTAAAAGCCCCCATCAAGCATTAGGGAATTGCCAATAAAACCCCCGGTGTCTTCAAAAGGAGCTGGACAGATACCTAAAGTCAGTGCCCGGGTCAGCCGGGCTGTGGCTCGTACGTTGGACTGCGTGCGGCCAGCAGTAACAGCCTAGTTGATCAGGCCCTTATCCATCGGGAGGGCCTGGTCATGGGACCGGGCCGCGGGGGCGTTGATCCGGAATAACCTCCCGGTAACCTCCAGGTAACCCACAACACCGTGAGTGCTAGCATTGTGGCACCCACAACACCCTGAGTGCTAGTACTGTGGCACCCACAACACCGTGAGTGCTAGCATTGTGGCACCCACAACACCGTGGGTGCTAGCATTGTGGCACCCACAACACCGTGAGTGTTAGCACTGTGGCACCCACAACACCGTGAGTGCTAGCATTGTGGCACCCACAACGCCGTGAGTGTTAGCATTGTGGCACCCACAAACACCGTGAGTGCTAGCATTGTGGCACCCACAACGCCGTGAGTGCTAGCAATGTGGTACCCACAACACCGTGGGTACTAGCATTGGGGCACCCAACAACACCGTGAGTGCTAGCACTGTGGCACCCACAAAAACCGTGGGTGCTGCATTGTGGCACCCACAACACCGTGAGTGCTAGCATTGTGGCACCCACAACACCGTGAGTGCTAGCATTGTGGCACCCACAACACCGTGGGTGCTAGCATTGTGGCACCCACAACACCGTGAGTGCTAGCATTGTGGCACCCACAACACCGCGAGTGCTAGCATTGTGGCACCCACAACACCGTGGGTGCTAGCATTGTGGCACCCACAACACCGTGGGTGCTAGCATTGTGGCACCCACAACACCGTGGGTACTAGCATTGTGGCACCCACAACACCGTGGGTGCTAGCATTGTGGCACCCACAACACCGTGAGTGCTAGCATTGTGGCACCCACAACACCGTGAGTGCTAGCATTGTGGCACCCACAACACCGTGGGTGCTAGCATTGTGGCACCCACAACACCGTGAGTGCTAGCATTGTGGCACCCACAACACCGTGAGTGCTAGCACTGTGGCACCCACAACACCGTGGATGCTAGCATTGTGGCACCCACAAAACCCTGGGTGCTAGCATTGTGGCACCCACAAAAACCCCCGAGTGTAGCATTGTGGCACCCACAACACCGTGGGTTTCTGCATTGGGGCACCCACAATATCGTGGGTTTCTAGCATTGTGGCACCCACAACACCGTGAGTGCTAGCATTGTGCCACCCACAACACCGTGAGTGCTAGCACTGTGGCACCCACAACACCGTGGATGCTAGCATTGTGGCACCCACAACACCGTGGGTGCTAGCATTGTGGCACCCACAACACCGTGAGTGCTAGCACTGTGGCACCTACAACACTGAGTGCTAGCATTGTGGCACCCACAACACCGTGAGTGCTAGCATTGTGGCACCCACAACACCGTGAGTGCTAGCATTGTGGCACCCACAACACCGTGGGTGCTAGCATTGTGGCACCCACAACCCCGTGGATGTAGCATTGGGGCACCCAAACACCGTGGGGGGCTAGCATTTTTGGCACCCACAAACACCGTGAGTGCTAGCATTGTGGCACCCACAACACCGTGAGTGCTAGCACTGTGGCACCTACAACACTGAGTGCTAGCATTGTGGCACCCACAACACCGTGGGTGCTAGCATTGTATCACCCACAACACCGTGAGTGCTAGCATTGTGGCACCCACAACACCGTGAGTGCTGCACTGTGGCACTTTCAAAAACTGAGTGCTAGCATTGTGGCACCCACAACACCGTGGGGGGCTAGCATTGTATCACCCCACAACACCGTGAGTGTAGCATTGTGGCACCCACAACACCGTGAGTGCTAGCACTGTGCCACCCACAACACCGTGAGTGCTAGCATTGTGGCAGCCACAACACCGTGAGTGCTAGCATTGTGCACCCACAACACCGTGAGTGCTAGCATTGTGGCACCCACAACACCGTGAGTGCTAGCATTGTGGCACCCACAACACTACCTTTCACCAAGGCAGGTGAAGCCAAACACAACAATAGCTAAGATTAGTATTCCTCGTATTGTATCTATTGATACCAACTGAGGAATACAAAAAAATATCTGAACATGTAAGTGTGATTGTTGAAGATTGTGGAGAAGAGACCTAAAGTGAGGGAGAACGTGAACCGCGTAGGGAGAGTAGAACGGGTGAGTGAGTCGTGACAGTGAGGAGAGTAGAAACGGGGTGAGAGGAGGACGTGACGGTGAGGGAGAGAACGAGGGGTGAGGGAGGACGTGACCGGTGAGGGAGAGAACGAGGGGTGAGGGAGGACGTGACCGGTGAGGGAGAGAACGAGGGGTGAGGGAGACGATAATGGTGAGGGGTGATGTAGTCTCTCATAACATGTTTACTAGCCTTAACATAGCCAATGTTGAATGATCGATACCTGTGTTGCAAGTGATTGACTTGTGTTGCTAGTAACCTGTGTTGCTAGTGACCTGTGTTGCTGTAGTGACTGACCTGTGTTGCAACAGTGACTGACCTGTATTGCTAAAGTGACCTGTGTTGCTGCAGTGATTGATCTGCTGTTGCTATAGTGACTGACCTGTGTTGCTACAGTGACCTGTGGTATTAGTGACCTACCTGTTGCAACAGTGACCTGTGATGTGAGCATGAGATGTGGCTGCTGACACTATTTCACTTTCATGATGTGACTCCTAACACCATGACACCATCTACATCACTTATAACAGTGAAGGGCTCCTCTAACCCTTTCGTCACACCTGCAATGTTTATACATTGTGAGATGTGATGACAAGGAGTGAAGTTTACACTGTGTGCGGGGCTTGTGAAGACTAGATGGCAGGCTCACTGTGTGACTTGTAATGTTCATTACTGTTGATGTTGATGCTGGTTTGTGGTTAATGATAGTATTAGCAAAATTGGCAATAAAAAGTCTACGAATGTAACCACCCATATTTCAACACCACCTACACCCCCGACACACACACACACACGCACACACACCAGTTTGGAACCCACACCTAGCCAAGTACGTAAAGAAACTAGAGAAAGTGCAAAGGTTTGCAGCAAGACTAGTCCCTGAGCTAAGAGATATGTCCTACGAGGAGAGGTTAAGGGAAATCAACCTGACGACACTGGAGAACAGGAGAGATAGGGGGGACATGATAACGACATACAAAATACTGAGAGGAATTGACAAGGTGGACAGGATGTTCCAGAGATGGGACACAGCAACAAGGGGACACAGTTGGAAGTTGAAGACATAGATGAATCACAGGGATGTTAGGAAGTATTTCTTCAGCCACAGAGTAGTCGGGAAGTGGAATAGTTTGGGAAGCGATGTAGTGGAGATAGGATCCATACATAGCTTTAAGCAAAGGTATGATAAAGCTCACGGTTCAGGGAGAGTGACCTAGTAGCGACCAGTGAAAAGGCGGGGCCAGGAGCTAGGTCTCGGCCCCTGCAACCTCAACTAGGTGAGTACATCTAGGTGAGTACACCACACATACACACACAAACACACACTCACACACACACTCACACACACACTCACACACACACACAGTCACACAGTCCAGAGATTGGACACAGTAACAAGGGGACACAGTTGGAAGCTGAAGACACAGATGAATCACAGGGATGTTAGGAAGTATTTCTTCAGCCACAGAGTAGTCAGTAAGTGGAATAGTTTGGGAAGCGATGTAGTGGAGGCAGGATCCATACATAGCTTTAAGCAGAGGTATGATAAAGCTCACGGCTCAGGGAGAGTGACCTAGTAGCGATCAGTGAAGAGGCGGGGCCAGGAGCTCGGACTCGACCCCCGCAACCTCAACTAGGTGAGTACAACTAGGTGAGTACACACACACACACACACACACACACACACACACACACACACACACACACACACACACAGACCACAACACACACACACAACACACACACACACACACACACGCGCGCGCACACACACACACACACACACACACACACACACACACACACACACACACACACACACACACACACACACACACATCAGTCTTTTACCAGCCGGTATATAATATAATGCAACGTAACTCTATCACTAATGACTGCCCAAATTACTACACTGCCACCGACATAATTATCACTATTAATATCAACAATGCTAGTAGCGCACGAGCAAGTAATTACTTGTTAAGTGAGGATCAGATAGTAAACTTTGTTGCTCACAGGTAAACTATCAGTTAATTACATGAAGGGGAAGCCAATGACCAATTATATGTACACATAAGATACCCAGTAATTAGTGGCACAGGTAAGCCCTTCATCATTAGACACACAGGTAAACCCTCCACCATTAGAGACACAAATAAACCCTCCACCATTAGAAGCACGGGTAAATCCTCCATCATTAGAGACACAGGTAAACATCCATCATTAGAGACACAGGTAAACTCTCCACAATTAGAGACACAGGTAAACCCTCCACCATTAGAGACACAGGTAAATCCACCGACCATTAGAGACACAGGTAAACCGTCCATCATTAGAGACACAAGTAAACTCTCCACCATTAGAGACACAGGTAGAAGATCCATCATTAGAGATACAGGTAAACCCTCCACCATTAGAGACACAGGTAAACCCTCCACCATTAGAAACACAGGTAAACCATCCATCATTAGAGACACAGGTAAACTCTCCACCATTAGAGACACAGGTAAACCATCCACCATTAGAGACACAGGTAAACCCTCCACCATTAGAGACACAGGTAAACCCTCCACCATTAGAGACACAGGTAAACCCTCCATCATTAGAGGCACAGGTACGCCAACCACTAATTACTTGCGCGGATACACCGAGAGCAAGGAAGGGTAAACTGCTGAAGAACGTCACATACTGACGTACTACCAACATCAGCGCCTTGTCTTCAACCATCGCACCTCTTTCACAGAACCTCCGACGAGGGTTTTATAATCACACACGCGTCCCATTTTTACGTTCTTGATCGAAGCATAAAGAGAGGCTGGATAACGAGGTAAGAAGCGAACAATGGGATACATCTCCTCACCCACTTCATGTACACACACTCTCCATGTTACCCTATGTACACACTCTTGCTTCCGCGTGTACAGTACACACTCTTAAACACCAACATATGTATTGTTGTGGCTAACTGCTTGTTAGGTCTATAGTTGGCTTCTCGTTTAGCGCGGCCTCACACGCCTGTATATTGGCCAAGCTACACTAATGAGTTTTCGCACACACAAAAGTGGATCAAATTGATCAAATTCGTCGATAGCAAGCACGAGGGGATGGGTGGAGGCGAAGTTAAAATCAATGTGGCCAACATGAGGCAGCCTTGAAAACACTGCAAGCTTCACTGACTCAATCATCACATGACCAAGACCCACTGGTCATCATATGACTGACACTCTCGTCAGTGACTGAGTATTCACATGAACAGGACCCACGCCAGCAGAAATTTTAATAGCTTTCCTGACAAACAAAATACCTGCAACAGCTGCAGGTTAGGGTGTTGTGGAGAGGTGCGGTATTAAAAGATAATGAATTTGATTCATAGTTTCTCTTTGTTGATGACACAGTTCTTTTGGGAGATTCGGAAGAGAAATTGTGAAGGGTGATGGAGGAATCTGGGAGTGTATGTGAAAAAAAGGAAGTGAAAAGTGAACATAGAAAATAGAAAGATTGCCATTAATGAAAAGAAATAATAAAAAGTCACAATAATAATGACGACGTTTCAGCCCAGATTGGACCATTAACAACTCACACTGTATTTGCCAACAAAAATCTCCGCTGGTACGGAAGTTTTCCTCTGTAAATTTCGGATTATTCCTTGATAAGTCTCGCTCGAATGTTTGCCAATCTCCAAGTGCCTCAGTGTGTCTACCGTGAACCTTTTCTCGGAAAATTTGTATACTGTACATAGAAATTTATAGATTTATATAGTGTTGTTATCTGGTGCTCAGTAACAGGCTCCATGACACTCGTTACACACGTAACTACAACGAGTGAAGCGCAGACAAATTAAAAAGGAGAAAATATTGAATTCTGATGTCTCTGGGAAGATCATCTTCTCTAGAAACATTGTTGATTTTATAATTCATATGTAGCACCAGTACACATAAACTGTAGCACCAGTACAGTTTATGTGTAGCACCAGTACAGTTTATGTGTAGCACCAGTACAGTTTATGTGTAGCACCAGTACAGTTTATGTGTAGCACCAGTACAGTTTATGTGTAGCACCAGTACACATAAACTGTAGCACCAGTACAGTTTATGTGTAGCACCAGTACAGTTTATGTGTAGCACCAGTACAATTTATGTGTAGCACCAGTACAGTTTATGTGTAGCACCAGTACAGTATATGTGTAGCACCAGTACAGTTTATGTGTAGCACCAGTACAGTTTATGTGTAGCACCAGTACAGTTTATGTGTAGCACCAGTACAGTTTATGTGTAGCACCAGTACAGTTTATGTGTAGCACCAGTACAGTTTATGTGTAGCACCAGTACAGTTTATGTGTAGCACCAGTACAGTTTATGTGTAGCACCAGTACAGTTTATATGTAGCACCAGTACAGTTTATGTTTAGCACCAGTACAGTTTATGTGTAGCACCAGTACACTGTATGTGTAGTATCAGTACAGTTTATGTGTAGCACCAGTACAGTTTATGTGTAGCACCAGTACAGTTTATGTGTAGCACCAGTAAAGTTTATGTGTAGCACCAGTACAGTTTATGTGTAGCACCAGTACAGTTTATGTGTAGCACCAGTACACATAAACTGTAACACCAGTACAGTTTATGTGTAGCACCAGTACAGTTTATGTGTAGCACCAGTACACATAAACTGTAGCACCAGTACAGTTTATGTGTAGCACCAGTACAGTTTATGTGTAGCACCAGTACAATTTATGTGTAGCACCAGTACAGTTTATGTGTAGCACCAGTACAGTTTATGTGTAGCACCAGTACAGTTTATGTGTAGCACCAGTACAGTTTTATGTGTAGCACCAGTACAGTTTATGTGTAGCACCAGTACAGTTTATGTGTAGCACCAGTACAGTTTATGTGTAGCACCAGTACAGTTTATATGTAGCACCAGTACAGTTTATGTTTAGCACCAGTACAGTTTATGTGTAGCACCAGTACACTGTATGTGTAGTATACAGTTTTTACATACAGTTTATGTGTAGCACCAGTACAGTTTATGTGTTAGCACCAGTAACAGTTTATGTGTAGCACCAGTAAGTTTATGTGTAGCACCAGTACAGTTTATGTGTAGCACCAGTACAGTTTATGTGTAGCACCAGTACAGTTTATGTGTAGCACACCAGTACACTGTATGTGTAGCACCAGTACAGTTTATGTGTAGCCCAGTACAGTTTATGTGTTAGCACCAGTACAGTTTATGTGTAGCACCAGTACAGTTTATGTGTAGCACCAGTACAGTTTTATGTGTAGCACCAGTACAGTTTATGTGTGCACCAGTACAGTTTATGTGTAGCACCAGTACAGTTTATGTGTAGCACCAGTACAGTTTATGTGTAGCACCAGTACAGTTTATGTGTAGCACCAGTACAGTTTATGTGTAGCACCAGTACAGTTTATGTGTAGCACCAGTACAGTTTATGTTGTAGCACAGTACAGTTTATGTGTAGCACCAGTACAGTTTATGTGTAGCACCAGTACAGTTTATGTGTAGCACCAGTACAGTTTATGTGTAGCACCAGTACAGTTTATGTGTAGCACCAGTACAGTTTATGTGTAGCACCAGTACAGTTTATGTGTAGCACCAGTACAGTTTATGGTAGCACCAGTACAGTTTATGTGTAGCACCAGTACAGTTTTATGTGTAGCACCAGTACAGTTTATGTGTAGCACCAGTACAGTTTATGTGTAGCACCAGTACATTTATGTGTAGCACCAGTACAGTTTATGTGTAGCACCAGTTACAGTTTATGTGTAGCACCAGTACAGTTTTATGTGTAGCACCAGTACAGTTTATGTGTAGCACCAGTACAGTTTAATGTGTAGCACCAGTACAGTTTATGTGTAGCACCAGTACAGTTTATGTGTAGCACCAGTACAGTTTATGTGTAGCACCAGTACAGTTTATGTGTAGCACCAGTACAGTTTATGTGTAGCACCAGTACAGTTTATGTGTAGCACCAGTACAGTTTATGTGTAGCACCAGTACACTGTATGTGTAGTATCAGCTGGTACTGCAGAGTTCTTCATATTTATCCCTCCTAATAGGTCATTTATAACCTACTTGCATGGTTACCTTTTATCTGAAATAGTTGTTACTGTCTAGGTTGAGCAGCACTGAACAATACATAATGGTCCGGTGTTCCCTGTGATCACTGAAGTCGCTGTCTCAGTATAAACATGCTTAACCTTCAGCTTAATTAACAAGAGGTCAGAACCTCAGGTGCCAACAAGTCTCTTGTAACATTTTTCCCACTCTTTACATTAATTATAATTGTTATGGAGAAAAAATACAGGTACAGAACCTGGGTTATTTTACTTCAGTTACTGTTTACACTGCTCTGTTTTATCCAATTAACACTGTGTACTGAGTGATAGATTAAGTTAATGTGACTTGGTGAGATGGGCGTATGTGCCAGTCTGGCACCTAACACCTTCACCGCGGACCTGCCTCAGGTGGCTGGCACCATCAGGGTGACTCACCTATACTGGCACCACACACATCTCATTTGAGATGTGTGGTGCCAGTTTAGGACAAGGAGCGAGAGAGCCAATTAAATCATAGTTATATGCTTAATAATAACCCACATGGAGACAGAAACACAGCAGATTAATAAGTCTGTATATTTCGATCCCCTTCTGGGATCCTCTTCAGCAGGGCAGAGAATCCCAGAAGGGGATTGAAATATACAGATCAGTTATTCGTCTGAGTTTCTGTTCCATGTAAGTTATTAATGATCACCGACAGTGCTCATTACACTTTAAGTTATTCATAATTATATTATTTACGGTGACTTACGAACAAGTTAGGCTCATGGTGTTTCGACTTTACAAACAAATTGTTTGTAAGTCTGTAACTATTATCCTTTAGGAAAGGATAGTTAAAATGAGTGTCACATGTCCGTTAGCTCCGTTGGTAGCACACTCAGCTCAAACACTGAAGTAAGTGGTTCGATCCCTGGTACGGGTGGAAAATTTGGGTGTGTTTCCTCAAGACACCTGCTGTCCCTGTTCACCTAGCAGTAAATAGGCGCCTGGATGTTAGTCAACTGGTGAGGGTCGCATCCTGGGGACAAAACCCTAATTTTGGGGGCCCAAATGCTTGCTAATTGGAGCTTTCTAAATAGTTTATCATTGAAAGTCACTACGTCTTAAAAAATATTTTTCATTCATGTAGAAATAAGTTATTATTATTATTATTATTTTTATTTTTTTTATTATTATTATTTTTATTATTTATTATTATTATTATTATTTTCAAATTAAGGTAAAACCCCCCTAAAACACACCGCGTTTTTTACTCTTGACAGACAGGGAAACATTGTTCCAGCGAAAAGAAATGTGTTGGGTTTTTGGGTTTTTTTTCCATTTTGTACAGGCCCATGTCCAAATTTAACACTAGGGCCCGTTGTATAAATGGTGTTTGTGTGTGTGTTTGGTGTGTGTGTGTGTTTGGGGGTTTTTTGTTGGGGGTGTGTGTGTGTGTGTGTGTGTGTGTGTGTGTGTGTGTGTGTGTGGTGTGTATGTGTGTGTGTGGTGTGTGGTGTTGTGTGTGTGTGTGTGTGTTGTGTGTGTTGTGTGTGTGTGTGTGTGTGTGTGTGTGTGTGTGTGTGTTGTGTGTGTGTGTGTGTGTGTGTGTGTGTTGTGTGTGTGTGTGTGTATGTGTGTGTGTGTGTGTGTGTTGTGTGTTGTGTGTGTGTGTGTGTGTGTATGTGTGTGTGTGTGTGTGTGGTGTGTGTGTGTGTGTGTGTGTGTGTGTGTGTGTGTGTGTGTGTGTGTGATGTGTGTGTGTGTGTGTGTGTGTGTGTGTGTGTGTGTGTGTGTGTGTGTTATGGTGTGTGTGTGTGTGTGTGTGTGTGTGTGTGTGTGTGTGTATGTGTGTGTGTGTGTGTGTGTATTGTGTGTGTGTGTGTATGTGTGTGTGTGTGTGTGTGTGTGTGTATGTGTGTGTGTGTGTGTGTGTGTGTGTGTGTGTGTGTGTGTGTGTGTGTGTGTGTATGTGTGTGTGTGTGTGTACTCACCTAATTGTACTCACTAATTGTGGTTGCAGGGGTCGAGGACTCAGCTCCTGGCCCCGCCTCTTCACTGATCGCTACTGGATCCTCTCTCTCCTTCCTGAGCTTTGTCATACCTCTTCTTAAAACTATGTATGGTTCCTGCCTCCACTACTTCACTTGCTGAGGCTATTCACTTGCTGACAACTCTATGACTGAAGAAATACTTCCTAACGTCCCTGTGACTCGTCTGAGTCTTCAGCTTCCAGTGGTGACCCCTTGTCCCTGTGTCCCCTCTCTGGAACATCCTATCTCTGTCCACCTTGTCTATTCCCCGCAGTATCTTGTATGTCGTTATCATGTCTCCCCTGACCCTTCTGTCCTCCAGCGTCGTCAGTCCGATTTCCCTTAACCTTTCCTCGTACGACATTCCCTTGAGCTCTGGGACTAGCCTTGTTGCAAACCTTTGTACTTTCTCTAACTTCTTGACGTGCTTGACCAGGTGTGGGTTCCAGACTGGTGCTGCATACTCCAGTATGGGCCTAACATACACAGTGTGCGTGTCTTGAACGATTCCTTATTAAGGTATCGGAACGCTATTCTCAGGTTTGCCAGGCGCCCGTATGCTGCAGCGGTTATTTGGTTGATGTGTGCCTCCGGTGATGTGCTCGGTGTTATGGTCACCCCAAGGTCTTTCTCCCTGAGTGAGGTTTGTAGTCTTTGTCACCTAGCCTATACTCTGTCTGCGGTCTTCTTTGCCCCTCCCCAATCTTCATGACTTTGCATTTGGCTGGATTGAAATCGAGAAGCCAGTTGCTGGACCACATGTCCAGCCTGTCCAGGTCTCTTTGCAGTCCTGCCTCATCCTCGTCCGATTTAATTCTTCTCATCAACTTCACGTCATCTGCGAACAGGGGCACTTCAGAGTCTATTCCTTCCATCATGTCGTTCACATATATCAAAAATAGCACTGGTCCTAGAACTGACCCCTGTGGGACCCCGCTCGTAACAGGCGCCCACTGTGATACCTCTTCACGTACCATGACTCGTTGCTGCCTCCCTGTCAGGTATTCCCTTATCCATTGCAGTGCCCTCCCTTTTACGTGCGCCTGATCCTCCAGCTTCTGCACTAATCTCTTGTGGGGGAACTGTGTCAAAGGCCTTCCTGCAGTCTAGGAAAACGCAATCTACCCACCCCCTCTCTCTCGTGTCTTACTCTGTTACCTTGTCATAAAACTCCAGGAGGTTTGTGATACAAGATTTGCCTTCCATGAACCCATGCTGGTTTTCATTTTAATCTTGTTCCTTCCAGGTGTTCGACACTCTCCTCCTGATAATCTTTCCCATGACTTTGCACACAATACATGTCAGAGACACAGGTCTGTAGTTTAGTGCCTCGTTTCTGTTTCCTTTCTTAAATATGGGGACTATATTAGCTGTCTTCCATTTCTCAGGTAGTTGCCCAGTTTCAAGGGATGTGTTGAAGATTGTGGTTAGAGGCACGCACAGCATCTCTGCTCCTTCTCTAAGGACCCATGGGGAGATGTTGTCCGGTCCCATCGCCTTGAGGTGTCAAGGTCACTTAAGAGCTTCTTCACCTCCTCCTCAGTTGTTCGTATGTCATCCAACACTTGTTGGTATATTCCTCTTGATGTTCCCTTCTGTGCTGTCTTCACACAGCCCTTCCTGTCTCTACTGTAAAAAACTTCCTTAAATCTCCTGTTCAGCTCCTCACATACCTCCTGATCATTTCTTGTGAGTTCTCCACCTTCTGTCCTTAATCATGATCACCTGGTCTTTGACTGTTGTTCTTCCTCCTGATGTGGCTATACAAACAGTTTCGGGTCAGTCTTGATTCTCGATGCTGTGTCATTTTCATACTGTCGCTGGGCCTCCCTCCTTACCTGTGCGTACTCATTCCTGGCTCTGCGACTGATCTCCCTATTTTCGTGTGTTCTCTGCCTTCTGTACTTTTTCCATTCTCTATTGCATTTGTTTTTGCCTCCTTACACCGTCGGGTAAACCAGGGGCTCGTTCTGGTCTTCCCATTGTTACTGTTGCCCTTGGGAATAAACCTTTCCCATGCCTCCTTGCATTTTGTTGTTACATATTCCATCATTTTATTTACTGGCTTTCCTGCCAGCTCTCTGTCCCACTGGACCTCCCGCAGGAAGTTCTTCAACCCTATGTAGTCCCTCTTTATAGTCAGGCTTTTCCCATTCAACTCCTGTTATTCTCTCCACTTGCAAGCTCTACTATGTATTCAAAGCACAGAACCACGTGGTCGCTAGCTCCTAGGGGACTCTCATACTTGATGTTCTCAATATCTGAGCTGCCCAGGGTGAACACAAGGTCCAATCTTGCTGGTTCATCCTCCCCTCTCACTCTGGTAGTGTCCTTAACATGTTGGTGCATGAGGTTTTCCAGCACCACGTCCAACATCCTGGCTCTCCATGTTTCGGGGACCCCATGTGGCTCCAGGTTTTTCCCAGTCAATCTCCTGTGGTTGAAATCCCCCATAACCAGCAACTTTGCTCTGCTGGAGTGAGCTCTTCTTGCCACCCTCAGCAAGTGTGTCCACCATTGCTCTGTTGCTCTCTTCATATTCCTCTCTTGGCCTCCTGCAGTTCTGTGGTGGATTATACATCACTGCAATGACCACTTTGTATTCCCCAGACTGAAGTGTACCTGCTATGTAGTCTCTTTCTACCCGTCTCATCTATTCCTTCCATTTTCTCGAATTTTCCATCTGTTTTTTACGAGCAGAGCAACTCCACCTCCCCCCTGCCCCTTCTATCTTTCCTCAGATCTGGTATCCCTGGTGGGAAGATTGCATCTGTTATTGTCTCCAGAGTTTTTTTTCTGTAACTGCTATGATGTCTGGGAAACTTCTCATTGATTCTTGCCATTTCCTCATGTTATTTCGTTAATCCATCTGCATTGTGTACCAAAACCTTTCCCAACTTCTGTTCTAATACTGTAACTGTGGTGGGGGGGGGTGGAAACAGAGGGATCGGTGTGTTATGGTTGGTTTGGTTTGGGGTTCAGTTGCTTGGGGGTGTCGTGGTGGGTCCTTCTGCAGGTGTTTCTGGGGGGTGCGCTTGTCCTTCCATTTGATCCTGGATTATTCTGCTCTCCTTTTTCATTTCCTCCCATTTCTCCTTTCGTTTTTGAACTCTCTCTTTCATTGTTTTCCCCTTTCGTCCTGTGTTCTGTCTCGTTCGAGGTACCACACTCCGGAACTCCTGCTTGCCTCTCAGCCGTGCTTTCTCCTGCAGGATCATGGTTCGGGTTGATTACTTTGAGAGGCCGATTCCTTTTCTTTGTGAACCACCCAATTCTCCGAAAATTTGCCACCTGGGCCCATGTCCCCCTCCCCTATCACCTTCATGATATCTTCAACCCGCCTTTTTCCCCTCCTGCTTTCTTTCACCCAATAAGTTTCCCCTTTAGCTTCGTCTAGTCCATAGACAAACACGGATCTTTCCCTTTCCACCTCCCACTGTGACTCCCATTGCATCCTCTGATGTGTTTTAGTTCCTTCCCGTGGAGTGTTCCTTCCTTCAGTCCCTTCCCTAGTTATTGCCCCTATGCTTTTTGGGTTTATCCTTCCGGCTCACCTGCTCCTGGCCCCCACAGGATCTGGTAAGGTCCCTTGCACATGTCCTAGTTCCTTCAATGTTTTCCCAACCTCTCATTCTGTCCAAAGTGTGCTCCCTGTCTTTGTTTTGGCCCCATGTGGGTTGGACAGGACCTCTGCACACAGTTTAGTTTCCATGCTTCCTTCAGACCTGTTGTCTGTGTTTGATGTAGCCATTGCCGATGCTACTTCTGTAATATCTTTGTCTCTGTGCTGTTCAGATGTCTCAGCTCCTCTTCTAATCTCTCAAATCTTGATTCTACTGCTGTGGCCTGTTGCTTTCCACCTTCTGCATTCTGCTGCAAAACCCTCTCTTCCATCTTCCTTTCCAGCTCTCTAGTCTCCTTCCCCCAGTTTTTCCTACCTTTTTTTTTGAGGCCCCTACCTCCCATTCCTCCCTCCCAGATCGTCCTTGGAGCCCCTTGTCCTCATCCTGGTTAGGGGGAGGGGAATAGATGGTTAGGGAGGGGAAATGGATGGTTGTGGGGGGGGGGAGGATGGTTATTGGGGGTAGAGATAGTTGGGGGAGGGGGTTAGATGGTTTGAGGGAGAGAGGGGATGGATGGTTATGGGGGAGGGGGAGGATGGTTATTGGAGGGAGGGAGGTATTTGGGGGGGGGTTTAGACGGTTTGGGGAGGGGTTAGGTGGTTTGGGGGAGGGGTAGGTGGCTAAGGTGAGGTGGTTAGGAAGGGGGAGAGGTGGTTAGGGGGGGGGGGTACGTGTTTGTGTCAAGTGTTTTGTGTCAAGTGGTGGAGGGTGTGTGAGTGTGTGTGTGTGTGTATGTGCGTGTGTTTTGTGCATGGTGTGTTGGTGTGTGTGTGTGGTGTGGGTGTGTGGTGTGTGTGTGTGGTGTGTTTTGGTGTGGTGTGTGGTGTGTGTGGTGTGTGGTGTGTGGTGTGTGTGTTGTGTGTGTGTTTGTGTTTGTGTGTGTGGTGTGTGTGTGGTGTGTGTGGTGGTGTGTGTGGTGTGTGTGGTGTGTGTGTGGTGTGGTGCGTGTTGTGTGTGTGTGTGGTGTGTGTGTGTGTGGTGTGTGTGGTGTGTGTGTGTGTGGTGTGTGTGTGTGTGTGGTGTGTGTGTGGTGTGTGTGTGTGTATGTGGTGTGTTGTGTGTGTGTGTGTGTGTGTGTGTGTTTGTGTTTGTGTGTGTGTGTGTGTGTATGTGCTTATGTAAAGTATGTATGTGTGTGTATGTGTGTGTGTGTATGTATGTGTGTGTGTGTGTGTGTGTGTGTGTGTGTGAGTGTGTGTGTGTCTACCCTGTGTGGTGTGGGGCTTGTGTATGAGGAGGGAGGGTTAGGGGGGGTAGGTTGTGTGGTTGAAAGATCCGTCGTGTAGGGACAAATTTTGTCTCATTTATCTTTCCCAATTATCTACTCTCTCCACTTATTGCCCTTTCTGGATTTACGTATTAATTGTTGCTGGTTATTTTCATTTTCCTTGTTCACATTGAAAGAGGACTTCCTAGCTTCCCTAAGTATTCTTACTGCTAATAACTACCGGTAGTAACACTGCCTGTGGGGCGTGTGTGCATGTGTGTGTGTGTGAGTGTGTGTGTGTGTGTGAGAGAGAATCTTGTCGGGTTTTTAATGACTGGGCCCCAACTTCTTGTGACCTGGACACAACCCTCCTGGGACCTACCCTAGCACCGTCTTACAATGTTGCCCTTAAAAGCTGTCCCACCTACCTTCTCACACTCGTCCAACACTATATTCTCTATGTCTATGCTATTTCTATTCTAATTCTGGTAATAGCTTGCAGGAGTGAGTGACCAGTATCAAACAGTATGCAAGGCCAGCCAGGCCCGTCAACATGCAAACCACAAATAGGCGAATAAACTTGCGGTGACAGTTGCCAGCTGCTGATGACGAAGTCGTCGTCGTAGGCCTTAAATCCCTATTTTGGAGATCCTTCACCCGTGATGATTATAACCACATGTGCTCATACATCCCGCTTCCTCACGCGATTTCACTCTTCACTGATGATAGTATACACTTCACATTATATGCACTTCACTTTATATATATAATGGCACACAACTTGTGTGCCATGTGTGTATGTGTGTATGTGTGTGTGTGTGTGTGTGTGTACTCACCTATTTACTCACCTATTTGTGGTTGTAGGGGTCGAGTCCTAGTCCTGGCCCCGCCCTTCCCGGTTGCACTAGGCCCTCTCTCTCCCCGCTCCCTGGCTTTATCAAACCTGTCTTAAAAGGGGTTGGTTCCCCGCCTCCAATACGTCATTTTCTAGGCTATTCCCTGCCTTTCAACTCTATGACTGAAAAATATTTTCCCCATCTCCTACTCTTTGTTTCTTCAATTCCAAATTTTGGCCTTTGTTTCTGTGTCCCCCCCCTGGAACATCCTGTCCTTTTCCCCTGCTATTTCCCCGCGTATTTTTATTCGTTATCATTCTCCCCCCCCCCC
>NC_069441.1:135876-163536 GCF_026875155.1 Cherax quadricarinatus
GTGGGGGGGGGTATTGGAGGGGCGTGGAGAGGTGGGGAAGGGGGTGGAGGAGTTGGGGAGTGGTGGAGGAGTGTGGACAGGTGGTGGAGGAGTGTGGAGGGTGATGGAGGAGTGTGGAGGGTTGGTAGAGAAGTGTGGAGGGGTGGTGTAGGGGTGGTGGAGATTTGGTGGAGGAGGAGTGGTCTTGTAATGGAGGAGTGTGGAGGGAATAGTGGAGAAGTGTGTAGGGGTGGTTGAGGTGTGTGGACTTGTAATGGTGGAGTGAGGAGGGGATAGTGGAGGAGAGTGGAAGGATGGTGGTATAAGAGTGTGGACAGGTGGGGGAGGAGTGTGGAGGGGTAGGGGATGAGAGTGAACTTGTAATGAAGGAGTGTGGAGGAGATAGTGGAGGAGAGAATAGGGGTTGTGGAGGCGTGTGGACAGGTGGTGAAGGAGTGTGGAGGGATGGTGGAGGTGTGTGGAGGGTTGGTGGAGGATTTTGGAGGGGTGGTGGACGAGTGTGGAGGGGTGATGGAGAAGTGTGGAGCGGTAGTGGAGGAGTGTTAAGGTGTGGTGGAGGAGTGTGGAGGGGTGGTGAAGGAGTATTGAGGTGTGGTGGAGTGTGGAGGGGTGGTGGAGGAGTGTGGATGGGTGTTGGACGAGTGTGGAGGGGTAGTGGAGGACTGTTGAGGGGGTAGTGAAGGAGTGTTGAGGGGGTTGGAGAAGTGTGGAGGAGTGGTGGAGTGTGGAGGGGTAGTGAAGGAGTGCGGATGGGTTGTGGAGGAGTGTGCAGGGGCAGTGGATGAGGGCAGGGGTGGTGGAGGAATGTGGACAGGAGGTGAAAGAGTGCGGAGGGGTGGTGGAGGAGTGTGGAGAAGTGGTGGAAGAGTGTGGAGGGGTAGTTGAGGAGCGAATGGTGGAGGAGTGTGAAGTTGTAGTGGAGGAGTGTGGAGGGGTGGTGGAAAAGTGTGGAGGAGAGTGGAAGGGTGGTGGAGATTTGTGGTGGGGTATTGGAGAAGTGTGAAGGAGTGGTGGAGAAGTGTGGAGGGATGGAGGAGGAGTGGGGAAGGGTGGTGGAGGAGTGTGGAGGAGTGTGGAGGGGTATTGGAGGAGTGTGTAGGGGGAGGTGGAGGAGTGTGGAGGGGTGGTGGAGAAGTGTGGAGGGGTGGTGGAGAAGTGTGAATGAGTGGTGGAGAAGTGTGAAGGAGTGGTGGAGGAGTGTGGAGGAGTATGGAGGGGTACTGGAGGAGTGTGGAGGGGAGGTGTAGGAGTGTGAATGGGTGGTGGAGGAATGTGGAAGGGTGGTGGAGTGTGGAGGGGTGATGGATGAGTGTGGACAGGTGGTGGAGGAGTGTGGATGGGTGGTGGAGGAGTGTGGAGGAGTGGTGGAGGTGTGAGGAGAATGGTGTGGTGTGTTGAGGGTTGGTAGAGAGTGTGGAGGGGTGGTAGTAAGTGTGGAGGGGTGGGGAGGAGGTGTGGTTTGTAATAGAGGAGTGTTGAGGGAAGAGTCGAGGAGTGTGGAGAGTGTGATGGGAGGAGTGTTGGACTTGTAATGGTTTAGAGTGTAGAGAGATTTGGAGGAGTGTGGGGGGTGGGGGAGGAGGGTGTGGACAGGTGGTGGAGGTGATGGGGTTTTGTTGGAGTGAGAGTGTACTTGTATTGGAGGAGTGTGGAGGCAGATAGTGGTGGAGGTGTTGGAGTGGCTGTGGTGGTCGTGTGGGACGGGTGGTGGAGTGTCAAGGATGGTGGAGGATGTGTGGAGGGAGTTGGAGGGTTGGTGGAGGAGTGTGGTGGGGTGGGTGGACGAGTTGTGGAGGGTTGGTGTGGGGTGTGGTGGGTGTAGTGTAGGGGTGGGTGGAAGGTGGTGGAGGAGTGTGCCAGGGGTGGAGGTGGATGAGAGTGCAGGGTGGTGGAGGAGTGTGGGAGCAGGAGGTGAAGGAGTGTGGAGATGTGGTTGGAGGAGTGTGATGGAGAGGTGGGGGAGGCGTGTGGAGGGAGAGTGTTGGTAGTAGAGTGTGGAGGGGTGGTAGGGAGTTGGAGGTGTGGCTGAGGAGTGGGAATGGTGGAGGAGAGTGGAGTGTGGTTAGGGATGTGTGAAAGGAGGTTGATAAGTGTGGAGGGGTGGTGGAGGAGTGTTGGAGAAACTTTGAGGGGTGGTGGAAAGAGTATGGAGGTGAGGCGGAGGAGTGTCGAGGTGTTGTTCGAGGAATATGAAGGGGTGGTGGAGGATTGTGGTGTGATGGAGGAGGATTGTTCAAGGGTGGTGGAGGGTGTGGAGGAGTGAGGAGCGGTTGGTGTGGTGGAGGGAGTGTGGGGAGTGTGGAGCGGTGGTGGACGAAGTGGAGGGTAGGGAATGGAGGATAGTGCGCAGGTGTGTTGGAGAAGTGTTGAAGCGGTTTTGGGTGGAGTGTGGAGTTGTGGTGGAGTGTGGAAAGGAGGTGGATATGGATAAGTGTGGTAAGTGTGGTGGAGGTGTGTGGAGGGTAGAGTGAAGGAGTTGTAGAAGAGTGTGGTTGTGCTGGTGTGAGGAGATGGAGGGGTGATGGAGGAGAGTGCAGGGGTTGGCAAAAGTGTGGAGAGGTGGTGAAGGAGTTTGGAGCGATGGAGGAGAGTGTGTGGAAGGGTTGTGGAGGAGTGGGGAGGAGTGGTGGACGAGTGTCGAGAGTGGTGGAGTGTGGAAGGGTTTGGGTGAAAAATTGGTAGGTGTGGAGGAGGGTGTGGTGATAGTGGGGGGGAGGGAGGGGAGAGTGGTGGATGAGTGTGAAGGAGTGGTGGTTGGAGTGTGGAGGGTGGTGAAGGAGTATGGACTTGTAGTGGAGGAGTGTGGAGTGGGTGGTTTGATAAATTGTGAACGGGTTGTGGAGGAGTGTGGAAGGGAGGTTGAAGGAGTGTGGAAGATGGGAAGAGGGGATGTGGGGGGGGTGGAGGATTGTGGAGAAAGAATGAAGGGGTGGTGGAGAGTGTGGAGTGGAGGTGGCGGGATGCGGATGGGTGGTTCGAGAAGTGTGAGGGGTGGTGGAGGAGTGTGATGCGATCGTGGAGGGAGTGTCAAGGGTGTGATGGAGTGTGCAGGAGAGTGTAGGAGTGTGGATGGGTGTTGAGGACTGTGGAAGGGTGGTGGAGAGTGTGGAGTTGTGGACGGAAAAGTGGTTGAGCAGTGGTGGAGGAGTGTGGGCGATGGATGGGAGTGTGGAAGTTGGTGGGTGGAGGTGGAGGAGTGTGGAGGGGTGGTTGGCGGATGTGTGGGGGGTTGTTGAGAAGTGTGGATGGGTGGTAGGAGGAGTGTGGAGATGGTGGAGAGTGGATAGGGTTGTGGAGAGTGGAGGAGGGTGGTGGAGGAGTGTGGAGGAGTGGTGGAGTGTGGAGGGGTTGTGGATTTTGGAGGGTGGAGGACGTATGGAGTAGTGTGGAGGACTGGTTGTATGAGGGTGGAGTGGTCTGTAGGGAGTGTGGAGGAGTAGTGAACGAGTGCGGAGGGGTGGTGGAGGAGTGTGGCAGGTGGGATTAGTGTGGAGGGTGGTGTGAGGAGTGATCCAAAAAAAGGAGAGGTGGAGGAGTGTAATGGGGTATGGAGAGATTGTGGAGGGATTGTTGAGGAGTTGTTGATTGGATAATCGTGGTGGGAGGGTGGAGATAGTGGAGGAGTCTTGAGATGTAGTGGTGGAGTAGTGTTGTGTGGTGGAGGAGGAGTGTAGAGGTGTGGTGGAGGAGGTGTGCTGCATTGGGAGGATGGAGGAGTGTTGGAGGGCTGGTGGAGGTGTGTGTGAAGGAGTGTGGATGGGTGGTGGAGAAGTGTGGAGGGGTGGGTTGCAGAAGTGTGAAGGAGAGGTGGTGAGTGTGAAGGAGTTGTGGAGGAGTGGTGGAGCGATGGAGGAGGAGTGTGGAAGGGTTATGGAGGACGTGGGGAGGGTATTGGAGGAGTTTCGAGGGTGGTGGAGGCGTAGTGGGGGTCTTGGAAGAGTGTGGAAGGGTGATGGAGGAGTGTGGAGGGGTGGTTGGAGGAGTTGTGGTGGACAGGTGGTGGAGGAGTGTGGATGGTGGTGAGGCGTGCGGTAGTGCGGTGGTGGTAGGGTGTGGTGGAGGAGTGTGGAGGGTTGGTAGAAGAAGTGTGGCGGGGGGGGTGGATGAGAAAGCCTTTTTGTCTGCACAGACAGCCCTATGCTGTCTTGCAGCTTAGTTCATTATTTCGCGCCTCTATGGTGCTTGCATCTATAGGCCTTGCCACGTCAGTATGCCTGGACGTGCTCTCGCTCACTCTACACAGCGGCATGGATTCTTCACACAAGTACTCCCAGCTACTCTCTCGTGGCTTGGGCCCTGCCCGGGCCTTGGGCACATCATACAAGCCGGTGTTCACGTCGACTTTACAATATATAACTTAAGTTGCCTCCGGAAGAAGGTATATTCACTCTACCCGCTATGTACCATTTAGCCCGTTTTAAATGGTGACTGCGGTGCGAGATAGCTGGGTGGGGGGCAGGGTGTGTGGAGGAATTGTGGTTTGTAGTTTCGGATCGATGCCAATAAGAGGGAGCTATAGGGGGGGCAGAGAGACGCGAGAGAAGGGGGAAGAGGGGGAGTATGGGAAAGGAGGAAGCAAAGGACAGGGAATAAGCAAAGGAAAGGAGACGGCGAACTTAGGAGTAGAGAGGGGAGGAAAGAGGGGGAGTCGCCAAAACGGGGGGCGGGCAAGAAGGGAAAGAAGGACGAGCGCAAACTGGGGCGGAGACAAGAAAGGGGTTCAGGGGGGGGGGCAGTGAGGGGCGGAGTAGAGGGCGGCGGAGAGGGGGGAAGACTGGACAACCGGCGCGCGGGAGATGGGTAACTGTCAGTCTCGCGCAGGGCTGTCATATGTCTTCCTCTACTCTTCTCCTCCGTCCTTTTTTCTTCCTCCTCTCTTCTGTCCCCCTTCCTCCCCGCTTTCTCCTCTTTCCTCTTCCCCTTTTCTCCTTCCCTCTTTCCTTCTCCCCTCTTTTCCTCTCTTTCTCTCCTTTCACTTTTTCTCCCTCTTTCTTATCTACACAAGATGTTCGTCTCTCAACGAGTTATCTATGAATGTCGTAGTCTGCATTTTGAGCATCCAGACAGGTACTAGCAGGATCCAGCCGATATTTGTCGAATTTTCTTCGTGAATTGTACGTGGCGTACCAAGTGACTTCCACGCTAGTGACTACGCTGTTTCTCAAGTCACGTGTTCAGAGTCAACTTTATGTTGCTGTTGTTGTTCAGCTCAGCAAGCTGTTTAAGCAAGCCAGAGGTGAGTTTGTGGTGATTTCTGCGTCCAGTGTGTTTCCTGTGTGTGTTTTTGGGTGGGAGGAGAACCGCCAGATCTCCGCCCTGCTTACACTCACGCACGCTCCTCGCCACCAGCATACCATAAACCACTCAACCATGCCCATCCCTTGCTGTGTTTCTGCTGTTTTCGTTTGAATTCATTGCCAGTGCTGTGTATCATAGTGCCGAGGCCACTCGAAGCTACGTGGATCACGACGTCACGTGGGGTGGGGCGATGTCACTTAGACCTACAAAGCCACGTGAGTTACAGATGTCCGGGCTATATGCTGTGGTCTGCTGCCCGATCACATCGACGCACCCACGATGCTGCCCGAATTCATGACTCACGATGTCTTGCTGGACGTCACCTCACGATTTTGCCTGGACGTCACTCGAGATGTCTGTTGACGTCACTGCTGCTGGGACGGGCACCTTGCGACATCACGCCTGACTTCAAATGATGTCACATCGAGTATTCTAGTAATTATTTCAGTATTGTCGAGAGAAGGATGAGAGAAGGATTATGGTCGTGTGTTAATTAATCCTCTCAGTCAGTGTTCTCACCATTTTAGATGTCTTAGTCAGTTTTATTGCGCAGAAAATCATTTGCTAGTTAATGCCATGTTGTACCGTTTACAAGCGGTGTGTTTGTTGTTTTTCCCATGTGTCCAGTGAGGTCTGTGGTTCCAGACCCTTGAGTTGCACCACTAGTGATAAGTCTACCCGCGTGACCAGTGTTTTGAAGCTGATTTCTCAGCCCTGAGCGTATGAGGCCCCTTGTACAGAAAGCTTTTATGCTCGTCGCTCGTGTTGTTCTGCAGATCGTACCTGCTACGAATTCCATCAAGATTTGGTTTCACTTCAACCCCTCCAGACCGTCGAGTGCAGTAATATATAGAGAAACAAGTCTGGGTCCGCACTTAGGGCTAACCTCTGCTATAATCTCCAACTGTCGAGGAGATGATACTCGTCAAGCCGCAGCCAGGCCTGTCGGCAGGCGCTGTGTCAGCCTACTATTCGTGTCACAAAGCTTCAGTGAGCAGCCTGCACAAAGATGATGTCACTTTGACTGCTAGCTCTCTCACTGCAGTCTGATGTATGATGTTACGAATCCCTATATGTTTTCGACCAGTCGTCTCTGCTCGACTCGCTCACAACTCGCTCACGCTCGCCGGCAGTGAAAGCCCAGGACCAGTACAGTCGAGAAGTGTCTCCTGAGTCGCTTGCAGGAGTCCTGCCCAGTTGCAGAGTTTTGTCGACCCTCACTCGAGGGCACCGATGTCGTGCCCCAGGTTGAGTGAAACCTGCAGCGGACTCTACGATGTCTGCTTCACCGTTCCAGTGGAGGACCGTACCCTGTTACGTCACAGCTCAGCCGCAGCGATGTCTCCCGTGTTGCGAGTATCTGTCCAGACGCAGGAAGTCGTGCAGTGATGCCCATCGACGGCTCATTTGCCTTTGACCACGATGTTTAGCAACCCCAGGTTTTTTCTTCCCTCCTGTAGGAAGTTTTTTTTTCCATGTTCCATATGTATATAGATGTTTTTTATTTTGTGTTCTGTGCCCTGTTCTACGGGGAGAGAGGACCGAAGATTCTTTTTACCACCAGTTGTCGCGTGGGACGACGCGCGATAGGTGGACGAGGAGCGTTGTAGACAGCCTGTACTGTCTGCACAGTAAGCCCATGCTGTCTGCCCAGCTTAGTTCATATTTCGCGCCACTAAGGTGCTGCCATCTATTATAGGCATGCCACTTCTGTATGCCCTAGATTGCTCACGTCATCACACAGCGGCCACTGCCTAGGCATCATCACACAAGTACTCCCAGCTCTCTCTGTGGGATGGGCCTGCCCGGGCATGGGCACAAACACACAAGCCTGTGTAACCCAACCTAGTTATCAATAAAAGTAAGAAGCCTCCGAAGAAGATATATCATTCACACCCCGCTACCAGAATACCAAACAAGAGCACGTTATATGGAAAGTGTGTGGAGGGGGTGGTGGAGGAAGGAGAGTGGTCTTGTAATGGAGGAGTGTGGAGGGAATAGTGGGGAGTGTGGAGGGCTGGTAGACGAAGTGTGGAGGGGTGGTGGAGAAGTTTGGAGGGGTTGTGGGTGGAGGAGAGTGGTCTTGTAATGTAGGAGTGTGGAGGGAAATGTGGAGGAGTGTGTAGGGTATAGTGCAGAGGAGTGTGGAGGTGGTGGTGGATGAGTGTGGATTGAAATGGTTGAGTGTGGAGGTGATTGTGGAGGAATGTGGAGGTCGGTGGTGGTGGTGGAGTGTGGAACAGGTGGTGGAGGAGTCTGGAGGGGTTGTGGATGAGAGTTTGAACTTGTAGGAGGAGTGTTGAGGATAGTGGAGGAGGAGAAGAGGTGTGTGGAGCGCATGGAGAGATGGTGAGAGTAGTGTGCGGATGGGATGGTGGAGGAGTGTGGAGGGATGGTGGTGGAAGTGGGGAGGGGGAGGTGGACGAGTGTGGAGGGGCTGTGGAGAAGTGTGGAGCTGTAGTGGAGGAGTGTTGTGTGGTGAAATAGTTGGGGAGGGGGTGATGAAGGAGTGTGGAGGTGTGGTGAGGAGTGTGGAGGGGTGGTGGAGGATGTGGAGGGGTGGTGACGAGTGTGGAGGGGTGGCGGAGGAGTGTGGAGCGGTAGTGAAGGAGTGTTGAAGGGGTGGAGAAGTATGGAGGAGTGGTGGAGTGTGGAGTGGTAGTGCAGGAGTGTGAATGGGTATTGGAGGAGCGTGCAGGGGTTGTGGATGAGTGTGCTTTGGTGGTGGAGGAGTGTGGACAGGAGGTGAAGGAGTGTGGATGGGTGGTGGAGGAGTGTGGAGGGGTTTTGGAAGAGTGTGGATTGGTAGTTGAGGAGAGTGAATGGTGGAGGAGAGTATAGTTGTGGTGGAGGAGTGTGGAAAGGTGTATAAATGTGGAGGGGTGCTGGAGGAGTGTGTTGAAGAATGGAGGAGAAGTGGGGAGGAATGGTGGAGGAGTGCGGAGAAGCTTTGAGGGTGGTGGAAGAGTGTGGAGGGGAGGTGGAGGAGTGTGGAGTGGGGGGTCAAGCAGTATGAAGGGGTGGTGGAGGAGTGTGGAGTGATGGTGGAGTGTTCAAGGGCCGTGAAGGAGTGTGGAGGAGTGTAAAGGGGTGGTGGAGGAGTGTAGAGTAGTGTGGAGCGGTGGTGGAGGACTGTGGAGGGGTGATGGGGGAGTGTGCAGGGGTGGTGGAGAAGTATGAAGCGGTGGTGGAGGAGTGAGTGTGGAACGATGGAGGAAGAGTGTGGAAGGGTGGTGGAGGAGTGTGGAGGGGTGGTGGAGGAGTGAGGAGGGGCTGTGGAGAAGTGTGGATGGGTGTTGGAGGAGTGTGGAGGAGTGGTGGAGTGTGGAAGGGTTGTTGAGGAGTGTGGAGGGGTGGTGGAGGAGTGTGGAGGAGCGGTGGAGTGTGGATGGGTGGTGGACAATTGTGGAGGGGTATAGGAATGTGGAGGAGTGGTGGAGGAGTTTGGAGTGGTGGTAGAGGAGTGTGGAGGAGTGGTGGAAGAGAGAGGAGGGAAGGTGGAGGAGTGTGAACTGTTGTGTAGAAGTCAGGAGTTGTTGTGGAAGAGTGTGGAGAGGTGGTGGATAAGTGTGGAGGGTGGTGAAGGAGTGTGGAAGGGAAGGATGGAAGAGGAGTGATGGAGTGGTGGTGGAGGAGTGTGGAGAAGTGTAGAGGGGCGGTGGAGGAGTGTGGAAGGGAGGTACGAGAAGTGTGAATGGGTCTTGGAGGAGTGTTGAGCAATGGAGGAGGAGTGTTCAAGGGTGGTGGAGGAGTGTGGTGGAGTGTGGAAGGGTGGTGAAGGACTGTGGAGGGGTAATGGTGGAGTTTGGAGGGGTGGTGGAGAAATGTGAAGCGGTGGTGGAGAAGTGTGGAGCGATGAAGGAGGAGTGTGGAAGGGTGGTGGAGGAGTGTGGAGGACTGTGGAGAGGTGGTGGAGGTGTGTGGAGGGTTTGTGGAGTGTGGAGGGGTGATGGAAGAGTGTGGAGGAGTGGTGGAGTGTGGAGGGGTTGTGGAAAATTGTGGAGGGGTGAAGGAGGAGTGTGGAGGAGTGATGGAGGAGTGTTGAGTGGTGGTGGAGGAGTGTGGTTAGGTTAGGTTAGGTTAGGTTAGGTTAGGTTAGGCTAGGTTAGGTTATCTACTTCACTACACATCACTACAAAGCACTTCACTACACCACTACACTGCACAAGTCAGTACTTCATAATTGTCACTACACTTCAGTCATCGCTTCATGACAATCATTGTTCAGTCATCAGTTGAGTTTCAGTTGATGACTCTGACGAAATATTGTAGAATAAATATCAATTTATATACTTTTCCAAACGTACCCCCATAGCCGAGTTGGTAAAGCATCTGACTCTGCAACAAAGAACGTGGGTACGAACCCCACCTCCACCTGTTTGATTCTTTCACCTGAATTCATTGTGAAGAGTATTAGTCACAACTAGATCACAATGGATGAACAACGACGATTGCTTCTAGAGGAAATTAGAAAATGGAAGAAGAAAATGGAAAATGAGAAAATCCTGCGGCAGGAAATTCTCCAAGAAAGGAAAGAAATCCTTGAACACAATAGAATGTTAACAGCAATGTTTGTTGATCAAGAGAATAAAGTCATACAAGCTGATATGAAGGAGAGAGCTAAGAAAAGACGCTTGGAGAAGCAAGAAAAATGTAATAAGAAGTTACGAGGATCTTGAATTGAAGGTTTAAGTTGTTAGGAGTAGTTGTTAATATAAGGAATTTATGTTATTATTATTAGAAGTTTCTTATGTTGTTTGAGGGTTTCATGTGTTACTATGGAAGATTCTTATTTTTTTAACCGGGGGTAAATTCATGGGGGTTGGAAGGGGGGTAATTGGGGGCAAATGGGGGATTTAAATTTGGGATGAAAAAAGGGTGGGAGGGGTTTGGGGAAAATTTGGGAAAAATAAGGGAAATGGGAATAAAAGGAAAATGGTAATGGTGGGGGGGAAAATTTTTAAGGAAGGAAAGCCCTTAACCTTGGTTGTTTATTGGTTTTTTTTTAAAAAGGGGAATAACCATACACTGAAAGGGAGTACCTAAGAAAATTAGAACGTTTTTAAATTTTGCAGTAAAATTGAATTAAGTTGTTTCGAAAAATTTGAATTTTTAAAATTTTAATTTTAAAAGGTGGGTTTTGGGAAAAAATTTAAGGAAAAAGGGAATTTTTGGGTTAAAAATTTTTGTTTTTTAATTGGGGTTTTGGAAAGGGTTTTAAAATTGAAACAAGGGGAAAAAAAGACATTTTTTAAAAAAGAAAAAAGGAAAAGGGAAAATAAAAACCCTCCTTACCCAAAAAAAAAAATTCCTTGAACAAAATAAAATTTCCCCCCAAAATTTGTTTAAAGGTTTTTTCGCCGCTGTTTAAAAGGTAAAAAAAGGTTTAAAAAGTTGAAAATAAAAATTGGGCCTTAATTTTAAATTTTAAATTTGGGGGTTTTTAATTAAAAAATTTTTGTTTTTTAAAAATTTCCCCTTATTTTGGTTAGGGGGGAGGGATTTTTGAACGGGGAAAAGTTCTTATTTTTTAAATGGGGGGGGTTGGGGAAAAACCTTTCCCAAAAAATTGTTTTCCTACTCCCCGGCCCCTAGCCAAAAGGGCCTCCCACTAACCCTAAGCCCTTCTTTAAATCCCCTTTTTTAAATTCCCCCAAAAAAGGGGCCTTCTTCCCCGCTTTTTTCCCGCTTCTAAAGGCCCTTTTATAGTTCCCCCTTTCAATCATTTTTGAGCTTTTTCCTACCCCTTTATATTTCCCCCATTTCCCCCCTCCCCCTCCCCCTCCCCTCCTCCCGGATCCCCCCACACCCCCCTCCCTCCCCTCCTCCTTTAATCCCCCCCCCTTTTCCCTTACCCCCCCCCCTTCCCTTTTCCCCCGCCACCTTTGTCCACCCCTTCCCCCTAATTTTCCCCACCTTCCCCCTTCCAAATCCCCCCTTTTCCCCCTACCCCTTCCTCCCCCTTACACTCCCCCTTTCCTCTCCCCCCCTCCCCCCAAATCTACCCCCTCCCACTCCCCCAACACCCCCTTTCCCCCGACACTCCCCCTTCCCCTCTCCCCAATCCCCCCACCCCCTCGGCCCCCCCCCAATCCCCCCCCCTCCCCCCCCCTCCCCCAACCACCCCCCCATTTCCCTCCACACCTTCCCTCCCCCCCTCCCTCCATTTCCCCTCCCCCTTTCCCCCCTACCTCCCCCTTCCCCCCACACCCCCCACTTCCCTCCAAACCCCTTTTACTCCCCCCCTTTCAAAAACTTTTTTAATTATCCCCCCCCAAAACCCCTTATTATCCCCCCCACACCCCTTTTTTTCCCCCCTCCACCCCTCTACTTTTCCCCCCCACACTCCTCTACTATCCCCCCCACACCCCAAATTTTCCCTTTTCCACATCCTACTTTTACCCCTTTCCAAATCCTTATTAATCCCCTCCCACTCTCATACCCCCTCCACACCCCCAATTCCCCTCCACTCCTCTCTACCCCCAAAAACACCCCTAATTACCCCTTTTCCCACCCCTTTATTTACCCCTTCAACTCCCTTAAAATCCCTAAAACACCTTATACCCCCTTTCCCCCTTTCCTTTAAAATCCTTCCCACTCCTTACTCCCCCTTCAACCCCCTAAAACCCCCCCACACCCCTTCTATTTCCCCCCCAATCCCCCCCCCCCCCCCCCCCCCCCCCCCCCCCCCCCCCCCCCCCCCCCCCCCCCCCCCCCCCCCCCCCCCCCCCCCCCCCCCCCCCCCCCCCCCCCCCCCCCCCCCCCCCCCCCCCCCCCCCCCCCCCCCCCCCCCCCCCCCCCCCCCCCCCCCCCCCCCCCCCCATTTACCCCCTCCAAAATCGTCCCATCCCCTCCACACCCCTTTCCACTTTTCCCCCCCAACCCCTTTAAACTTCCTTCCCCCTTCTTTATTATCCCCCACACCCCTCCCCAATCCCCTCCCCACTTTAACAAATCCCTTCCAGGTGCCCCCCCAAACAACCCCCCACACTCCTTAAACCTCAAAAAATTTTAAAATTATCCCCTTTCCAAAAAAAAAAAATTCCCCCTAAAAAAGGTTTAAACTACCCATCCAATCCTTAATTAAACCCTAAAAATTTAAAATATTTTTTAAACCAAAATAAAAATTAAAAATTTAACATTTATACCCCTTCCAATAATAATTTAAGGGAAATACAAAAAAAAAATTTCGGAATGACACAAAACACAACCCCAAAAACCAACACCACCCCCAACCCAACAAACACACACACCACAACACACACACACAAAACCCCACACACAACACACACAACACACACACACACACAACACACAACACAAAAAATATATAAAAATTTTAATATATATAAATATTTTAAATATTTTTATATATATATTTTATAATATATAAAATATATATATATATTTTATATATTTTTAATTTTTTTATTTATTTAAAAAATTGATATTAAAAATTTAATTACTTTTTAAAAAAATTAAAATTGTTTTTAGAAAAAAACACTTTGGCCCTTAAATTTTAAAAATTTTTTCCCCCAAAACAAATCATTTTGGAAATTTTACCCGGGTTCAAGGGTTTTTAAAGGGTCAATATACCTCAGTTTTTAATAGAGTCCCCGGGGGGCACATATACCTCAGATTACATAGAGTATCACGGGTAAACAAAACCCCCAACTCAGGTCAAGGCTGCATAAACTACTTCAGGTCAAGGGGGCCTCTTCCTAAACCCTTTTTAAAGAAACACCAGGCCCCGGGGCAAAAAATTTGCCCTGTAAAAGCAATGAGCATTTTTGGAAATTTTGGTTTAAACTGTTTAACCCCCTCAAAACATTTAGGCAAGCTCTTCTTGTTTAACAAATTGGTCTTTATAAGAGGCTATTAGAGAGGAAACCTGTTGTAATAACATCAATTATCCCAAGCAGCTAGTTCTCATAATAAAACTTTTCGTGTTTTCAAACGTTTTTCTTTTTTCTACTGCTGATGAGTCCGTATTTTAACCCCTTCAGTTGAGGCCCTTGATTTGGGTAAAAGGTTCGAAAAGCAAGGAATTATTTACTCTCTTTTCCTGGGTTTCGGGTTTTTGTTTAATTTCCCATTCCCATTGCCTTAAATTTCCTCCTCTTCCCCCTTCCCATCCTTTTCCAGTTTTTTCCCTTCCTTTTCCCTTATCCTTTCTTCCTTCCCATCTTACGAAGCTCTTTTCTTTTCTCGATTCATTCCATTCGACAAGGTTACAAAAAGTCTTTTGTGGTTAATGTTTCCCCTGAAAATGTTTTATTAACAAGCTGTTTCCGTCGTTACGCGTTTTCGAGAAAGATATCTCCAATTGAAAAAACCCCTCCACGTCCGTGCACGGGGAAAGGGAGCACCACAGGGGCACAATGTTTGAAAACCCAGCTAAAAATTAGCTTTGAAGATTTGAAAAAACATAAAAGGAAATCTTTCGTGAACGCTAAGCCCCAATTTTCTTCAAAAAAAATAGAAAATTTAAAAATTTTAAAAACCCAAAACAAACTAAAAAACCTTTCCCCAAAAAACATTAGCTTTGAAGTCAAGCCCGGGGTTTGGAATTTTCCCCTTTTGGGTTTCTCAAACAAAAATCCTGAAATACAGAAGCAGTTTTAATTTGAAAGCTCTGTTTTTTTGGCTTTATCAAGTAAAAGTTTCGAGGTTTAAAAGGGGAAACTTAAGGGAAAATTAAAAATTATCGAAATAAAAGTATTTTTTAAAATTTCCCCCATTTTTTTTTCCAAAAAAACCCAAACTGAACTGGGGGCCAAAAAAATTACCCCAAAACACTTATCTAGACATGAATAACTACATTGAGATTTAAGAAATTAAGTACTGATGTAAGTAATTAACCCCAAAATTTTTTTAAGGGATTTTGGGGAACACAGAGGGATAGGGTTACACAAAAGTATATTAAAAGGGAATTATTCTAAGTAAACCGTGAAAAAAAACACCCGTGATTTATTCACAGTTACAAAAATGGCAGACTAAATAAATTTGTAAATTTTAAAATTTAAACCCATTGGGGAAAAGAGAACGAAAAGGATTTTTTATTTTTATAAACCCCCATAACAATGAAAGTTTAAACCCTATCAAAAAAAGTCATTCTCTGGTAAATTTTTCTTAACCCCAATGTTTTCCCGGGTTTTGTAAAAAAATTCCATTTAAAATTTTAAAAATTTCCCCCCCCAAAACTGTTTTAAAGGGTTATGGGTTTTTTTTTTCTTTTAATGCATCAATTTAATATTTTGAACCCGGGTTAATATGGGCATTCTTTATTTTTTAGACGGAAATCGATATCAGAATTTTTTTAATAAACTAGGAAATTTTGGGGGACTTATGAAATTCCCAAAAACAGCGGACCTTTTTCTTTCTGGGGGAAAACACACCAGGGATAAAAAATTTTTTAAGCATATCCAAAAAGTCTTTTCCAGCGTTGCTCCCCATTTTCCCCTCAAAGGAGGTTCCTTTTACGTTGGGGGAGGGGGTCTTGATCTAGGGGAAATTTAAAACTTTTGCTCCAAAATTCCCTGAATTTTTGTCTAAATACCTTTCACCCCCCCCCCCCAAAGCGCTGTAAAAATCTTCGGGGTTTTGCCTTCTCCAAATTTTTTTTTTTTTGTTGTTCCCAAAACCAGTGATTTTGTTTATAACTAAACTTAATGGGTATTATCCAGCAGTAAGGGGTAAAAACCCGCCCCTTAAATCTGAAAAACCCTTCACAAAATGCAAAATTTAAAATATATTAAATGGGGGTTTAAAAATTTTCCCCACTATTTTTCATATAACATTTGCAGATTGATTCTACACAAATTTTCTTTTCCCCCTTTAGTCCCTCGTCAAATTAGAAAGCAACAAATTTTTTAAGGGTTTTAAGCTTTCGCCATAAATTTAAATAAAAAATTTTTTTTAATAATAAAAAAAACAAAAATATTTTTCCCCAAAAAAAAAAAAAAAAAAAAAATTTTTTAAAATAAAAAAATTTTTAAAAAATTTTAATGGGATTTTTTCCCCTTTTTTTATAAAAATTTATTCTAATAAATTTTTTTAATTTTAAAATAAAAAATAAAAATAAATTTTTTTAATAAAAAATATAAAAAAAAATTAAATCGGAAATTTAAAGGGGCCCTTTAAAGGTTTTTTAAATAATTTTAATTTTTTAATTTAATTTAATAATAAATAAATTTTAATAATTTAATTTTAAAAAATTTTTTTAATAATATTAAAAAATTCAAAAAAATGAAAAAGGGTTTTTAAAGCGTTTAAAAATTTTTTGGGGGCCCCTTATCAGGCTTTTTAATGGGGGGAAAATTTTAAAAATGCCTTGGTTTGCCCCCCCGGGGGGAACATTGGGCGGCCTTTTAAAAAAAGGGCTTTGTTACCCCGAACAAGAAGGTTTTTTGGGAAAGAAATCGAATTTGGCCAAAGGGAAAATTTGATTGAAGGGTTTAAGGGGGCACCCCGGGGGGAAAAAAAAATTTTTCAAATCTCTTTTGAAACCGGAGGAAATTTTTCTCCTTCACGGCCCAGTTTTCCGGGGGACCCCCTCCGGGGGGAAAAATTGGGCCGGGGTTTAAAAGTTCCCTTAACCCGCAAAAAGGGGAATTTTAACTTGGGTTTTAGCCAATGGTTTGTGGAAAACGCAACCTGAAAAAATTGAAGGAAATTAATGGGGGCCCCAACCCTTTCCGGGGGTTTAAAATTTTTTTTAAATAAAAATTTCAATTAATTCCGGAAACGGGGAAAGCTTTTTTAAAATGCCCGAACCAAGAATGGAACCCAAAAAGGTAAAATTTTAGGCCCCGGGAAAGGAAAAACCCAACCTGAAAAAACCCCGCTAAATGGAAGTTTTTGTTTTTTTGGGGGTTTCTTTAATTTTTAAAAAAATTTTTTAAATTTTAAAGCAACGGGGGGAAAAATATTCCCAAAATAAAAATTTGGGTTTTTTTCCATGGTTTGGTTTTCCCACCCCCCCCGGGCCCCCCCCCCCCCTGCCCTTTTACTTTTATGTGTTTTTTTCCCCGTAAAAGTTTCTTGGCCCCCTTTTATAAAGAAGTTTTAAATAAACGCAAAACTTTACCTTCCTGGAGTAATAAAAAAGGGTTGTCCTTTAAAAAAACCTGGGAGTAAATAGGGAAAAATTTGTCCCCCCCCCCGAACACCCTGGAAATTCTAGCCCAAAATTAGTCCCGAACACCCCTTTAACAAACCCCCTTTTTGGGCCCTTGGTTTCCCCTTTAACGATCAAGGCCCAAATTTAAAAAAAAAGGGACTAAAAACCCAAAAATTAAAGGGAAAACGAAAATGTTTTTCCCCGAAAGAAAACTTTCCCAAACCCAATTTGGGGGTGGCTTTTTGTCCAGGTTTTTTTTTCCCACGTCAAACCCCAAAAACACGAAGTAAAAAAAAATTGTCTGAAAAAATCTTTGACTTCATCCCCGGGAAAACCCCCCATATTAAAGGAAAGGAAAACTTTTTTAAAATGTCCTTTAATTTTATCCTTTTTTTTTAGATTTTTTTTTCCCAAAATTAAAACCCCTTTTTTCTTTTTTTTTTTCAATTTTTTTTTTGTTTTGGGGTAACTAGACCTTTGGGATTTTTTTTTAAATTTTTAAAATTAAAATTTTTTTTTTTTTTCTTTAAATTTTTTTTAAAAACTTTTTTTTTAAAATTAATTAAATTATATTTTTTTTTTTTTTTATTTCCTTTTTTTTTTTCCCCCCCAAAGGGAGGGGAAAAAATGGAGAAAATTTAACACCCTTTTTGGTTTTTTCCAAATTTCTTCAGACAAAAAAAATTTCACAAAAAAAATTTTTTTATTTAAAAAAATTCACCCAAAAACAACCCCGAAAAGGAATTTTAAAGAAAGGAATTTTTTTTGAAATTTTTTAAGCCGCAAATTTTGCAAGTGGGAAAGGCGAAAATGGCCCCAAATTTTTTTTTTTGAATGATAAAAGAAAAAATTTTAAAAATTAAAGGAAAAAAAAAATTTTTTTTACTTTTTTCGAAAAAAAGTGAAAAATTTTTTTTAAAAAAAGCGGGGTTTTAAAAATTTGCTTTTTTTTTTCTATTCTTTTTTTCCCAAAATTAATTTTTTTTTTTCCCCAAAAAAAGCCCAATTTTTTTTTTTTTTTTTTTGGGTATTTATCAAAACATGATGACAAATTTTATGTGTTTTTTTTTTTTTTTCCCCCAAAATTAAAATTTCGATTTTTTTTTTGATTGTTTTTTTTTCCTTTAAAAAAAACTTTCAAATGAAAATTTTTTTCGGGACCCCCATTCAAAAATTTAAAAAGGTGATAAAAAAATTTAAACCCCCCTTTTGGGGCCCGTCCAAAATGTGGGGTTTTTGGTTCGCTAAAAACAGTGGAAAAAGTTTTGGGGCGGGGGGAAAAAGACCGTAAAACTTTTTTTTCCCGGAAGCAAATATAAAAGTTTTTAATTCCCGAATTAAAAGGTTTTTTTAAAATTTTTTTTTTGTTTTGGGGAAAAAAAAATTTTTTCAGGAGGGTCCCCGATTTTTTTTTTTCCAAAATGTTTAAATTGGGTTTAAAGATGGTTTTTTTTAATAGCATGTAAAGGGGAATTTTGCCCATATTTTTTTTTTCTGCTTTTTTTTTTATTGAAAATTTTTTCCCTTCCCAAAAAAAAAAAAAAAAATCGTTTTAAAAAAAAAGAAAAAACTTCAGCTTTTTTTTTTTTTGGTTTTTTTACTAAGATTTCCCTTAAAACCCCCATCTTTTTTACTTTTATATCAAAAAAAGAGTTAAAATTGGGAAAAAATCTACCAATTTTTTGTTAAAATTTAAAAGGGGAAATTTTTTTGCCCGTAAAAAAACAAAAGGGATAAAAAAATAAATTTTTTTTTTTTTTTCTATCCTTTTTTAAGGGAAAAAATTTTAAATACAAAAAAGAGTTTTGGGAGGCCCCTTTAATGCTTGAAAAAAATCCCCTTAAAAAAAAAATTTTTTTGGAAATTTTACGAAAAAAAAAAAAAATGATTTTTTGCCTTTTGCCCCCCGTCCCCCCCCCTTTAGGTGAAAAGGAAAAGGAAAATGCCCCCAAATAAGAGGTTTTTAGATTCATTTTTTTAGAAACCCAAGGGAAAAGGAAAATAACCCTTCCCGGAAAAAACCCAAAGGGAAAAAGAAAAAAACAAAGCTGGGTTTTTTTTCCCCAAAAGTTTAAATTTCATTGTTTTTTAAAAATTAGTCGACCCGTGGGGGGAAAAACCTCGCCCCAGTTTTTTTTATAATTTTTTTTTTTTAGGGGGAATTTAAATTACCAAAAATCCCAAAATGAAAAAGAATTTTTTTTTTTTTTTGGGTTTTGGGGGGGGGGTTGTTCCCCCTTTTTTGGGGGGGGGAGACCGCTGGTCTGAAAAAAAGAAAATTTTAGATGAAAAAATAAGTCCAAAAGTATTTTTTTTAAAAAATTAAAAATTTTTTAAAGCATAAAAAGGGAAAAATTTTAAAATTTAAAACAAGGAAAAATGGGGAACAAGCTTTGAAGGGCAAAAAAAAAGTGGGGTTTTTTTTGGGGACCCCGAAATTTTGGTGGGAAAATGGGAAAACAACGTTTTTTTTTGAAGGGATTTTAAAAAACCCCCAAAATTTGAACCTTTTTGAAAATTTAAAACTTTAAATGTAATTTTTTCTCGAAAAAAAGCAGTGGGGGGTTTTGTGGGGGATTCCCTTTTAAAAATTTTATGCCTTTTTTAGTACTTAGATTAAAAAAGGTAAAATTTAAAAAAGAAAAGATGGTGGAAATTGGGGTTTTTTTCCCCTTTTTTTTTGCCGGGAAAACCGGTTTTTTTTGTAAAAAGTTTTAAAAATTTTTTAATTTGAAACAAACCCCAAAAAAGGGATATCCCTCAAAAATGGTACAAAAATTTATTTCATTACTTTCCCTTTTCAATATAAAAATTTTTTTGTATTTTTTTTCTTTTACCCGGGAAGAATTTTTTTTTTTTATTAAAATTTCTTTTCCCAAAAATTTTCAAGAAAAAATTTTTAAAGGGTTTAAATTTAAACTTTTTTTGCTCATTAACTTTCCCCTTTTTTTGAGGAGAACCTTTTTAAAAATGAAAAAAGGAAGAAAATTTAAAAAAAAAAAGGGCCCCCGAAAAATTTTTTGAAAAGGTCCGGGGGGCCCCTTAGTGGGGGAAAAATCAGGGGTAAAAACAAAGGCCCAAAAAAAATTTCCCTTTGCCCACGGGGGCTAATTTACCTTGGCCCCCTTGGCCCCGAAGGGGGCGATTTTTTCCTCGCTTTTCCCCTGTTCCCCTTTTTGTAAAAAAATATTTTTTCCCTTTTTTAGAATTTTTTGCCCCCCGTGAAAGCCCTTGATAAAAACCCTGGATTTTTTTAGAAAAAAAGGCTACAAAGTGAGTTTCCCCAAAATTTCCCCATGTTTTTTCCCCCAAAATTTTTCCTTTTTTTTCCCCTTAAAAAAATTATACCCCCGGTGGGAAAAAAAAGAAAAAACCCGGGGGACAGAGGTCCCCCAAAACCCCCCAGACGGCCCGGGTTTTTTGAGACCCCTCCCCCATTTCCCGGGGTTTTTTATCCCCGGTTTTGGGTTAAAAGAAATTTTTTTTTTTTTTTTTGCAAAACGTGGGGGCAAAATTTCCCCAAATTTTTTTGTGGGGTCAAGTTTTTTTTTTTTTTCTTTTGTTTTTTTTCAAATTTAAAGGGGGTTTTCACAAAAACCCCCCCCTGAAGATTTTTATTCCCCTAAAATTTCCCCCCGAGGTGCACTACTTGGCGCTTTTTTTAAATTCCCGTTTTTGGGTTTGGCCTTTTTTTTTTTTTTATTTTTTATAAGGATGAAATCAACCCAATTTAAAAAGGGGGGGTGGAAATGCAAAAAATGAAAAAAAAAAAAAAAAACCAAAAAGTTGGGGAAAGAGGGAAAAAAACCCTGAGAGCTTTCGGTTTTACTTTAAAACATCTTTAAAAGGAAATTTAAAAGTAAAAAAAACAGCAAAAATTTCCCCCGGAAAAGTTTTTTAAAAAAAATTTTTTTTCTAGAAAAAAAGTGGCGGTTTTCCCCTGGGGCCTTTTTTTTTTGTTTTTTTTTGTGTATTCCCCCTTTAAAAAAAAATTTTTTTTTTTTTTTTCTTCATGATGAAAATTTCCAGCTTTTTAAAAACCCCAAATTTAAAAATTTTGTTGGGGAAAAGGAAATTTAGCTCGGCGGCCCCGGGGGGTTTTTTTTTTTAAAGGGGGTTTTTTTAAACTTCCCCGCCCCCCAGGGCCCCCCCCCCCCCCCTGATGTCATTGGGCCAAAAACCCTTTTGAAGGGAAATTTGCCCCTCCGCGTCCCCTAAGGCCCCCCCCCTTTTTAATTGTCCTTTTTCGATTTTTTGGCCGAAAGGAACTTAAAAAATTTTTGAAAGTGTTTTTTAAAAGGGTTTGTGTTTTTTCACGTTTTTTTGGCCCCCCAAAAAAGTTGGGAAAAAGAAAAATCTTTTTTTTGGGGAAACACTAAGATTTTAATTTCCCCAAAAAAGGGCTTTTTTCCCAATTTTCAAATATTAAAACCCGTGGTTTTTTGACAGGGTTTTTTAAAATTTTAAACTTTCCCCGGGTTTTAAAAGGAAAATTTAAAAAATTTAAAAACCCTTAAAAACCCCCTATTAAAAAATGCAGTTTTTTTTAAACACCCTTGGTTTTTTTTTGATGTTTAAAAAAACACCCTGTTTGTTTTTTTTTTAAAATTTTAACCCCAACACCCTGTTTTTAAGGGTGTAACTCAACACCCTGTGTTTAAATGTAACTTTAACAACCCCGTTTAAATTTAAAAATTTTTTTAAATTAAAAACCAAAACCCCCGTGTTAAGATGTAAACTCAAAATTTTTTGGGGTTTTAAAAAATTTAACCCCAAAAACCCCCGTGTTTTTGAAAGGGAAACCCCCCAAAAAATTTCCCGTTTTAAGAAAGTTAAATCAAAAAACCCTTCCCTTTATGATGTTTTTTTAATTTAGATTCAACCTTCGGAAAAATATTCCCTTTTTTAAAGTTAAAAAAATAACCTGTAAAACAGGGGAAAAAAAAATTTGTTTTAAAGAAAAAATTTTTTAGTTTTTAAACCGGGAAAACCAAAGGAGAAGTAAAAAAAATTTGTTTTTTTGTGAAGGTTTTTTTTAGTATTGGTTTTTCCGTCAAGGGGGAATTTGGGGGGCCTTTTTTTTTTCTTTTTTTTTTTTAAAAATCCATTTGGCCCCAAAAATCAAACTGTTTTCCCAAAGGGATGAATTTTTGGGGTTTTTTTCGAAGGGTTTTCCGGGGGCCCATTGAGCTGGTTTTTAAAATACAATTTTCCCCGGTCTGTTTTTTTGATTTTTAACACAACTTTTTTAAGGGTTCCCCCCCTCAAAGTTTTTTTTAAAGCTAAAGTTTTTCAGAAAAAAGGGAAATAAAAATTTTTTTTTCCCCCCATTGCGACAGATTGGGTGCATCCTTTGGTTTTTTTTTTTGAAACCCTTAAACAACTGACATGGCTGATTTTTCTTTTTTGTAAATTTGTCCCTTTTGAAAAACCAAAACCCCCTAGGTTTTTTCTTTATTTCCCTTAAAATTTTTAAACACTGGAAAAAATTACCCTTATGGGAGTTTAAAAGTTACTGTAAAGGTTTTTTTTTTAAAAGAAAAAAATATCAAATAAAAAAAATAATTTTTTTCTTTTTTTCCATATTCAAGCGTTTTTTTTTTTGTGGGTTTTTTGGGCGGAAATTTTTTTTTCGTTTTAAAAATTTCCCCTTTAAAAACCTTTTTAAACCCCCCCTCGACCCGACCCAAAGTTTTCTTTTGGGGATTTTAAAAACCCCGAATTTTAATTTTATGTTAAAATGATTTTTTTTTACATGCCTTTTTAAACATTACCTGGAGTTTACCTGGAAGGAAAGTTTTCCGGGGGGGTTCCAAAAGCCCCCCCCGGCCCCCCGGGCCCCGTGACCAGGCCCCCCCCTGACCCGTAAAAATTTTTCCCCCAAAACTTAAAAAAAACTTGTTTTGGTTTAGCTTGGAATAGCTTTTTTTTGTAATTCCCAAAATTAAAAAAGTAAAAACCCGTTTTGTAAAACAGAGGAAAAAATTTTTTAAAAAAAGTCCCAAAACCCCAAACCCCTAGAAAATCCCAAACATTTTCCCCCCAAAAGGTTTTTAAAAGGGGTAAATTTTTAAAATTCCCCAAAATTTTTTTTTTTTTTTTTTTAAAAAAGGGTCTTTTTATTTTTTACAAAAATTTTCCCACTAGTTAAAAAAAAAATTTTTTACTTTTGGGAAAATTTTACCCCCCAATTTTTTATTTTATTAAAACATGGCCCTTTCATTTTCCCCCCAAAATTTTAAAAAATGTATTATAACCCTAACCCCCTGCAAGGGAATTTTGTATTTTTTGAAAAAACTCAAACCCAAAAATTTTTCTTTGAATTTAAAAAATTTTTTAAATTTTTTTTTTATACCTTTAAAAAGGAAAAAAATTGGCCCCTTCCCCTTTTTTAAAAGCTTTTTTTTTTGTTGGTTTTTGGGGGTTTTTTGTTTTTTACGCGGGCCCGGGGGCCCGACCAGGTTTCCCCCCCCTTTTTGGCTGGGATAATGAAAACCCAAGGTTTTTTTGGTGAAGCAGGCCCAGCCCCCCACGCCAAAATTTGGGGGAAAAACCTTGGCCTTTTTTTTTCAGGCAATTCCCCGGAAAAAACATAAAATTTTCCCCCTTTTAACCCGGGTTTTTTTTAGAAATTTTTTTAAACAAATTTTTTTTAAACCCTTTCCCCAAAAGGCCTTTTCCGGGAAATTGGCCCCCTTCATTTTTTTAATTTCCCCTAAAATTTTTTTACTATGGAGGCAAGGGTTAATTTTGGTTTTTTTAGTTCCCAAGCAAGGAAACTGTCACCTGGGGCCTTTTTAAAACAGGTTTTTTCATTTTTGTCATTTTTTTCCAAATTTTTTCCCCCCCACTAAAAAACCCCGTTTTTTTTAAATGATATATTGGAAAAAAAAAAAAATTTTGCCCCCCAGGGGAACTTAGTTTTTTTCCCCTTTACAATTTATTTTAAAAAACCCCCCCAAACAATTTAAAAGGGGGCCTGGGGATTTTTTTTGGGTTTTTAAATTTTTTCCCGATTTAAAGTTTAAAAACAATTGCAAATTCCGGGGGGTTTTTATTTTTTAACGTCTCCCCCATCCCCGTTTTTACCCCTTTTTAATTAAAGAATTTTAGGGGCAATTCGTGAAAACAGTAGGTGTGAGCAGCACCGTAGTTGTAGAGATTCTGGAGTACAGGTAAGGAGGCTGGCGCTTAAATAGGCGTCAGTAAATAGGGACGGGTAGCAGACGAGGGCATAGTCACTTGTAGGCGGGATTCCCTAGTGGAAGTAGGTCATACCCAAAGGTTCTGCTCACACCAACTCCAAAGCTGAGGGACTGATTACCTCAGCTTTTGTATATAGTCTTCATGTTAAGTTCTAGAATCTGTATTGATAAAGCCACTGGATGGTGAAACGTCTATAATAAAGATACCCAGATGTTGTACATGTGTCTTAACTTTCATCTTGTCGGTATTATATACCTTTATAGCACAACTTGTCAGACACTACAATATCATTTAATTTCTCTATTTGTCTGAGGACCACGTGCATAGTTCATTTTCGTCCTGTTCGACATAATTTATTGTTTCTGGAAATTCGCTAGTATCTTCCTGAGTAAAAATTGAGAGGAAGTAGGTATTGAAAAGTTCACACATATCCTTATCACTGTCAGTGATCTGACCTGAGTTACTTCTGTATACCTGGAAGAAACCTTTTGGGTTAGTCTTCGAATCCCTCTTGACTTTAACCTTATAATCCCTTTTTGTTTTTCTTATTCCTTTTTTTTCTCTCTTTAATTGAATATATTGATTTCTTAACTGCTCTTCCCCTCTTTTGATACACCTATATGTGCCTCACTCTTGAAGATGTTTTACTCTATTGTTTATCCATTTAGGATCGTTTTTGTTAGATCTAATTTCCCTACTTAGAACAATATAAAACACCTCATATTGGCAACCATCATCACCTACCAGACCCATAATAAGGCCATCCCAATTTAGCCCACCCAGGTAATTTCTCGGTCCCATGAAGTTAGCCAAGTAGAAATTTGGGACAAAGACTTGATTGCAGTTATCTGGGTATTTCCATGACATATTGAAACCAAGTGATTTGTGATTGCTTTCCCCAAGCTCATCATTAACCTCAAGATTTAACTAGTGATTCTTGGTTGGCAAGAACCAAGTCAAGTACTTTGTTTCCTCTAGTTGGTTTTAAAAAGCAACGTTTTCATACCTAGATGCCTTATGAATTTCGTTCCATAGCAGCCTACCGCACTCACTATCAAGATGGACCTGACCAGCTTGTGCCTCTAGGTCAGTTGTCGTGCTCCTTCTTTAGGGAATGGGACCTGACCTGACTACCTTAACCCGGTAAGTGAACTAGACCTGCCTCGCATGGGCCAGTAGGCCTGATGCAGTGTTCCTTCTTTCTCATGTCATGTTCTTATTTTTTGGCTAATGCATATTAGGTCCAGAAAAATGCTTATTTGTTCCGTTTGCCAGCAAACAAATGATATAAAAATTTGAATCTTTGGAATCCGGACAATAACTAGGGAATGACTCATCAGATCGGCTTTAAATCTTTACCAAAGGTTTAATTTTGGTTGACATTAATCCCGATTTATCAGTTTTATTAAATAAATAGTGGTATTCACTTTTTCTTCAGTAACTAATGAATGTTCTTTCTGATTGTCTTCAAAATATTAGTAACGATACTTTCTGTAATAAAAATAATAACACATTTATTTAGGCTGAATTGGTGAAAATTTCAAATTTTAATGAAAGTTTTTGATGGTTAACTTTTACTATTGATGAACTTTATTAAAACAAAGTTTGTCTTTAACTTTGATCTTATGTAAGTTTCAATTTGCCAGTTTTATTAAGTTAATTGTTTCCCATATAATAACTAGTGAATGTCTCATCTGATCAACTTACAAACACAATTATTGATCAATCTTAATAAGATTTTTGTATTTATTTTAAGCTGCCTGAATGACAATTTAAATTTTTTTTTACAATTTTTATCAAATTGAGTCATTTTTTTTTTAATTATAGGATTTCATAGTATAAACACAGGATATGTGAAAAGCAAACTTGACAAAATATAAATCCATTGATTTACGGCGTTTTTAAATCTAACCAACGGACACTTTCAAATTTTTGGGAAAAATTATGAACAACATTTGCTTTATCACAAATTTTCGTTAATTATTCATGACTGTTGTACTGGATCAGCTTAGAAATTTCAAAACTTATATAAATTACATTGGCCAAGATTTATGAAACTATTGACACTCATTGGTGACCTTTGCAGTCCTATATTTTTGTTTCCGTGTTATTACAGGAGAAAGACTCCTCTGATCCCCCATCTTTTGCAACTTTTAACACAATATCCAATATTTTTTTTTAACATATTGCAACCCAAATTTTAACTGATCTAATGTTTCATTTTACAGGCGATAAATTGACCCTTTGGTTTAGAGATTTTTGATTACAGATGTCTACAGTTTGTCTTGGTGAACTAGCATCAGTCTTCATTTGGGCTGATGCATGTTGAGAAATTGGGCTGGAATAACATGTCCTTGGCTTTAGGGCCTTTGTAGACCACAAATTTTTGAGGGAAAATTCTGTAAATACTGGAAAATGCATGATCTGGTTGGCTTGAAACTTTTAGTGCTAATGTTTTTTTCCTCAAGGAAAACAATCTATTGATGCCAGGTTGTGTATATCATATTCCAGTTTTATTAATCACGTTACTTTCTATGAAACAACTGAAGAATCTTTATGCTGACCAGAAATAAATCAGTATTTGAATCAGATTATCTTGGGGTAAATCAGCTTTATGTTTTTGATGTGACTATAACATTTGTTATGTCCTCCATACATACATAAGTTTTTTTATTTTCTCTTTTTTGAAGTTGGTCAATCTTAAAGTAGAAAAAAAATTTCATTAAATTTACGTTGTTTAGGTCCCAGTTCCCTTTATTGAAAAAAATAAAATACTGCTTTTCATGGGATAATTTCTGAATAGCACATCTGATTATCTTCCAGTCATCCTTGTTCATGACGCCATAATACAAATTGTGACCGTCTTCAAGCTTCATGTGCTTGTGTATTTTGCGATACTGTCTCGGTGGGCTCTTTGTAAAGATCGAATTAGATTTGGACGTATATGTTATAATGTTAAAATTATATTGAAGAAATTTGGATATTAGTTTCCATATGATGACCTGTGACTGCCTCTTCTGATTGCCTTCAAATCTTCAACACTAATATTTAATTGCATTATCAACTTATGCCGCATTCTGCACTATTCCAGTCGCGATCATTGAGGCACAAGGGACTGGGATTAAGTAATTTGGATGCCTTCCTCGCATCACACAGCGACCTAAGTACGTTTGTTTTTCTTAACTATAGCAAAGGTAACTCAAGTTTTCACTTTCGCCAATTATGAATATAATTATAAGTGAATATATAGTGTGAAGTGAAAATCCTTGGAAATTAACTGAAATAAATTTATAGACAAAAGGAAAGTGTATAGTAGATAGCTGAGAGAGCGAGGTAAATACCACCATAAGATTGAATAACAGTGACACCCTTCTAGTACATGTATCTTATATGTTGACGTGTTTACATATCTTATGACCAAAGTTATAGAACTCATTCCCAGCATCCTGGAATAGCTCCCAGAACTTCCATTTCTCTGTGTCGCATAAGTTCATTACCTGGTATCTTAACCCTCGTCTTGTTCTCCACTCTCTCACACTATTTTCAACCAACTAACACTTTTATTTACCCTCCTGTCATCTCTAATAATTTATGTAGGACATCGTCAGCATATATGGCAGAAAAAAAAACATCTATCAATGGAGAAAACATTTTATTAACAAAAACTCTACGTGGGATTTATCAAACACAAGACCTGCATATTAACAGTGGTGTACAAAATATATGGGAAGGTAAGATTCTGGTAGTCAGCACCTGACCTGACCTAGCTCCACCTCACCCATCCAGATGTTTCACACACACCTGGTATAATATATGCCAGAAACTTAGTCATTTCAGGAGTGGGCGAAACGCTGAATTATTAAAAAGGTTCTTTATCGAAATTGTCTCTTTTTTATATAACCATCTCCCTACTTACAATCATCCATTCGTGTCTCGTTCATTACAGCTTCACCTATGGTTCGCTTAATTTTCTAATTTTTTTTTCTTTTAACTCCCTCATTTGTTTCTCACCTTTTTTTTTTAAAAGGCATTTT
>NC_069441.1:164036-189671 GCF_026875155.1 Cherax quadricarinatus
GCACTTGAAGGGGGTTTTAATGTTGCAGTTTAAAAACTGTAGTGTAAAGCACCCTTCTGGCAAGACAGTGATGGAGTGAATGATGGTGAAAGTTTTTCTTTTTCGGGCCACCCTGCCTTGGTGGGAATCGGCCAGTGTGATAATAATAATAATAATAATCCCGATTTATTAGTTTTATTAAATAAATAGTGGTATTCACTTTTTATTCAGTAACTAATGAATGCTCTTTCAGATTGCCTTCAAATTATTAGTAACGATACATTATATAATAAAAATAATAACACATTTATTTAGGCTGAATTGGTGAAAATTTCAAATTTTAATGAAAGTTTTTGATTGTTAACTTTTACTGTTGATGAACTTTATTAAAACAAAGTTTGTCTTGAACTTTGATTTTATGTAAGTTTCAATTTGCCAGTTTTATTAAGTTAATTGTTTCCCATATAATAACTAGTGAATGTCTCATCTGATCAACTTACAAACACAATCGTGTGAAACATGGCTGGAACATGTCTTGGCTTAGGGCCATGTAGACACAAATTTTGATGGATTCTGTACAATAACTGGAAAATGCATGTTCTGGTTGGCTTGAAACTTTTAGTGCTAATGTTTTTCCTCAAGGAAAACAATCTATTGATGCCAGGTTGTATATATTATATGCCAGTTTTATTAATCACGTTACTTTCTATGAAACAACTGAAGAATCTTTATGCTGACCAGAAATAAATCAGTTCTTGAATCAGGTTATCTTAGGGTAAATCAGCTTTATGTTCTTTGATGTGACTATAACATTTGTTATGTCCTCCATACATACATAAGTTTTTTTATTTTCTCTTTTTTGAAGTTGGTCAATCTTAAAGTAGAAAAAAAATATTAATTTTACTTTGTTTAAGTCCCAGTTCCCTTTATTGAAAAAAATAAAATACTGCTTTTCAAGGGATAATTTCTGAGTAGCACATCTGATTATCTTCCAGTCATCCTTGTTCATGACGCCATAAAGCAAATTGTGACCGTCTTCAAGCTTCATGTGCTTGTGTATTTTGCGATACTGTCTCGGTGGGCTCTTTGTAAAGATCGAATTAGATTTGGACGTATATGTTATAATGTTAAAATTATATTGAATTGGATATTAGTTTCCATATGATGACCCGTGACTGCCTCTTCTGATTGCCTTCAAATCTTCAACACTAATATTTAACTGCATTATCAACTTATGCCGCAATATACACTATTCCAGTCGCGATCATTGAGGCACAAGGGAATAGGATTAAGTAATTTGGATGCCTTCCTCGCATCAAGCAGCGACCTAAATACATCTGTTTTTCTTAACTATAGCAAAGGTAACTCAAGTTTTCGCTTTCGCCAATTATGAATATAATTATACGTGAATACATAGAGTGTGCAGTGAAAATCCTGGGAAATTAACTGAAGTAAATTTATAGACAAAAGGAAAGTGTATAGTAGACAGCTGAGAGAGCGAGGTAAATACCACCATAACATTGAATAACAGTGACACTCTTCTAGTACATGTATCTTACATGTTGACGTGTTTACATGTCTTATGACCAAAGTTATAGAACTCATTCCCAGCATCCTGGAATAGCTCCCAGAACTTCCATTACTCTGTGTGGCATAAGTTCATTACCTGGTGTCTTAACCCTCGTCTTGTTCTCCACTCTCTCACACTATCTTCAAACAACTAAAACTTTTATTTATCCTCCTGTCATCTCTAATAATTTATATAGGACATCTTCAGTATATTTGGCAGAAAAAAAACATCTGTCAATGGAGAAAACATTTTATAAATAAAAACTCTACGTGGGATTTATCAAATACAAGACCTGTATATTAACAGTGGTGCACAAAATATATGGGAAGGTAAGATTCTGGTAGTCAGCACCTGACCTGACCTAGCTCTACCTCACCCATCCAGATGTTTCACACACACCTGGTATAATATATGCCAGAAACTTAGTCAATTCAGGAGTGGGCGAAACGCTGAATTATTAAAAGGGTTCTTTATCGAAATTGTCTCTATTTTATATAACCATCTGCCTACTTATAATCATACATTCGTGTCTCGTTCATTACAGCTTCACCTTTGGTTCGCTTAATTTTCTCACTGTTTTTTTTTTAACACTCTCATTTGTTTCTCATCTTATATTTTAAGCATTTGTTCACTTTTATTCACCTTGCACATTCATTGGTTGTTCACATTAATCATTTACTTTGCAAACCCTATTTCTCAGTGCTCCATAAGTGTAGTTATATTTCTCAGTGCTCCATAAGTGTAGTTATATTTCTCAGTGCTCCATAAGTGTAGTTATATTTCTCAGTGCTTCATAAGTGTAGTTATATTTCTCAGTGCTCCATAAGTGTAGTTATATTTCTCAGTGCTCCATAAGTGTAGTTATATTTCTCAGTGCTCCATAAGTGTAGTTATATTTCTCAGTGCTCCATAAGTGTAGTTATATTTCTCAGTGCTCCATAAGTGTAGTTATATTTCTCAGTGCTCCATAAGTGTAGTTATATTTCTCAGTGCTCCATAAGTGTAGTTATATTTCTCAGTGCTCCATAAGTGTAGTTATATTTCTCAGTGCTCCATAAGTGTAGTTATATTTCTCAGTGCTCCATAAGTGTAGTTATATTTCTCAGTGCTCCATAAGTATAGTTATATTTCTCAGTGCTCCGTAAGTGTACTTATATTTCTCAGTGCTCCATAAGTGTAGTTATATTTCTCAGAGCTCCATAAGTATAGTTATATTTCTCAGTGCTCCGTAAGTGTAGTTATATTTCTCAGTGTTCCATAAGTGTAGTTATATTTCTCAGTGTTCCATAAGTGTAGTTATATTTCTCAGTGCTTCATAAGTGTAAGTTTGATATTTCTCAGTATTTTATAAGTGTAATTATATTTCTCAATACTTCATAAGAGTATGATATTTCTCAGTGCTCAATAAGTGTAAGTATGATATTTCTCTGTGCTTCGTAAGTGTAAGTATGATATTTCTCAGAGCTCCATTAGTGTATGTATGATATTTCTCAGTGCTCCATAAGTGTAAGTATGACATTTCTAAGTGCTCTATAAGTGTAATTATATTTCTCAATGCGTCATAAGTGTATGATATTTCTCAATGCTCAATAAGTATAAGTATGATATTTCTCAGTGCTTCATAAGTGTAAAATATTTCTCAGTGCTCCATAAGTATAAGTATGATATTTCTCAGTGCTTCATAAGTGTAAAATATTTCTCAGTGCTCCATAAGTATAAGTATGATATTTCTCAGTGCTTCATAAGTGTAAAATATTTCTCAGTGCTCCATAAGTATAAGTATGATATTTCTCAGTGCTCCATAAGTATAAGTATGACATTTCTCAGTGCTCCATAAGTATAAGTATGATATTTCTCAGTGCTCCATAAGTGTAAATATTTCTCAGTGCTCCATAAGTATAAGTTGATATTTCTCAGTGCTTCATAAGTGTAAAATATTCTCAGTGCTCCATAAGTATAAGTATGATATTTCTCAGTGCTTCATAAGTGTAAAATATTTCTCAGTTGCTCCATAAGTATAAGTATGATATTTCCAGTGCTTCATAAGTGTAAAATATTTCTCAGTGCTCCATAAGTATAAGTATGATATTTCTCAGTGCTTCATAAGTGTAAAATATTTCTCAGTGCTCCATAAGTATAAGTATGATATTTCTCAGTGCTTCATAAGTGTAAAATATTTCTCAGTGCTCCATAAGTATAAGTATGATATTTCTCAGTGCTCCATAAGTATAAGTATGACATTTCTCAGTGCTCCATAAGTATAAGTATGATATTTCTCAGTGCTTCATAAGTGTAAAATATTTCTCAGTGCTCCATAAGTATAAGTATGATATTTCTCAGTGCTTCATAATGTGTAAAATTTTCTCAGTGCTCCATAGTATAAGTATGATATTTTCTCAGTGCTTCATAAGTGTAAAATATTTCTCAGTGCTCCATAAGTATAAGTATGATATTTCTCAGTGCTTCATAAGTGTAAAATATTTCTCAGTGTCCGTAAGTATAAGTATGATATTTCTCAGTGCTTCATAAGTGTAAAATATTTCTCAGTGCTCCATAAGTATAAGTATGATATTTCTCAGTGCTTCATAAGTGTAAAATATTTCTCAGTGCTCCATAAGTATAAGTATGATATTTCTCAGTGCTTCATAAGTATAAGTATGATATTTCAGGAATATATTTATAACCTTAATTAATTAGTGAAATACTAAATGTACTTCTAAGAAAGACACTTCTATGGGAGACATATATAAGAAAGACACTTATAAGAAAGACAGACCTCTAGGAAAGACACAGTTATAAAAACGACATACCTATAAGAAAGAAACATTTAAAAAAAAGAAATACTTCAAAGAATGACACACTTCTAAGAATGACACACTTCTATGAATGACACACTTCTATGAATGACACACTTCTAAGAATGACACACTTCTATGAATGACACACTTTCTAAGAATGACACACTTCTATGAATGACACACTTCTATGAATGACACACTTCTAAGAATGACACACTTCTAAGAATGACACACTTCTAAGAATGACACACTTCTATGAATGACACACTTCTAAGAATGACACACTTCTATGAATGACACACTTCTATGAATGACACACTTCTAAGAATGACACACTTCTAAGAATGAAACACTTCTATGAATGACACACTTCTAAGATTGACACACTTCTATGAATGACACACTTCTATGAATGACACACTTCTATGAATGACACACTTCTATGGAAATGACACACTTCTATGAATGACACACTTCTAAGAATGACACACTTCTAAGAATGACACACTTCTAAGAATGACACACTTCTAAGAATGACACACTTCTAAGAATGACACACTTCTAAGAATGACACACTTCTAAGAATGACACACTTCTATGAATGACACACTTCTGTGAATGACACACTTCTAAGAATGACACACTTCTATGAATGACACACTTCTAAGAATGACACACTTCTAAGAATGACACACTTCTAAATGACACACTTCTATGAATGATACACTTCTATGAATGACACACTTCTAAGAATGACACACTTCTAAGAATGACACACTTCTAAGAATGACACACTTCTATGAATGACACACTTCTAAGAATGACACACTTCTATGAATGACACACTTCTAAGAATGACACACTTCTAAGAATGACACACTTCTATGATGACACACTTCTATGAATGACACACTTCTAAGAATGACACACTTCTATGAATGACACACTTCTAAGAATGACACACTTCTAAGAATGACATACTTCTAAGATGACACACTTCTATGAATGACACACTTCTAAGAATGACACACTTCTATGAATGACACACTTCTAAGAATGACACACTTCTAAGAATGACACACTTCTAAGAATGACACACTTCTATGAATGACACACTTCTAAGAATGACACACTTCTAAGAATGACACACTTCTAAGAATGACACAACTTTTAGAATGACACACTTCTAAGAATGACACACTTCTAAGAATGACACACTTCTAAGAATGACACTTCTAAGAATGACACGCTTCTAAGAATGACACGCTTTTAAGAATGACACACTTCTAAGAATGAAACACTTCTAAGAATGACACACTTCTAAGAATGACACACTTCTAAGAATGACACACTTCTAAGAATGACACACTTCTAAGAATGACACACTTCTAAGAATGACACACTTCTAAGAATGACACACTTCTAAGAATGACAAACTTCTAAGAATGACACACTTCTAAGAATGACACACTTCTATGAATGACACACTTCTAAGAATGACACACTTCTAAGAATGACACACTTCTAAGAATGACACACTTCTATGAATGACACACTTCTATGAATGACACACTTCTAAGAATGACACACTTCTAAGAATGACACACTTCTAAGAATGACACACTTCTATGAATGACACACTTCTAAGAATGACACACTTCTAAGAATGACACACTTCTATGAATGACACACTTCTAAGAATGACACACTTCTATGAATGACACACTTCTAAGAATGACACACTTCTATGAATGACACACTTCTAAGAATGACACACTTCTATGAATGACACACTTCTAAGAATGACATACTTCTAAGAATGACACACTTCTATGAATGACACACTTCTAAGAATGACACACTTCTATGAATGACACACTTCTAAGAATGACACACTTCTAAGAATGACACACTTCTAAGAATGACACACTTCTATGAATGACACACTTCTAAGAATGACACACTTCTAAGAATGACACACTTCTAAGAATGACACACTTTTAAGAATGACACACTTCTAAGAGTGAAACACTTCTAAGAATGACACACTTCTAAGAATGACACTTCTAAGAATGACACGCTTCTAAGAATGACACGCTTTTAAGAATGACACACTTCTAAGAATGAAACACTTCTAAGAATGACACACTTCTAAGAATGGCACACTTCTAAGAATGACACACTTCTAAGAATGACACACTTCTAAGAATGACACACTTCTAAGAATGACACACTTCTAAGAATGACACACTTCTAAGAATGACACACTTCTATGAATGACACACTTCTAAGAATGACACACTTCTATGAATGACACACTTCTAAGAATGGCACACTTCTATGAATGACACACTTCTAAGAATGACACACTTCTAAGAATGACACACTTCTAAGAATGACACACTTCTAAGAATGACACACTTCTAAGAATGACACACTTCTAAGAATGACACACTTCTAAGAATGACACACTTCTATGAATGACACACTTCTAAGAATGACACACTTCTAAGAATGACACACTTCTAAGAATGACACACTTCTAAGAATGACACACTTCTAAGTTATCTAACGTTTCTAATAATTCATTAACTGTGTATATTTACAACTTTACACATTCAGTTATTAAATTTCCTGGAGATAATCAATTTCATGAAATAAGTCAGTGTTAAAGATTTTAATCCGATGATAATAGGCATTATTTATTACACGGAAAATCGGTTTCACAGTTTATTTCATAAATTATACAAAATAGGACTTGTGGTGCCCCAAAAAAAAATTAAAGCAAGTGTTGGTAAAGCAACTTGTATTGAAAGTAGAAAGCAGAGTCAGTCTCCAGTTATCACATGTTTACCAATGAATCCATTCTTGTATTTACCAAATTTAGTTCACTACACAAATAACCCGCACATAAAAGAGAGAAGCTTACGACGACGTTTCGGTCCGACTTGGACCATTGACAAAGTCACACTAACAGAGGTTATGTTAGGTTAGGTTAGGTTAGGTAGGTAGGTTAGGTTAGGTTAGGTTAGGTAAGGTTCGTCAGGAAACAGGACAAATGTTTCCTGACCCGGGTCTTAGTCAGATGATGACCCGCCTTTGGAGCTTTTTGGTCATCTGACCGAGGCCTTCCGCTGGCTTACCGGTCCACCCCTTTAAAAATGATGGTCATTTATAACCATTGTTATATATTTACTAACAGAGGTGGAGCAGGACGGCTATATATAGGCAGGAAGAGGTGGAGGTAGTAGTAGTAGTAGTAGTAGTAGTAGTAGTAGTAGTAGTAGTAGTAGTAGTAGTAGTAGTAGTAGTAGTAGTAGTAGTACAAGAATTGTATATAATACCGACGGGATGAAATTAAGACACATGCACAACGCCCGGGCATCCCCATCGTCACGGTATTGTGCCTTTTTGTTATTTACAAATTTAGTTGGACAAACTTCCCCCGCACAAACTAAGTTTAGCGGTTAATGTCTTGGCTGCAAGAGGAAAATTCTGATACAAATATTTTTACATCATATTGGCAAGTGTTCACATATATGGATGAATTTCACTTTCAGTTCTCTTCCACAGTGGACGAAACTTTTCTTTACCACTTAATATTTGCATTAGAGAGTTTTAATGCTATCATCGCCATTTCAGGAAGCCAGGAATAGGTTCCATAACTTTGGTCATAAGTTACTACACATACCAATAATTCAAAGAAACTTAAAGTTACGACCGTGGATAAGATTTTCTTGTGTTATAGGCAGAATAAAAATGTTTTTTGTATGAAGAAAAAAATCTGTCAACAACTTAAAGGTTCGCTTTTTTTGAAACCTAAACCAAAAATAAAGGAAATTCCTAATTTAGCAACCTATCCAAAAACTGAATGATACAGTTTAATCACAACGGAAAAAAAGGGGTAAATATTTATCATCTTTCTTGTATATTGTAACTTAATTCAAAACTTTAGTTATCAAAGTTTTCTATTAAACATTCACTATTATGGTATCTTTTCACAACTATAAATGCACCAAATGCAATTTATCCAGAGCAACGGAATATGACAGAATCCGGCCCAAAGCGATGGAATATGAAAGGGAAACACGCCCAGGTCGATGGAAAATGGCAGGGAAACCCATCCAGGGAGATGGAATATGAAAAGGAAAAAACCCCGTTCAGGTGATGGAAATATGCAGGGGGAGAAACTGTCTGGGCGATGGAATAGGACAAAGAGAAAGAAACCATCCAGGGAGATGGGAATATGGCCGGGAAAAACCACCAGATCGATGGAATATGACAAAGAAAAACCCATCCAGGGAGATGGAAATCTGGCAGGGGGGAAAACCCACAGAGCGATGGGAAATATGACAGAAACCTCCAGGGAGATGGAATTGAAGGGAACCCGTCGAGGGCGATGGATGTGACCAGCGAAAGATTTACTGCAATGGAAAAAAATGACAGGGAGCTGTCACGGTGATGAAAAAATAACCGGGAAAACCGTATTTTTTTTAATAAGAGGGCGATGGAATATTGCAGGGAAACCCTCCAAAACGAGGAAATTTGACAAGGAAATCTGTCTATTGAAATAGAAAATGACAGGGAAAACTCATCATTACATAGAAAGAAAACGACAGAAAACAGATAAATGAAGAAAAAACACGTCCAAGGCTAAGAAAAATGAGGAGTTGTTCTGTTTCGGACGCTGGAAAAGGACAACCCGTCCAAGTGGCTGTGGAAGATGACAGAGAAGAAGACACAGTCCAGAGCGATGAAAAACTACAAGAACATATCAGCGAGAGAAAATTGAGAGGGAATCCGTGAGGTTGATGGGAAAATGACGGAAACCTTCCAGGGGGACTGAAAATGACAGCAAAAACCTTCCAGGTGATGGAATATGAACGTAAACGTCAGGATAAATGAAAAAATGACAGGGAATGTCAATGACAAGGAAAATGACAAGGAAAACCTGTCCAGGGCGAGTAATATTATAGAGAAACAAATTCAGAGTTATGGATTATGACAGAAAAACAGTCCATTGCGACGGAAAATGACAGATGAAAAACCCACGATGCTGGATGGATAAATGATAAGGACACTGTCACTCTCATGGACTCTATGACAACGAAACCTTCTAGGGAAGGAATGTGTCTGCGGAAACACATCAAGGCGATGGAGTAAAAGAGAAGAAATAGTCAAGGGGTGACGTAAAATGACAAGAAAACAGTCAAGGGAGATGGGAATATGACAGAGAAACCGTCATGTGGTGGATAATGACAGGATACCGTCCATGGTGGTGGATAATGAAAGGGATACCAGTCCAGGGTGTGATGGATAATGACAGGGACACTACAGGGCAGTGGATAATGACAGGGATCCTGTTCGAGAGTGGTGGATATAACAGGGATACTGTCCAGGGAGTGAATAATGAAGGGATACGTCGAGGGTGGTGGATAATGGACAATGATACCCATGCAGGGTGGTGAAAGAATGACAGCGGTACCATCCTGGGTGGTTGATAAATGACAGGGGGGATACAGTCCTGGGTGGTGAATAATGTCAGGATACCGTCAGGGTGGTGGTAATGACAGGAACACAAGCAAGTGGTATTGTGATATGTACGGGTTTCTCTGTATATTCCATCTATGGGACTGGTTTATACTATATTTCGATTTCATGGATAGTTTCCCTGTATTATACCGTTTCCATGGAGGGGTTGCCAGGTCATAATCAATCTCAATGGACAGTTTGGCTGTCCATATTCCTCTCCTGGGCGGTTCTGTCAAATTCCCTTTGCCTGTAAGGGTTTCCCTGTCATATTCGTCGTTCTTGACTGGTTTCTTGTCATATTCCAACTCTCATGAGGCAGTTTCCTGTCATATTCCATCTCCCTGGACGGAATCCCCTCTTCGCATTCATTCCCTGGACGGGTTTCCCTGTCATTATTCATCTATGTGGTGGGGTTTTTCCTTGTCATATTCCATTTCCATCGACGGTTTCACTGTCTATTCCATGCCCTAGACGGGTTTCTCTGTATATGCCATCGTCCGGGGACAGGTTTCTCTCTATATTCAACGCCTGGACGGGTTACTTTGTATATTCCATCGCCTGGACGGGTTTCGTCATATTCCATCGCCGGGACCGGTTTCTTGTCAAATTACATCGCTTTGACGGGTTTTATAACATATTCAATCTCCCTGGAGGAGTTACTTCTCATATTACTTCTCTGATCAACTGTCATGTCACATTCATCTCTTAACGGGTTTCCCTGTTTATTCCATCTCCCTGGATGGGTTTCCTTCATATTCCATCTCCTGGATGGTTTCCCTCTCATATTCATCTCCCTGGACAGGGTTTTCTGTCACATTCTTCCCTTGGACGGTTGCTTGGTATTTTCATCGCCCTGGAAGGGGGGGGTTTTAATTCCTGTCACATTCATTCTCTAGGACGGGGTTTACCTTTCTATTCCTTTCCCTCGGATTGGTTTCCTAAGTCATATTACATTTCTCTGGAATGGTTTTCTCTGTCATCGCTGGACTGGGAAACCGTCAGGCCGATGGAATATGACAGGGAGGAAACTGGTTCAAGGCAATGGAATATGACGGTAATGGTCAAGACAATGGATTTGGCAGGGGGAAACTGGCTCAATGGCAAAAGGAATAGACAGTGAACTGGTCAATCAAGACAATGGAATATGACAGAAAACTGGTCAGGCAATGAATATGACAGGGGACTCCGTCCAGAGAGATGGAATATAACAGAAAAACCCGTTCAGGGGACTTTTATCGCTCACATAACATGGATTTATGCTCCATAACCTGGTCTTTTTGCTCAAGAACCATGGATTTATGCTCTCCTAAACCATGGACTTTATGCTACATATACCATGAAGTTATGCTCCATACCATGTACGTTATGTCACATAACATGGCGTTCTGTCACATAACCATGAAGTTATGCTCACATAACCATGGACTTTGCGCTCACATAACCATTGAATTTATGCTAACATTATCATGAACTTTTCATCAAGATCCATAGAACTTTATGCTCACATTAAACAGGATTCATGCTAATAACCATGGGACTTATGCTCACATAAACCATGGACTTCATGCTCACATATACCTGGACTTCATGCTAAATATCCAGTGACTTTTATGTCACTAAAATGGACTTCTTCTCACATAACCTGGACTTTATGCTAACATAAACCATGGACTTCATGCTCACATAACCATGGACTTTATGCTCACATAACCATGGGATTTTATGATCGAGAACCATGGATTCTATGTCACATAACCATGGACTTTATGCTCAAATTACCATGGGGTGGGCGGGAAACTATATGCTCACATAACCATGGGGACTTTATGAAGCATAACCATGGATTCATGCTCACATAACCATGGGAACTTTATGTCACATAACCATGGAATTATGCTCACTTAACAATGGACTTTTATGTTCGCATAAATGTCACTAATTTTCCGGATAAACATTGTTAACATTCTTTGACTTTGTAGTGGAGACTTACAGGTACGTGGTGGAGGGTCAAGGTAAACGTGGCGGCAGGGTCAAGGTATCGTGGAGGGCAGGGTCAAAGTAAGTGGTGGTCAGGGGTCAAGGTAACGTGGGAGGTCAGGGTCAAGGTAAACGTGGTGGTCAGGGTCAAGGTACACGTGGTGGTCAGGGTCAAGGTAAGTGGAGGTCAGGGTCAAGTAACGTGGTGGTCAGGGTCAAGTAACGTGGTGGTCAGGTCAAGGTACGTGTGGGTCAGGGTCAAGGTTACGGGGTGGTCAGGATCAAGTAACGTGGTGGACAGGGTTAGGTAACGTGGCGGTCAGGGTCAAGGTAACGTGGTGGTCAGGGTCAAGGTAAGTGGTGGTCAGGTCAGGTAACGTGGTGGTCAGGGTCAAGGTAACGTGGTTGGGTAGGGTCAAGGTTAACGTGGGGTCAAGGGTCAAGGTAACGTGGTGGTCAGGGTCAAGGTAACGTTGGTGGTCAGGGTCAAGGTTAACGTGGTGGTCGGGTCAAGGTAACGTGGTGGTCAGGGTCATGGTAAGTGGTGGTCAGGGTTAAGGTAACGTGGTGTCGGTCAAGGTAACGTTGGTGTCAGGTCCACTGTAACGTGGTGATCAGGGTCAATGTAACGTGGTGAACGGGTCAAGGGGTAACGGGTGATCAGGGTCCAAGGTAGCGTGGTGGTAGGGTCAAGGTAACGTTGTGGGCGGGTCAGGTAGCGTGGTGCAATCAGGGTCAAGGGTAACGTGTTGGTCAGGGTTCAAGGTAAACGTAGTGGTCAGGGTAAGGGGTAACGTGGTGTGATTCAGGGTCAATGGTAAAGTGGTGGGTCGATGGTCAAGGTAACGTGGTGGGTCAGGGTCAAGGTCACGTGGGGTTTGTCAGGGTCAAGGTTACGTGGTGGAGGTCATGGTCAAGGTAAGTGGAGGTCAGGGTCAAGGTAAACGCAGTGGTCAACGTAGATTTATTTGAATCGACTTCTTTTTTCACTAAAATTCTTAGTTTAATGTAGGTCAATGATTGTTTCTCTCAATATATGGTAGACGGAAAGTGCAGATGAGAGATAACCATTGTAATGTTGAGACATCTCTTTTAAGTAAAGACAATTCTCTGTCTTCACATTCCTCACTCCTTGTCTTCACATTCTCACTTCTCCTGTCTTCTCCATCTCTACTTCTCCTGTCTTCCAATCTCTCACTTTCCTGGTCTTTCACTCTGGATATATTTAATAAAACATTGAACATCCAAGTCTATATTTAACAAGATAGTAATATTACATAATATAATGAAGAGTTTCTTTCCAGATATGTGAGTACTTTCCTGTTTGTGGCTTGAATATTACAAGTGTCCTCCTCTCCATTATCACACACTTAAGTCTCCATCAACCACTTATTAAGCACAATTTATATATATAAATATATATAATTATATATATATAATATATCTATATATATATATATATATATATTTTAGTATAATATATAATGTGTGTGTTGTGTGTGAGTTGTGTGTGTGTTGTGTGTGTGTTGTGGGTGTGTTGTGTGTGTGTTGTGTGTGTGTTGTGTGTGTGTGTTGTATGTGTGTGTTGTGTGTGTGATTGTGTGTGGTTGTGTGTGTGTTTTGTGTGTGCTGTGTGAGTTGTGTGTGTTGTTGTGTGTTTGTTGTGGTGTGTTGTGTGTGATGATGTGAGTGTATTGAGTTGTGTGTTGTGAGTCGTGTCTGTGTTGCTGTGTGTGTTGCTATGTGTGTGTTTGAGTGTGTTGTGATGTGTGTTGTGTTGTGTTGTGTGTGTTATTGTGTGTTGTGTTGTGTGTGTGTTGTGTGTGTTTTGTGGTTTGTTGTGTGTTTGTCTGTGTGGTATTGTGTTGTGTGTGTGTGTGTGTGTGCTATGTGTGTGATGTGTGGTGTTGTGTTGTGTGTGTGTTGTGTCGGTGTGTTTGTGTGTGTGTTGTTGTGTGTTGTTGTGGTGTGTGTTGTGTGTGTGTTGTTGAGTGTGTTGGGTGTGTGGTTTTGTGTGTGTTGAGTGTGTGATGTGTGTGTGTAGTGTGTGTGTAGTGTGTGAGATGTGTGTGTGTTGTGTGTGTGTAGTGTGTGTGTTGTGTGTGATGTGTTGTGTGTGTGTTGTTGTGGTGTTGTGTGTGTGTTGTGTGTTGTGTTGTGTGTGTGTTGTGTGTGTGTTGTGTGTGTGTTGTGTGTGTGTTGAGAGTGTGTTGTGTGTGTGCGTGTGTGTGATTGTGTGTTGTGTTGTGTGTATGTGTGTGTGTTGTGTGAGTATTGTGTTGTGTGTTGGTGTGTGTGTTGTGTTGGTGTGCGTGTGTGTGCTATGTGGTGTGTTTTGTGTGTGTTTGTGTGTGGATGGTGTGTGTATTGTGTTGTGTGTGTATGTGTGTTGTGTTTGTGTGTGAGATTTGAGTGTGGTTGTGTGTGGGTGTAAGGTGTTGTGTTGTGTGTTGTGTGTGTGTTGTGTGTGTGTTTGTGTGTTTGATGTGTGTGTGTGTGTGTGAGCTGTGTGTGTGATGTGTGTTGTGTGTGTGCTGTGTTGTGTTGTGCTGTGTTGTTGTGGTTGTGCTGGTGTGTGTGTGCTGTGTGTGTGATATGTGTGTGTTGGGAGTGTGTTTTGCGTGTGTTGTGAGTGTGTTGTGTGTGTGTTGGTGTGTGTTGTTGTGTGAGCTGTGAGTGTTTTGTGTGTGAAGTGTGTGTGATGGTGTGTGTTGTGTGTGTGTTGTGTGTGTATTGTGAGTGTTGTTGAGTGTTGTGGTAGTGTTTTTTGGGGGTGTTTGTGTGTGTTGTTGTGAGTGTTGTGTGTGTGTTGCTAGTGAGTTTTGTGTGTGAGTTTTGTTGTGTGTGTTGTGTGTGTGTTGTGTGTGTGTTGTGTGTGTGCTGTGTGAGTGTTTTGTGTGTGTTGGAGTGTGTGTTGGTGTGTGTTGTGGTGTGTGTTGTGTGTGGTGGCTGTGAGTGTGTTGGGTGAGTGTTGTGTGAGTGTTGAGTGTGTGTTGTTGTTGTGTGTAGTGTGTGTCTTGTGTGTGTGTTTGTGTGTGAGTTGTTAGTGTGTTGTGTGTGTGTTGTGTGTTGTTGTGTGTGTGTTGTGTTGTGTGTGTTTGTGGTGTTTGTGTGTGTGCTGTGTGAGTGCTTGTTTGTGTTTAGTGTGAGTTGTGTGAGTGTATTGTGTGTGTTGTGTGTGTATTGTGTGTGTGTTGTCGTGTGTGTTGTGTGTGTTTGTGTGTGTGTTGGAGTTGTTGTGAGTGTGTTGTGTGTGTGATGTTGTCGTGTGCTATGATGTGTGTGGTGTGTTTGTTTGTGTGTGTGAGTGTGTGTTGTGTGTTGGTTGTGTGTGTGTTGTGTGTGTGTTCGTGTGTGTGTGTGTTGTGTTTGTGTGTGTGTAGTGGTGTGTGTTGTGAGTGTGTTGAGTGTGTTGTTGTGAGTGTGATTTGTCTGTGATTGTGTGAGTTTGTGTGTTTGTTGTGTGTGTGTGTTGGTGTGTGTGTTTGAGTGTTTGTGTGTGTTGTGTGTGTGTTTGTGTGTGTGTTGTGTGTGTGTTGAGTTGTGAAATGTTTTGTGAGTTGTGTGTGTGTAGTGTGTGTGCTGTGTAGTGTGTATGTGTGTGTTTTGTGTGGAGTTGTGTGAGTTTTGTGTGTGTGTTGTGTGTGTATTAGTGATGTGTGTGTGTGTGTTGTGAGTGTGTTGTGTGTGTGTTGTGTGTGTGTTGTGTGTGTGTGTGTGTGGTTGTGTGTTGTGTTGTGTGTGTGTTGTGTGAGTGCTGTGTGTGTGATGTGTGTTGTGTGTTGTGCTGTGTGTGTGTTGTGTGTTGTGTTGTGTGTGTGCTGTTGTGTGTGTGCTGTGTGTGTGTTATGTGTTTGTTGTGTGTGTTTTGTTGAGTGTGTTGTGTGTGTGTTGTGTGAGTGTTGTGTGTGTGATGTGTGTGTGCTGTGTGTGTGTTGTGAGTGTTGTGTGTGTGTTGGTGTGTGTTGTGTGTCTGTTCGTGTGAGTATTGTGTGTGTGTTGTGTGTGTGTTGTTGTGTGTGATGGGTGTGTGTTGTGTGAGTGTTGTGTGTGTGTTGTGTGTGTGTAGTGTGTGTGTTGTGTGTTTGTGTGTGTGTGTTGTGTGAGTGCTGGTGTGTGTTGTGTGTTAGTTGTGTGTGTGTTTGTGTGTGTGTGTTGTGTGAGTGTTGTGTTTGCTGTGTGTGGTGTTGTTTGTGTGTTGTGTGTGTGTTGTGTGTGTGTGGGAGTGTGTTGTTTGTGTATTGTGTAGTGAGTTGTGTGGTGTGTTGTGTGTGTGTTGTGTGCTGTGTTGTGTGTGTGTCTGTGTGTGTTTAGTGAGTGTGTGTGTGTGTGTTGTGTGTGTGTGCTGTGTGTGTGCTATGTGTGTGTTGTGTGAGAGTTGTGTGTGTGTTGTGAGTGTGTTTGTGTGTGGATTGTGTGTGTGTTTGTGTGGTGTTGGATTGTGTGGTGTTGTGGGTGGGGGGTGGGGGTTTTGTTTTTTGGTGTGTGTGTTGTGATGTGTGTTGTGTCGTGTGTTGTGTGTGTGTTGTGTGGTTTTGTGTGTGTCTGTGTGATGTGGTTTGTGTTGTGTGTGTGCTGTGTGTGGTTGTGTTTGTGTTGTGTGTGAGTCTGTGTGAGTGTGCAGTTGTGTTTGTTATGTGTTTGTTGTGTGTGTGTTGTGTGTTGTGTTTGTGTGTGTGTTGTGTGTGTGTTGTGTGTTGTGTTGTGTGTGTGCTGATGTGTGTGATTGTGTGTGTTGTTTGTGTGTGGTTGTTGTGTTTGTTGAGTGTGTGGTTGTGTATGTGTTGGGTGTTGTGTTGTGAGTGTGTTGTGTGTGTGTATGTGTGAGTGTTGTGTGTGTGTTGTGTGGGGTTGTGTGAGTGTTTGTGTGTGTGTGTGTTTGTGTTCGTGTGTGTGTTGTGTGTGTGTTGTGTGTGATGTTGTGGACTGTGTTGTTGTGTGCTGTGTGTGTGTTGTGTGTGTGTTGTGTGTGTGTTGTGTGTGTGTTGTGTGCTGTGTTGTGTGTTTGTGTGGTGTTTGTGTGTGTGTGTTGTGTTGTGTGTTGTTTTGTGTGTGTGTGTTGTGTGGTTGTGTGTGTGTGTGTGTGTTTGTGTGTGTGTTGTGTTTTTTGTGTGGGGTGGGGTTTTGTGTGTTTTGGGTGGTGTGGTGTTGTGTGTGTGTTGGTGTTGGGGTGTGTGTTGTTGTGTGTGTGGTGTGTGGTGGTGTTTTGTGTGTGTGTGTGTTGTGTGTGTGTGGGTGCCACGCGTAGAGAGAGGGAGAGAGAGAAAAAAGGAGAGTATGTACTTGTAATCTTATCGTTTATGGAGAAACAAGAGATAAAAACAAGAAAAAAACAACAAATAACAAAAATAACGGGTTTTCCCATACATAAAAACGTGAAGGTTTACTTTGGACATATTTGTACCCCAAAAAACGTTTAAAATCCCTTAAAAACTGCAAAATATTCGAATAAATTAAAAAAATTTTTTGGATGAATTAAAATATAAATAAACTCCGAAATTTTTTCTAAGGGGCCAGGGCTTGGGGGCGAGGGTGAGTGAGGTCTCTGTAAGGGTGTCTGGGGGCAAGGTTTCCAGGGGATGTTACTGTGGCGCGATTTCTGGTGTCCTCCCCTAATACACTAACTGTTCTCGTTTCTCTTGGGGTTGTTGTTTTCCTTGTGTTTTTCTCCTTCTCTCGGTTGTTGCCCGTCTTGTTGGGGCCTCTCCTTCTGTTTTGTCCCTCCTTGGGTTGTTTCCTCCCCTTGGTTTTGTCCCTATTTGGGTTTTTGTTGCCCTCCCCTTCGGTTTTTGCCCTCTTTGGGGTTTTGTCCTCCCCCTTCGGTTTTGTCCCCCTTGTTTTTTTGTTCTTTTCCTTGTTTTGGCCCCGTCCTTGTTTGTTTCTGGCCCTTGGGTTTTGTTTCTGGCCCTTGTTTGTTGCCCTTCCCCCTTGTGTTGTTCTAGCCCTTGCTTTTGTCCCTCTCTGGGTTGTTGTCCTCTCCTTGGGTTGGTTGTCCTGCCCTTCGGTTTTTGCCCCCTCCTTGGGTGTTGCCCTCTCCTTCGTTTTTTGTCCTTTCCCCTTCTTGTTGTTCGCTCCTTCGGTGTTGTCCTTCCTTTCGGTTTGTCCTCTCCTTGGGTTTTGTGCCTCTCCTTTTTTGTTGCCGCCCTTTCGGTTTTGTCCTCTCCTTCGGTTGTTGTCCTGTCCTTCGGTTGTTGTCCTCTCCTTGGGTTGTTGTCCTCTCCTTGTGTTTTGTTGACCTTGGTTTTTGCCCTGTCCTTTGTTGTTGTCGGGTCCTTGTGTTGTTGCCTTTTTTGTTTGTCTGGTCCCTTGGTTGTTGTCCCCCTCCTTGTGTTGTTGTCTGGTCCTTTGTTGTTGCCTCCCCTTGTTTTGTTGTCGGGTCCTTGTTTGTTTTTCTCCTTGTTTTTTTGTTTTGGTTCCTTGTTTTGTTTCCTCTCCTTGTGTTGTTGCGGGTCCTTGTGTTGCTGACCCGGGGAAGTGGTGAATGGTAAAAAATTGAGGCCAAGGAGGACCTGAAGCATGGCCTGAGTAGGCATTAATAATTTTAATGATCTTCCTTTTAGAACTTCAAGATCTTCGAGAAACTTCAAGAACTTCAAGACTGCAAGAACTTCGAGAAAACCCTCACCCTTCACCACCATTCCATCCCCCCATTCCTTACCCTCATACATTCCATCAACCCCACCACCAGTCAGCTCACCACCATTCTCACCCCACCACCAATCTCGTTTTTCACCGCCAGTCCTCCCCCCCATCCCCATCCATTACCCTCACCACCAGCCATCACCCCACCAAGTCCATCCCCCCCACCCCCAAAAATACCCCATATCGTCCTCACCCCTCACCACCGCCCATCACATTTACCACAGTCCACCCTCAACACCAGTCCATCACCATCACAACCATTCCATCACTCTCACCACCAGTGCATCACCCTCACCTCTAGTCCATCACCCTCACCAATCTCACCACCAGTCCTTCACCATCACCACCAGTCCATCAGCCTCACCACCAGTCCATCACTCTCTCCAAGAGTTCACCACAATCGTCAATCGTTCGTGTGTGTGTATATATATATATGTGTGTGTGTGTGTGTGTGTGTGTGTGTGTGTGTGTGTGTATGTGTGTGTGTGTGTGTGTGTATGTGTGTGTGTGTATGTGTGTGTGTGTGTGTGTGTGTGTGTGTATCTGTGTGTGTGTGTGTGTGTGTGTGTGTGTGTGTGTGTATGTGAGTGTGTGTGTATGTGTGTGCAACCAGTATCTCCTTCTTTCCCAGGAGTCCGCCTCGGATATTCCCCCCCCCCCCTTCCCCACTTCCCCATGGTGCTCTCGCCTTTCCCAGGTCCATGTGTCCGGGAGTCCATCCGTGTCCCCTCAGATGTTCTCCCTTCCCCACTTTCCCAGGGTCTGCCTTAGCAACCAGTATCTCCTTGTTTCCCAGGAGTCCGCCTCGGATATTCCCCCCTCCCGTTCCCCACTTCCCCAAGGTGCTCTCGCCTTTCCCAGGTCCATGTGTCCGGGAGTCCATCCGTGTCCCCTCAGATGTTCTCCCTTCCCCACTTTCCCAGGGTCTGCCTCGGCAACCAGTATCTCTCTCTTTCCCAGGAGTCCGCCTCGGATATTTCCCCCCCTTCCTTCCCAACTTCTTAAGGTGCTCTCGCTTTCCCAGGTCCATGTTCCGGAAGTCCATCAGTGTCCTCAAGATGTTCTCCCTTCACACTTTCCCAGGGTCTCTGCCCTAGGACAACCAGCCTCTCCTTCTTTCCCAGGAGCCCCGCCTAGGATATTCCCCCTTCCTTCCCCACTTCCTTAAGGCTGCTCTCGCCTTTCCCAGGTTACATGTGTCCGGGGAGTCCACCGCTGTCCCCTCAGATGTTCTCCCTTCCCCAACTTCCCAGGGTCTGCCTCAGCAACTGCATCTCCTTCTTTCCCAGGCAGCCCGCCTTAGGATAAAAAATTCCCCCTTCCCTTCCGCCAACTTCCCCAAGGTGCTCTCGCCTTTCCCAGGTCATGTGTCCGGGAGTCCACCGTGTCCCCTCAGATGTTCTCCTTCCCCACTGTCCCAGGGTTGCCTTAGCAAACCAGTATCTCTTCTTCCCAGGAGTCCGCCTTCGGATATTCCCACCCCCTTCCCTTTCCCCACTTCCCCAAGGTGCTTCGCCTTTCCAAGGTCCATGTGTCGGGAGTCCATCCGTGTCCCCTCAGATTGTTTCTCCTTCCCACACTTTCCCGTGTCTGCCTTAGCAACCAGTTCTCCTTCTTTTCCAGGAGTCCGCCTCGGGATATTCCCCCACTCCCCTTTCCCCACTTCCCACTTCCCCACTTCCCCAAGGTGTCTCGCCTTTCCCAGGTCCATGTGTCCTGGAGTCCATCCGTGTCCTCATATGTTCTCACCTTCACCCTCTTTCCAGGGTCTGCACTTAGCAACCACAGTATCTTCCTTCTTTCCCTGGAGTCCGCCCTCAGATATTCCCCCACTCCCCTTTCCCCAAGGTGCTCTCGCTTTCCCAGGATCCATGTGTCCGGGGGTCCATCACGTTGTCCCTCAGAGGGTTCTCCTTCCCCTCTTTCCAGGGTCTGCCTTTGAACCAGTTTCTCCTTCTTTCCCAGGGAGTCCGCCTCAGATATTCCCCCCTCCCCCTTCCCCACTTCCCCACTTCCCCAAGGTGCTATCGCACTTTCCCAGGTCCATGTGTCCAGGAGTCCATCCGTGTCCCCTAAGATGTTCTTCCCTTCCACTTTCCAGGGTCTGCCTTAGCAACCAGTCTCTTTCTTTCCCAGGAGTTCGCCATCAGAATATCCACTCTCCCACCCTTCCCCACTTCCACAAGGTGCCTCTCGCCTTTCCCAGGTCACATGTGGTCCAGAGGTATCTGTGTCCCCTTCAGATGTTCTCCCTTCTCCACTTTCCTGGGTTCTGCCTTAGCAACCAGTTAATCTCCTTCTTTCCAAGGTCCAGGAGTACAGAAAGTCCATCTGCCGCCTCAGATTTTCATCCTTCCTCATCTTCACCAAGGTATCCTTGCCTTTCCCAGGTCCATGTGTCCAGGGAACAGTCGTGGGCCCCCGGAGTCTACCATCCTCACCTTTACCGTTGGATTCTTCTCCAGCCTACAAGCCTTCACCCAGGTTATGTATCACCTCCGTGATCTAGCCATGATGTGAAACGAGGCATTGGTTAGCTGGTATTCTAAGGTACGTGGACTGTCAGGTGGGTGGAATTACAGGAGGGGACACACAGAAACTGCGTCCTGAAATACACCACCAAGACAGTCTAGATCGTTAGATCAGACAGGACGCAGCCAAAGCTACGTCCAGTTCGGCACCAAGGCCTGTCCACTCAGTGAAATTTGGAAGTTCTATTTATATTATACAATTTTTTCTACATTAAATATATGAGATTTTTTTAATTAATTAGCAGGTCAAGGTGTTTGTGAATGTTTTTGTGTCGTGTTTATGAGTGATGGTTTGTTAGTGTGTTTGTCCACCTCCACGAGAACTGTAATAAGTGACCCCCGAACTTTCTTATTTTCAATTTTTGGTGATTATCCTGTATATTTGCAAGACGCGCAGTGAGTTACAAACAATGGAAAATAATAACTTTGTGTGACTTTTTAGGTTATCCTGGGTAATTTACGCATATGTTACTTTGCATGATCATTTCGTGTAATATTTATGTATATTTGTACCTAATAATACTTACACACACTCTTATTTTTCACGCATCATTTGCACATTTGTGCAACGGCAGCCTGCGTGGTCACCATCATTCATACACGCACAAAACAACGCAACTGCAACCGCACACCTCAAACATTGTATAAAAAACACTCATCAACTCTTGCACTAAGATGAATGCAATCTCAGCGCGCGCGCACACAACACACACAACAAAAACACACACACTCACACACACACACACACAACACACTCACACAAACGCACAACACAACAAACCAACACACACACGCACACACACACACACACACACACACCACACATTTATATATATTTATATATATATATTATATATATTATAATATAATATATTTATATATATTTATATATATATATTATATATATATATATATTGTGTGGTGTGTGTGTGCTGTGTGTGTGTTGTGTGTGTGTGTGTGTGTGTGTGTGTGTGTGTGTTGTGTGTGATGTGTGTGGGTGTGCGTGTGTGGTGGTGGTGTGTGTGTGTCTGTGTGCGAAACGTTTCCTCTATAAAGATATCCCAAGAGTTGTACTTGTGTCTAATTTATCAACATGTCGGTTCTCTGAACCATTATCTACAAAACATGTCAGACACTTGCAAACTTCTTGGGATCTTAATACTTAGGAATTCTTAGCTTGCCAATTCTTGGGCACGACCTACTTCAACATCGAAACAAATGTTACACCACCTCATGACTGTCTGCACCTCTACTGCCATCGGTTTATTAGCTCTTCTCTGCACGTAAAGCCGTAATTTCTATTCAGATTGATGGACTGACCACATCGACTCAAGGTTGAGGGACTGATTACCTCATTCTCCTCATGTTCTTCAAGATTCTCCTTTGTATGGAAACTGCTGAAGCCACTGTGTGGCGAAACGTTTCCTTCAATAAAGATACCAAGAGTTGAAATGTGTCTAATTTATCAAACATGTCGGTTCTCTGATCCATTCATCTACTATAGTATCTTAGAGTGTAAGTCTGAGGGACCTGCTGGGTTCACCACACTATTTAAAAATGCCCAGATAAATAATACCTCCTACTTGATAACAATAGTTATGATCTATGGTTTGCGGTGTTTTGTGTTTGGAGTAATGATTTTGTGATTTAGAGTACACTGACTGTGGAATTTGCTGTGTTTTTAGTGATGTGTAGTGATATGTTGATTTCCAGTTTGTATTTATAATTATATATTTCTATTTAATAGAATTCTGAATAATCGGGACGTAGATGGTGTTACACAGTATTTTCTAAGCTTTCCTCTAATGAATAAATATGATGATATAAGGAGAGTAACAAAAAGTTGGTTAGAAATACGACAATATGTAAAGTTAAAGGTCCAATGCAACTAATTGTGACATTTATTGTGGAAACGTTTCGCTCTCAGGAGCTTTATCAAGCCATTACCTAATGGCTTGATAAAGCTCATGGAGAGCGAAAGTTGCCCACAATAAATGCTCACATTAGTTGCACTTGTGTCCTTTTACTTTACAAGGGAAAGTAACAGTTGAGAGAGTATTGTACTGGATTATACCAAAAAAACTTCTGTGAATTATTACATAATTTTTAATTTTTCCCGTCTCTTCATTCTCTCAACTTCAATATTATGAGAAAAAAAATATTCACAAACATCAATAAAAAAGAAAGAAAATAGATGTGGATATGGTATTAGGACTGAGAAGCCATGCGTGCGCGAATCGTTTCCTTTAATAAATGTCCTGATCTGTACATAAGTGTCTTTTTCCACAACAAAATAGATGTATAAACTGGGAGAGTCAACCTCTGGGACAAAAAGTGATTGTTGTGTTGACTGTGTTAAACACCACTGGCCAGTACAACTCTGCTTAATGTTGATTGTTGAATTGTGTTACAATGGGCCAGTACAACTCTGTCTTAATGTTGATGTTGATGTTACAACCTGGCCAGTACAACTCTGTCTTAATGTTGTTGTTGATGTTACAACCTGGCCAGTACAACGATGTCTTAATGTCTTCAAATTTTGGTGTTTTAGGTCATACTGTTATCCTGCTCTACTCTTTCCTTATTTTATTGTATTGTTCTTGTATGTTCTTGTGTGATATTTATGTTCTGCTGTACTGTTCTGCTGTATGTTACTGTATTTTTTATGTGTTACAGTTTTGTTCTTGTGTGTTACTGTACTGTACATTTTTGTGTTGTTCTATTGTTATTATGAGGTACTTTTCTAGACAGTTTCTTCATTATTTTATTTTTGTGTTTTCCGTCACTCGATCAGTCACAATCTTGACATATTCATTCCTTGGTATAATCAACAGGCAATACACAAACACTAATATTTATGTGTTAGTATGCAGTCCTTGCATGTTACAGTAGTAATTTTCCTGTGTATTTAAGTTACTCCACTGTTAACATAAGAACATAAGAAAGGAGGAACACTGCAGGAGGCCTGTTGGCCCATACTAGGCAGGTCCTTTACAATTCATCCCACTAACAAAACATTTGCCCAACCCAATTTTCAATGCTACCCAAGAAATAAGCTCTGATGTGAAAGTCCCACTGAAATCCAACCCCTCCCACTCGCGTACTTATCCAACCTAAATTTGAAACTACCCAAAGTCCCAGCCTCAATAACCCAACTAGGTAGACTGTTCCACTCATCTACTACCCTATTTCCAAACCAATACTTTCCTATGTCCTTTCTAAATCTAAACTTATCTAATTTAAATCCATTACTGCGGGTTCTCTCTTGGAGAGACATCCTCAAGACCTTATTAATATCCCCTTTATTAATACCTATCTTCCACTTATACACTTCGATCAGGTCTCCCCTCATTCTTCGTCTAACAAGTGATGTAACTTAAGAGTCTTCAATCTTTCTTCATAAGGAAGATTTCTAATGCTATGTATTAATTTAGTCATCCTACGCTGAATGTTTTCTAACGAGATTATGTCCATTCTGTAATATGGAGACCAGAACTGAGCTGCATAATCTAGGCGAGGCTTACTAATGATGTATAAAGCTGCAGTATGAACTTGGACTTTTGTGCTTACACTTCTTGATATAAATCCCAGAAATCTATTTGCCTTATTACGTACGCTTAGGCATTGCTGTCTTGGTTTAAGGTTGCTGCTCACCATAACCTCCAAGTCCTTTTCGCAATCTGTATGGCTAAGTTCTACATCATTTAACTTATACGTACTAGGGTTATGGGCACTCCCAAGCTTCAGAACCTTGCATTTATCTACATTGAACTGCATCTGCCACTTTTCTGACCAAGAGTAGAGTTTGTTTAAATCCTCCTGAAGTTCCATAACATCTACGTTTGAATCAATTATCCTACCTATCTTTGTGTCATCGGCGAATTTTTCTCATATCACTAGTAATTCCCGCATCAAGATCATTGATATATATTATAAACAACAACGGGCCCAAGACTGATCCCTGTGGAACGCCACTTGTTACAGATCCCCACTCGGATTTAACCCCATTTATGGACAATCTGTGCTTCCTATCAATGAGCCATGACTCGATCCACGAGAGCACTTTTCCCCCAATGCCATGAGCTGCCAGTTTCTTTAACAGTCTATGGTGCGGAACTCTATCAAAAGCCTTACTAAAATTTAAGTAAATAATATCAAATTCTTTATCGTGGTCAACAGCCTCAAAAGCTTTACTGAAGAAAGTTAATAAATTACTTAGACAAGACCGGCCTCTTGTGAATCCATGCTGAGTATCATTAATCAAGCTATGCTTATCGAGATGGCTTCTTATAATCTCAGCTATAATTGACTCTAGTAATTTGCCTACAATTGAGGTCAGGCTTATTGGGCGGTAATTTGACGGTAACGACTTGTCCCCTGTTTTAAAAATAGGAATTACATTGGCCATCTTTCACAGAGAAGTGTTTCTGGGTATGCCCAAATGAGGAAAATCTGTGGACTAAAATCACAAGGGTATTAAAAGAGGACAACATCAAAGCTGCTTTCATAGAAAAAACCCGGAAGCTTTCTACAACCATGGGACATAAAAAAATTGGGCTGAATGGGACGCCCTTGATATGGCCTGTAGTCACAACTGTAAGGTGGA
>NC_069441.1:190171-263452 GCF_026875155.1 Cherax quadricarinatus
TTTATGAAACACAAGACCTGCATATTAACAGTGGTGTACAAAATATATGGGAAGGTAAGATTCTGGTAGTCAGCACCTGACCTGACCTAGCTCCACCTCACCCATCCAGATGTTTCACACACACCTGGTATAATATATGCCAGAAACTTAGTCATTTCAGGAGTGGGCGAAACGCTGAATTATTAAAAGGGTTCTTTATCGAAATTGTCTCTTTTTTATATAACCATCTGCCTACTTACAGTCATCCATTCGTGTCTCGTTCATTACAGCTTCACCTTTGGTTCGCTTAATTTTTTCACTGTTTTTCTTTTAACTCCCTCATTTGTTTCTCACCTTATATTTTAAGCATTTGTTCACTTTTATTCACCTTGCACATTCATTGGTTGTTCACATTAATCATTTAGTTTGCAAACCCTATTTCTCAGTGCTCCATAAGTGTAGTTATATTTCTCAATGTTTCATAAGTGAAAGTATGATATTTCTCAGTGCTTCGTAAGTGTAAGTATGATATTTCTCAGTGTTTCATAAGTGTAAGTATATTTCTCAGTGCTTCATAAGTGTAAGTATAATATTTCTCAGTGCTTCATAAGTGTATAATATTTCTCAGTGCTTCATAAGTGTAAGTATATTTTTCAGTGCTTCATAAGTGTAGTTATATTTCTCAGTGCTTCATAAGTGTAGTTATATTTCTCAGTGCTTCATAAGTGTAAGTATGATATTTCTCAATGCTTCATAAATGTAAGTATGATATTTCTCAGTGCTTCATAAGTGTAAGTATGATATTTCTCAGTGTTTCATAAGTGTAAGTATGATATTTCTCTGTGCTTCATAAGTGTAAGTATATTTCTCAGTGCTTCATAAGTGTAAGTATGATATTTCTCTGTGCTTCATAAGTGTAAGTATATTTCTCAGTGCTTCATAAGTGTAAGTATGATATTTCTCAGTGCTCCATAAGTGTAAGTATGATATTTCTCAGTGCTTGATAAGTGTATATATGATATTTCTCAGAGCTCCATAAGTGTAAGTATGATATTTCTCAGTGCTTGATAAGTGTATATATGATATTTCTCAGTGCTCCATAAGTGTAAGTATGACATTTCTAAGTGCTTCATAAGTGTAATTATATTTCTCAATGCTCCATAAGTGTAAGTATGACATTTCAGGAATATATTTCTAACCTTAATAAATTACAGACTATAGAACTTACTGAAATATTAAATGTACTTCTAAGAAAGACACACTTCTATGGGAGACATATATAAGAAAGACACTTATAAGAAAGACACTTATAAGAAAGACAGACCTCTAGGAAAGACACACTTATAAAAAAGACGTACCTATAAGAAAGAAACATTTGAAAAAAAGAAATACTTCTAAGAATGACACACTTCTAAGAATGACACACTTCTAAGAATGACACACTTTTACGAATGACACACTTCTAAGAATGAAACACTTCTAAGAATGACACACTTTAAGAATGACACACTTCTATGAATGACACACTTCTAAGAACGACACACTTCTAAGAATGACACACTTTTAAGAATGACACACTTCTAAGAACGACGCACTTCTAAGAATGACACACTTTTAAGAATGACACACTTCTAAGAACGACGCACTTCTAAGAATGACACACTTCTAAGAATGACACACTTCTAAGAATGACGCAAATTCTAAGAATGACATACTTCTAAGAATGGCACACTTCTAAGAATGACACACTTCTAAGAATGACGCACTTCTAAGAATGACACACTTCTAAAGAATGACACACTTTTAAGAATGACACACTTCTAAGAACGACGCACTTCTAAGAATGACACACTTCTAAGAATGACACACTCTAAGAACGACGCACTTCTAAGAATGACACACTTCTAAGAATGACACACTTGTAAGAATGACACACTTCTAAGAATTACACACTTCTAAGAATGACATACTTCTAAGAAGACACACTTCTAAGAATGACACACTTCTAAGAATGACACACTTCTAAGAATGACACACTTCTAAGAATGACACACTTCTAAGAACGACGCACTTCTAAAAAATGACATACTTCTAAGAATGACACACTTCTAAGAATGACACACTTCTAAGAAATATGCAGTTATCTAACGTTTCTAATAATTCATTAACTGTGTATATTTACAACTTCACACATTCAGTTATTAAATTTCCGGGAGATAATCAATTTCATGAAATAAGTCAGTATTAAAGATTTTAATCCGATGATAATAGACATTATTTATTACACGGAAAAATCGGTTTCACAGTTTTTCCATAAATTATACAAAATAGGACTTGTGTTGCCCAAAAAACAAGGTAAAGCAAGTGTTGGTAAAGCAACTTGCATTGAAAGTAGAAAGCAGAGTCAGTCTCCATTTTATCACATGTATGCCAATGAATCCATTCTTGTATTTACCAAATTTAGTTGGACAAACTTTCTCCGCACAAACTAAGTTTAGTGGTTAATGTCCTGGCTGCAAGACGAAAATTCTGATACAAATATTTTTACATCAAATTGGCAAGTGTTCACATATATGGATGAATTTCACTCTCAGTTCTCTTCCACAGTGGACGAAACTTTTCTTTACCGCTTAATCTTTGCATTAGAGTTTTTAATGCTATCAAACGCCATTCCAGGAAGCCAGGAATAGGTTCCATAACTTTGGTCATAAGTTACTACACATACCAATAATTCAAAGAAACTTAAAGTTACGACCGTGGATAAGATATTCTTGTGTTATAGGCCCGAATATGAAGAAAAAAAATCTGTCAACAACTTAAAGGTTCGCTTTTATTGAAACCTAAACCAAAAATATAGGAATTCCTAATTTAGCAACCTATCCAAAAACTGAATGATACAGTTTAATCTCAACGGAAAAAAGGAGAAAAGTTTTACAAAGTATTACTTAATAGGCGATGAAGAAAAACAGATAAGGAAAAACTTTGTAACAATAAGAAACATGGAACAATGGAACTTATCAGAGAATCAAAAAGCTAGAAATTAGAAACATAAGTAAAGAGTAATAATTACACAGCAATTTTGATGAATAATATCTGTGTTACTGTATTCTTCTTCCGTGTTACTGTACTCTTCTTCCGTGTTACTGTACTCTTCTTCCGTGTTACTGTAAATCTTCTTCCGTGTTTACTGTACTCTTCTTACGTGTTTTCTGTACTCTTCTTACGTGTTACTGTACTCTTCTTCCGTGTTACTGTACTCTTCTTCCGTGTTACTGTACTCTTCTTACGTGTTACTGTACTCTTCTTCCGTGTTACTGTACTCTTCTTCCGTGTTACTGTACTCTTCTTACGTGTTACTGTACTCTTCTTACGTTTTCACTGTACTGATTTCCTGTGTTACTCTACTGGCCTTCTGTGTAACTGTATTGTTCTGTATTACTGTACTGGTCTTCTGTCTTACTCTGCTATATTGTTCTTATGTGTTGCTGTACTGAGCTGTACTGGTCTTCTGTGTTGCTGTACTGTAATCTACTGGTCATCCTTGTGACTGTGCCGGTCTTCTACGTTACTGTTCTGTTCTTCTGTGTTCCTGTACTGTACAGTTCTTCTGTGTTACTCTACTGTACTGTTCTTCTGTGTTACTGAACTGTACTGTTCGTCTATGTCACTGTACTGTTCATCTGCATTACTGTACTGTGCTGTTCATTTGTGTTTCTGTACTGTACTGTTCTTTGTTTCTGTACTACTCTTCTGTGTTGCTGTACTGGTCTTCTGTCTTACTCACTGTATTGTTCTTCTGTGTTACTGTACTGAACTGTACTGGTCTTCTGTGTTACTGTACTGGACTGTACTGGTCTTCTGTGTTACTGTACTGTACTCTACTATACAGTGTTACTGTACTGTACTCTACTGGAAATCGGTGTTACTGTACTGTACTCTACTATACAGTGTTACTGTACTGTACTCTACTGGAAATCGGTGTTACTGTATTGGTCTTCTATGTTACTGTACTGGTCATTTGTGTTACTGTACTGGTCATCTGTGTTACTGTACTGGTCATCTGTGTTACTGTACTGGTCATCTGTGTTACTGTACTGGTCATCTGTGTTACTGACTGGTTTATTTTTACTGTACTGCTGGTCATTGGCCAAATGTACTGGCATCTGTGTTACTTACTGTCGGTCATCGTGTTACTTACGTACTGGTCATCGGTTACTTACGTACTGGTCATCTGTGTTACGTATTTAAATGGTCATCTGTGTTACTTACTGTCTGGTCTTTGTGTTTACTGTACTGTCTGGTCATCTGTTTTACTGTATGTACTGGTCTTATGTGTTACTGTACTGTATGGTCATCTGTGTTACTGTACTGTACTGGTCATCTGTGTTACTGTACTGTACTGGTATCTGTGTTACTGTCTTACGGGTCATTGTGTTACTGTACGTACGGGGTCATCTGTGTTACTGTTCTGTATGGTCTTATGTGTTACGTACTGTACTGGTCATCTGTTTTTACTGAAATGTACTGGTCTTTTTTTACGTACTGACTGGCACTGTGTTCGACTGTACTGGTCTTCGTGTTACTGTATGTCGGGTATCTGTGTTACTGTCGTACTGGTCTTATGTGTTATGTACGTATGGTCACTGTGTTCTTTTCTTCTGGTCTTATGTGTTCTGTACTGTACTGGTCATTGTGTTACTGACTGTAATGGCATCGTTTTACTGTACGACGGTCTTAGTGTTACTGTACTGTACGGGTATCTGTGTTACTGTACTGTAGGGTCATCTGTGTTATGTACTGATGGTTCTTTTACGTACTGTACTGGTCTTATGTGTTACTGTATGTAGGGTCATCTGTTTTACGTATGTACGGGTCATCTGTTTACTGTACTGTACTGGTATCTGTGTTAAATGTACGTAGGGTTCTGTTTTACTGTACTGAAAAGGTCATCTGTGTTACTTACTGTACGGGTCACTGTGTTACGGGGACTGTACGGGTCATCTTTTTTACTGTACGTATGGTTTATTGTTACTGACTGTACTGGTCTCTGTGTTATGTACGTACTGGTCTTTCTGTGTTACTGTACTGTACGGGTTTCCTTTGTTACTGTACTGTACTGGTCTTCTTTGTTACTTACTGTGTTTTATTCTTTTTATTGTACAGTACGGGTCTTCTGTGTTATGTACGACTGGTATTTTGTTTAGGTTTGTAGGGTCTTCTGTGCATACGGTTTTGTATGTTACTGACTTACTGGTGTTTTGTGTTTTTCTACGGTTTTCTGTGTTACTGTATGGTATTCTGTGTTATTTACAGTACTGGCTTGTATGTTGAAAAATTGTTTATTGGATATATTTTTAAATGTGTTATTGTTTGTTCTTCTGTATTGCGTTTTTTATGTTTTGTATGCTTTTTATTTTTATTAATGTTTTTAAATGTTTTTAATGTTATTATAACTTTGCTGGGGGGTGTTGATGCGTGGAGTACCCATGTATTGTTTGTAAGGGTTGAAAAAGTCCTGGAGAGGGGAAACGTTGCCAAAAAATTCACATTGTTTCACTTGTGTCCTTTTACTTTAATATTGTCGGTAATTCTACAATTTTATTAAAACCCCTCCCTTACTACCCTCTGGGTTTTGTTGGCCCCTGCGGCAAATACCTGTAAAAAACGAACATAACGTCACGCCCCTAGGAATAATTTCACTTACTAAAATCTATACCAAATTTTTCCTCCACGATTCAGGGGGAACAAACTCTCTAAGGGGGCAACGCACTTACCCCCCGAACCCTACACAAGACCCGTATTCGAATGTTTCTCCGTTCCCTCCAACAACAAAGGCCCGTGGAAATAAATGGAAAAAAAATACCGACAAAAATGGAAATATAAACACATAGCAGTTAATATTTTTTTTTTACACACGGGCGATTCCCACCAAGGCAGGGGGGCCCGAAAAAAAAACTTTCACCATCATTCACTCCCCCACTGTCTTGCCGAAGGGTGCTTTTCACTACGTTTTTAAACTCAACTTAACACCCCCCTTCAATGCAGGCACTGTACTTCCCTCTCAGGACTCAAGTCCGGGCCCCTGCCGGTTTCCCCGAATCCCCTTTTAAATGTTACTTTGCTCACACTCCCAAAATCACGCAAAAAATTTTAAAAAACCCTTTGTCTCCCTTCACTCCTATCAAAACCCTCACGCATGCCCGCTGGAAGTCCAACCCCTCGCACACAAAACCTTTTACCCCCTCCCCCCAACCCTTCCAAGGCCCACCCCACCCCCGCCTTCCCCTTCCCCTACAGACTGATACATCTTGAGTCATTTGTTTCGCTCATTCTCTTCATGTCCGAACCCCTCAACAACCCTTCCTCAGCCCTCTGGACAACATTTTTTTTAATCCCCCCACCTCCTCCTAAATTCCAAACAAAGAATTCTCTCATTAATTCACACCAACATTGCCCCCAGACAGACAAACCCCCTGCCTCCAGCCTTTTCCCCGCTGCAACATTCATCAACCCCCCTTACACCCATAAAGAGCGTTGTAAAAAAAAACCTCATACATTCCCCCTTTGCCTCCCCAAGACAAAGTTTTTTTGTTCCCCAAAACTCCTAGTGCCATCACTTTTTTCCCCCATCAATTTTATATTCACCTATCTTTCATAGACCCATCCGCTGACCGCCACTCCCAAATATTGAAAACGTTCACCCCCTCCTCTCTCTCCCTCCAATCTGATAATTCAATCTTTATCCCTAATCTTTTTTTTATCCCAAACCTTACTCTTTTCCCGTATTCATTTAATTTTCTTCTTTTGCACACCCTAAACCCAAATTCATCCACCAAACTCTGCAACTTCTCTTTAGAATCTCCCAAAAAAAACAGGCATCAGCAAAGAGCCTGTGACAACTCCCACTTTGTGTGTATTCTTTATCTTTTAACCCACGCCCCTTTCCAAACCCTCGCATTTATTCTCTTTAAACCCCATCTATAAAAATATTAAACAACCGGTGACATCAACATCCTTGTTAAGGGCCCACTTTTACGGGAAAAATTTCCCCCTTTCCCACATACTCTAACTTGAGCCTCACTTCCTCGTAAAAAAATCTTCACTGCTTTCAGTAACCCACCTCCTAACCATAACCCTTTCAACTTGCCACATTCCCCCCTATCCAAAACCCGTCTACGCCTTTTCCAAATCCCTAAAGCCACAAAGACCCCTTTGCCTTTTCTAAATACTGTTCACTTTATGTTTCACTGTAAACACCTGGTCCCCACACCCCCCCCTTTCCCAAAACCCTTGTTTATCTGCTTCTTTTCTCCCGCTTATCTTTAAATTTTTTCAATTAAACTCTACCAAAACCTTTACCAGGTAACTCAACAGATTTCCCCCTTAAAAATTTTTTCATTCTTTTATCCCCTTTGCCTTTATACAAAAAGGGAAATATGAAGCTCTCTCCAAACCCCAGGTACCTTACCCCCTTCCATACATTTATTTTAAAAATTGCACCAACCATCCAAAAAATATACCCACCTGCTTTTAAAAAATTTTTATCTTACCCAAGCTTGTTTGTGACTTGAAAAGCCCACTGTGTGGGCGAAAACGTGTCAAAAAAGGATCACATTATACTGCATTGTGTTTATATTTCCCAAAAGGCCCTTTGAACAATTTCAATTCCCAAATTTAACGTTCCATACCACTTCTTCAACCCCATATTACCTGTTCTATATTTCCCGCCCTCACGCCCCCCCATTTACCCCCCTCTTAAATCATAAATCCCAACCCACCCTGGCAAACCCGGGAAAAATAAAAAACTCTTTTTAACCCAAACACACCTTTATCCCCCCCAAAAATTTTTAAAAACTCTTTTCAAAATTCCCGCAATCACCATCCCCGTAATCGGGGTACGCCACAAGCCAAACCTTACATTCAAAAACATTTAGCAAACACACTTGGGCCAGAGGAGATGCTGGGGCCCCAAAACACCCCGACGTCCGAAATCCTTTTTAACAAACCCATCCGGGTTTTTTCCCCGCGCCCCATCCATGTCATCCTTGTTTTAATACCACAAATCTTTGGAAGCCCCCTTTTTCCTTACCTACCTTCCCCACCTTTTTCCGTGCCTAAATGAATCATTTTTGGTTTCACCCTGTTTTTCCTTCTCCCTTTCCTTTCAAAAAACTTGCACAAAAAAGGCCAAACTTTCATAACTCCTTTCCGAACCGAACCCCAATTTTCACTCCCCTCCAATTAATCCTTAGGCAAGGACTTACGTAATTAATTGGTGGAACGGTTTCGGAAGGGGGGAACGGGAGACGGTTAATAGGGAAAAGTCTATGCTTATGAGGGGGGGGGATGGCGTGGGTGGGGCTCTGGACAGGAAGAAAGGGTGGCCCCCGGTGTGTCAAATTAAGGGGTTGGGGGGTTTTTCATAGGGAAATTCAGGGGGCGAGGAGGTGAATTCGAGAGAAAACTGTGGATAGGGGTTTGGGCAGATTGGCGGGGGTTGCGTACGGGGAGACGTTTCATCCCTGTATTGTGGTAAGTGTTTTGTAGGAAGCTGTGGCATGTGGTAGGTTATACCATTGAATCCGTGGAGAAGCGTCTTTGAAGGGTATATCGATATTTGGGGTTTGGGGTGTGACTGGGTTTTAAATTTCTCCACAAAAATTTTAAACCGTCTGAAAGTTTTTGGAAAAATACGGGGTGCAGGAGGTGGGGAGGGGTTTGGGGTTGGGGGGAAATTAAACACTCCCCTTTCATGGGGTATTTTTTGTGCTTTTTTTGGAACCACCCGGGGGAGTGGTTTTATAGGGTTTTACGTATGGGGATTAGCTTTTAAGCTTTAATTTTTAGATGTTGGGGGGATTGCCGGTACGGGAACGCAATGGTTATCTAGCCCGGGATTTTGTGTATACGCCCAGGGGTTTACAGAATGTGTCATAAGGGAGGAAATCAGGGCACGGGCCCAGCGTTTTTTAGGGGCCCAAAACGGGGGAATAAAGGACATCACGGGGAGCAGGTGGCATTTAAAAACCTTTTGGGAGGGATATCGTACCCTTCCGCGTCGGACTTAGGGGGGCGTTGTAATTTTTAAGGGGGTTGAAATGGGGCTGGCTTTTTTGGGGTATGCTTGGGCGTGAGTAAAAGCTTTTGATAAGAAAAGGGTGGGCGTACGGTGTAAAATTTTTTCCCGGTAAATTTGGGTTACTTAATGTAAAAAAATTTTATTTTATTCCGTTTTTTTGAAAGAAATGAATATTTCAATGTAAAGTAGTTGTGATTTTCCCCCCTTCATTTGAAATAAAGCTTTTAAGGAGACACATTAAAAATTTCCTTTTTTGAAAAAGCCCTGGTTTCTCCTAATATAAATTTTAACCATTCTGTAAACTGCTGAGTAATTCGCGGGGGTGATAAAAAGGGTTTTCCAAGATTATACAAAGGGGTATAAATTTTGTATTTTGTTGAGGGTTTAAAGGATCGTGTAATTTGTAAAATGTTTTTTTTTGTTTGGAAAAGGGTTTTAAAAAAAATGATAGTTTTTTTTTTTAAGTAAAATCTCAAAAACCCATTGCATATCTATATAAAAGTTACATAAACTAATTTTTTAGCACCCCTTTGGTCTTTAAAGGGTGGGGGGAATAAGGGGAAAGTTTTTATAAAAGGATTTTAAGGGGGGGGCCTCCCCCCCCCAACAGTTTTGTGTATGTGTCAGTTTTTTAAACTTTTGATAAAAATTGTTTGTCAGTGTAGGGTATGTAGAAATTTTGCGTGTTTGTTGAAACATTTTCTATTTTGAAATTATTTTAAAATTTTTTCTTCTGCTTTTGGGGTATGTTTCAAATAACTTGAAACAATCCAATATTGTTTGTTATTTTAATTTATTTTATCCCAAACCTTGAAATTTATAAATGTTTTAAAAAAAATAAAAAAAAAAAATCCCGGCCAAAGCACCCCCCCCCCTAAACCCCCCCCCTCACCCCGGGGAAACTGACGGTATTTCAACCTTTCCCTTTAAAAAAGGGGCCCCTAAAAAACCCCAAAATTAAGATCTGTGACATGGACACCCCTGCCGGGAAAATTTAACCCTTCGCAAATTTTTCCCCCAATCAACAATTTCCCCCCAAATAAACCTTGTCCCAAATAAAAACCTGCAGTGGGGCCCTTTTCCACTACCCATAGGCTGCCTCCACCCCAAAGCCAGAAAAAAAACCGCCCCCTTTCCCCCCTTTTTTTGACTCCAAAAAACTCTCAGAACCCCGTGTCCTTCAAAAACGATTTTCCCGGGAAACCCCAAAAACTGCGTTTTTCGAAACGCCCCCTACCCACTATCTTTTAAAACCCCATTACCTAAAATTTTGCAAAAACCCTTTTTAAAATCCGCAAATAGCAACTTTATTCCCGAAACCCCCAAAGGGGTGGGCTGCGATTTAAACCTTTGGGGAACAACCCCACCACAACGGGTTTGTAGTCTCTTTTTTTCCCAACTTCCCTTCTCCTTCATAAAATTTAAATAACCTAAACCATAAAATTTTTCCTATCAGCACCCAATGCGTAAATAAAAAAATTCCCCCGGGTAGACCATCAAAAACCCCCGGGGCTTTTCCCTTCCCATGCCCGAAAAAGCAATCTCAATTTCCTCTGCAAAATTAACCCCACCCAAAGCCTCCAAACACAATTACCAAAATTTTGAAAGGGTTTCATATGAAACCACACCCTGTCTAACTCCACCCCTCCACACCCCCCCTGGGCAGTATTTTTTCAACCACATATCCGCATTTTGCACTCTTTCCCTTTTTTTTCCGAAATTCCCTGCCCTGCCTAAAGTTTCCCCAAATCGCCTCATTTCCCCTTCAAATCTCGGATACCTCAGCGCATCCTTTTGGGTTTTGATGTCGAAAACACACCGCGACGGTTTTGTCCCCCCAAAAACTTCTTCAAACCCCGGGCTTGCACCCTTCCCCGCTTGAAACCGATCATTTTGAAACCGTTCGAAATCTCTTTTTTATGTCCCTATTTCGCCCAGGGAAAAACAACCACCCACCCCCCCTCCCCCATCCCAACCTTTAATCGTTCCTCTAAAAAATTTCACAAGCCCATTTTTTTAAATTGTTTATACTTTTAAACCCTCCCTCACAAAAAGTTTCTTTTTCCTTTTTTTTGCCCAAAACCCCCACCATGTTACAATGTCATCCACCTCCAGCTTCCTTGAAAAAGCTCTTTTCCATAGAATAAAAAAAAACCCCCCCCCAAACCCTTTCTTTATCATTTCAACACACCAATGTTAAATTTTCCCAAAAGTCCAATATTTTCGGGCCTTTCCCTCCCCCCCCTACTTCCACCACTCCAGCCCTATGGTCTGCCCAAGCCGCCTCAAGGGAAATTAAAAGTTTTCCCCAAAACCCCCTTTGGAGAAAGATACATATCTAACCTCACTGCGTACCCCTCCAACATAAGAAATTTTTCCTGTTTACCCCCCCAAACGCATACGTAACCTAACGTCCCTCATAAAATTTCCCTGAGAGTTACAGACAAAAATGTCCTCCCCCCTTTGGGTTTCTACGTCGGGCAGCCCTAAAACACATTCCCCAGTCACCCCCCCACTATTGCTACCCCCGGAAGTGCACGCACAAAATAGCCCGTCCTCGCACAAAAAATTTCCTTCCTTACCTGCATGCTATTCTCCGCGGGCGAAATAAAAACACTTACTAAAGATACACGTTTTACCCATCCACGACCCATCCAACGCAACACCCTCCCCTCTCCATTAAAAAAAACCCCCACACCCCCTTTTTAAATTTAGTGGGTTGGCGGGGTCTTACTTTATAACCTGCAAACCCCCCAAAAACTTTACCCCCCTTAAAATTTATGTTCTTAAAAGGAACACAACATCCCTCAAATATTTATTAAAAACCCCGACCATTCTCTCTTTTTTTTCTGTACATAACCATTAACAGCATACAACCCAAAGGGCCTTTAAAATTTTTCCCACCCCTGGCCCCCTTCTCCTCACTCTTTTCACCATTTAAAATTTTATATTTCTTATTTTATCGTCACAATACCGCCTTTCCCCCCTCCCCCCTTCTTCCGATTCTCCAAATCAGGACCCCCCCCATCGCCATCTCTTCCCTCTCCTACCATCCCAGTCGGGCTTCCCAGGCCTCGTGCTGGTTTTCATGCATCATCAATCACGACTCCCCGGGGTTCCTTTTTAAAATCTTCCCCCATATCATGGTCGGGGGAAGCCTACGGGAACCCCCAACATCCCCCCTTACAATGTTTAATTAATCCCACTGACCCCTCGTCAATCATGTTTTTCCCCAAAGTCTCATATGGGTTACAAGCGGGAAGCATAACTCTCCATTTCCCCTTCTTGCTCAGAGAAACCCCCTCCTCGGGCGGTGACAAGGTTTTCCCAAAATTTCCCTTCAATTCTTCCTCTATTTCCCAAACCTTTTTTTCCCGTGGTCCCACCCCTTTCAGAAGTAAATGGAGGAGATTCGGGGGCGGGGAAAACTGAGGGGGGGGGCCCAAACCCCAAATCCAAAAAGCTTGCTCCACCATCCACTCCCCCAAACGACCACGCCCCCTCCCTAAAGGTGATTGATCCTCACCTGCCACTCGTAAGACATGGGTGCGTTTTTCTCCCCACATTTTCAGGCCCCGCTTTTCTTCTCAAAATGCCACCTAGGGTGAAATACTCACCACATGGGCCCCAGGGACGCCTTTGCCCGGGGAAAAAAAACCCAAATGACCTTGTCCTAAATTCCTGAAGATAAACGAAGAGGGTTTAGGGATGTCTCAATTTCATTTTAAGGTTAAAAGAAATTTCCCCGGAAAACCTGCGTAGGCCCTGCTAACCCCCAAAACCATGCGGGGAAAAATGAACTCCCCCAATTTTTCTCGAAGATTTTTTTCTGATACCCAGTTTAATCCCCTAAAAGGGGAACGTTCCCTAATTTTATCCGGGGATAATGCCGGGATACATCACCCCTTTCTCACACTTTCAGGGGTGTAACATCAAACCCCACTCCAAAAAACGATTAACCAACGTTTCATATACCTTTGCAGTGAGGGGTTTCACGAAGATTCAAACCCCGCTTCTTTTAAAACCACTCCATATAAGTTTTCCATCTTGAATTCCATATTCTCCCCAAAGGGACTTAGGAAAGGGCGAACCTGCGCTGAACTAGGCAAAAATCGTCCCCCGAAAAAGCTCATTACCAAAATTTTAAAACCCCGCGCCTATGAGAAAGCGCCATGTTGCCAGCAAAATTTTTCCCTGAGGTGTCAAAAAGAGGTGCACGGGCACCACCTCACCCCAAACTGAAAAGCCAACAAGTGAGGGGGGCGTCTGGCCTGGGTTTAAGTCACCCAGAGCGAAAAGGACAATTTTTTTTAAGGGTAATCACAACCTGACATGGATTTAGATTTTTATAGCTTTTATTAGCCGTGTGGTTCAGGAGTCGTTAAATTAAATTTTTAAATTAACTTTGTCACCAGTTTGGGGGGAAAGGGTTCGTTTCACCCTTGCCCGCGCCAAAATTACCCGGGGTTTTTTTGTGCAAACCAAAAATAATTTTGAAGTTTTTCCCGGGTTTTCTTTGATATATCGCCCTTTACTTTTTAAACCCCCTTTGCAAAAACATTTTTTTTAGATTTATAAAACATTAAGTACTGAGTACTTTTTTGCTATTCCCTTTTGAAAATTAACCAAATTCAATACTGTTTTTTATATATATAAAGTAGCCCAACTTTTTTTCTGAAAAAATTTCCTTCCGGTTTGGGGCCTTCCTCGGGGCTGTACCCCTTTGGGGCCCTTTCCCCCACTGGCGGTTTTCCCCTTTTTTACCTTTCCTCTGAGCGACCCCTTTCCCCCCCCCCGGGTCTGGGCCCAGAAAGCTGGGTCTCCCCTTTTCCACCCTAGGGTTATTTTCCCCTTTTTTTGGCCCTTTGGGGACCTCGCCCTCAACTCCCTTAAACCCTTGCCCCCCCAAACCCAAATTTCCCCCCCCCCCCCCCCCGCCCACGCCCCCCCTTTTTGTGCCCCCCCCCTCGCCCCGGGGCCCCCACCCCCCTTTTTTCCCCGGCCCCCCCGGCCCGCCCCTTTTCTCTGCGCCTTTGCAGGGGGTCGCCCCGGTGGGCCCCCCCCTTTGAATTTTTTTTTTTTTTTTTTTTTTTTTTTTTTTCCCGTTTTTTTCAAAATTTTTTTTGAATTTCATTTTTTTTGGGGCCTCCTCCACCTCCTGGGACCCAAATTTTTTAAAAGGGTTCCCCCCTCTCATTTTCAAACCCCCCATAAAAAAATTTCCCCGAAATAAAAAGACTCCCAATCTCCTCAATCAAGTTTTTTTTTGGACCCCCCTCTAGGGGGGTTTTTCGAAATTCTCCATCTCCTTGGATAAAGGGTTTTTTTTGGTTTTGCCCCTTTTCCCCACCCCCCCAAAACCCCCAAAAATTTTTCTCAATATTACCAAGTTTTTGGATTCCCCCCCTAGGGGGTTTTCGAAATTTCCCAAATTTCCCTTTCCAATAAAAATTTTTTGGTTTCCCCCTAGGGGGTTTTAAAAAATTCTCCCCCCTCGACAAGTTTTTTAATCCCCCCTCGGGGGGAAAACCCATGCTTACTACGGGTTCCAAACAATCAAATGAAGGGTTTTATTTGGGCCAGTCAGGACCCCACGCCACACGGGTTGAATCTTGTCGACCCTTTTTTTTTCTTTAAAAGTTAATAAGGGGACATAGAAGTGACGTCACCGCACACATTTTGAAATTTTCCCGCCCCTTTTTTAGTTCTTTCCCAAGTTAAAAAGGGGACTTAGTAGTACGTCACCGCACACAGGTTGAAACTTGTCGACCCTTTAAGTTCTTTAAAGTTAAAAGGGGACAAAATACCAAAACATAAAAGGGGAAAAACATTTTCATCATCAAAAAAACACTTTTCCCAGGATAAAAAAACAAATAAAAAAATTTTTTTTTTTTATTTTATTAAACATCCATTACATTTTTTGGTAATCATCACTCTTTTCTCCTACTTTAAAAATGGTGGAAATCAGGGTGCCCAAATAACCCCAAGGATTTTTTTAGTATTCACAAATATCTTTTATCACCCAAAGGCAACAAACCTCTCTTTTTAATTCTTACCGAAACCATTTTTTCACCTTTTAATTACCTATAATTTAAACACTGAAAAATTTCCCTCTTTTTTGCTTTTGATAAAACATTCTTATATCTTGAAAGGGGTTAAAATGGCATAAATTGCAAAGGGAAAACTTTGGGCTCTGCGAAAAGAAAAAAGTTGATCTTCCAGCAATCTTAAAACAGAAACATTTTAGTTTTCAGGGCTTCAACCGCTAATTTTGTTATCCACCCCATTTCAGATTTCAATAACCCCAGCCCCCCTTTTTTTCTATTACATAAAGGATGATAAAGGACGAAATTTAAAAAATCCATATAACCTAACAATTTTTCATTTTTTAACTCGGTGAAAACAAATCTTTACATTTCAAGCTAAAATTACGAGTCATTACGGTTTTAAAAAAAATTTTAAAACATCACCATAATGCTTTTTTTTAAAAATTTATCCCAAAAAGGATACAATTTTTTTTAGCTATCTCAAAAAATTTTGAAAACCGAGAAAAAGTGGTTGTTTTAACTTCAAAATAAAATCTTTATTGAATGTGCAAATCACTCAAATCTTTTTTAAAGGGTTGGAAAATTTTTTAAAAAAGGGATTTTTACTGCTCTAAAAAAAGCTTTCCATTATTGAAAATCTATATTTCTCGCATACTTTGAAATATTCAGCAATGATTTCCCATAAAAGGGCCTTTATTATTAATTTAAAGGCTTTTGATTTGAAAAACATCTTGTAGCTGTTCTCTGTGCAATTTTAGTTGATAAAAAGGGTTCAAAAAAATTTTTGTCTGGTATATTCATATATGGTAAAACCCTTTTTTCCACCTCTAACCCAAGTTCCAGTAAAAAATTTGTAACAATTCTAAACTGATCAAAAAATTTTTTTCTGGGGAAAAATACCCCATTTAATTTCCCATTAGTTTTGGGGGATCTTTTTTCCTTTCCCATTTTTCAATAAAAATTCACAAAAAAGGAATAAAAACTCTCTGAAAATTTTCATGTTGAAAAAAATTAAAGGAATTCATAAATTACCCCTAGCTCCCCTCGGGGATAGGTGTTTGGGTACCCACATTCAAATCCAAAAACCCTTTTGACCTTCAAAAAACTTTACTTAACCCCAAACATCGGGGATACCCATTCTTCTCGTCTTTCCCAAAAATTTTTTCTGATACCATTGGAAGAGCTTCAACCATCGCACTAGCATGCAAAAATTGAAATCTAAAATAAGAATTTTATTCCCCATTCCACTCCCAACACCCAAAATTGGGGTTAAATTGGGGGATTTTTTCTGCTTTAGAATACTGTTTAAATTTTCGCACGAAAACCCTCCTCTGAGATTCCTTTTAATAAAGTCATAAAACACGGGAATATATCATACCCTAATTTTACATTAGTTTTAAATGGGAAATGAAACCCCAACAAATTTATGGAAAATTTAAAATTAAAAAAATTTACTAACATCATTTAATAAAATCTTTGAGTTTTTTAAACGCCACCCCAAAGGAAAAACATGGGCTAACAAACCCAAACATCTGTCTTGAGATATAACTTAAAATAATCTCCTAAAGTCTTAAAATTTACCCAACTAAAAAACACTTTCAATGCATTTTTCATAATTTTCTTGGCTAAATAGCCTATTTCTCAAAGAATTAAAAAAATGTTCTTTACTGGGAAAATTTTGTTTCATCGAGCTTTTTTTAAACTACCCAATATAATCAAAACCCCCAAAATTTTTTTTTTCCTTTACATAATAAAACAACAATCCTGAGGAAACATCTTTCAGAAAAAGCCCTCGGGTATATTTCAGGGATTTACCTCCTTGATATGTTTTTCTGCTAAATGGAAAGAGTTTCCATTCAATAAAACAGTGAATTTTGGGAACCCTAACCTTCCCTATACTATTTTCAAGAATTTGAACCCTTTGTTTCAAATTTAATTTCAACTTTATATTTATCAACATAAATTTCCCTTTTAAAATTTAAATTCCTAAATCAACGATTTTTTTAATACAAAAAGCAAAAATTTTTCCTCTCTTGCTTTACATGCATATTACAACGGCAAATAGCTCCCAATATAATTATTAAAATTTTAAAAGTATGGTCGGGGTTTTTTATGTTTTTTTTTGGGGGTTTTTGAAGGGGTTACCCACATAATTCACAAGTATTCTAAATCATGCCCCATCTCATCCCCCCTCTGTCAAAATGAATTTCATGATACACCCCTTCTAAATTTTATTTTTTTTCCATTCCCACAAACAAAAAAAATAAAAATGTTTAAAAACACCCCCCCCCCCTTTTTAAACCTTTGCGATCAAATATAATAAAACCAAAAAGGCAATGGTTTTATACGAGACTAAATTTTACCTGCCGGAGAGTTTGTCTAATGCACATTCAAAATTCAAATACACCGAAAATTCTTAAATTTGCGTATACTAAAATTTTAAAAGTGTACTGTTTTTCCCTTTTCCGGGGGAATACAAAGAACCTATTGTTTTAACTCCATCTTCGTGGAAACTAACCTTCCGTGTTTTCCCAACTTCATCAAACAACTAACATTTTTCTTTAAACCTTTTTCTTCTTATCGTTCTAACATACCCGTAAAAATTTTTGTTTTAAAACCAAATGTTTTTCATTCAACAAAAAACGCGAAAACATAAGGGCCTTTAATTCCCTTTTTCCCCCCTTACGCCCCTAGCCAAAAAATGTCCTATCTTATCCTTTTTTAAATTGAAAAAACCATATTTTTACATTTTAAATTTTCCTTCTCTAATATACCTAACTTATCACGCGTAAGGGAAAATCACTAAAGAAGATTTTGCATAAATTAAACATCCCTCTTAGTAGAAAACGCCCCTGCAAATTTTTTTTCCCCCATGAAAAATTTTTTTTTTAAATGACATTGAAAGGCGGAAAAAAGCACCCCGTACACATAACCCATCTTAATCTCTGGATTAAATACTTTATTGCCCCCTCGCAGTTTCTCGGGATTGCCACTTTATGCCCCCAAACTTGCACTCTGAATTCTACTTTAACATATTCGATACTGAAAGATTCATTTGATCTATAAACCACCAGATTTTTCCCTGATCTTCCCAACTCTGACTCGTATCTCTCTAATATTGTTCCCACCCATCGATAAATACTTAAAGAGATTTCCTCTTCATTTAAAACTAACCCCCAAACGAAAATTTTAAAATCAAAAATTTGTCCTTTTTGATCATCACCAAATATGTTTTGACAAATTTGTCCTTATAACTAAAATTTGGGGTTTGGATTCGGAGCGACATTGCTAGGGGCGATCTATCAAAACAAAACTCGCATCTTTTCTATAAAAAAATCCCTAAAAACCCGTAAAAAACATTTTTAAACTCTCTGTTAAAAGTTAAGGGAACACTATATTTCCCCACTGTATGTCAACCTCTAAAATTCCTGGAAAAAGGGAAAAAACTTCGGGGCTCTCTCTTCCATTACCCTTCACCACCTCATGCGGGTATTTGCCTCTCATCATAAAAAAAAGGGGGGCAGAATTATCCCCCCCCTCCGAAATTGTGAGGTACCAAACCCTAGAAATCTCACCACCAACCCTGTGCGACAACATATCAGGTTTTTCCCGCAGGGGAAAAAAAGTATATCCAATTAAAAAAACCCCAAAAAAATTTTAAAAATTTCAATGAACAGAAAAAAAAAAAAAAGCATTTTAATCCAATTCAAACCCAAAATATTAAAAATTTAAATGAATAAAAAAAAAAAACTTTTTCTCGAGGCCCAGCACATTTCAAACAAAAAGATAAAAATTTGGAACCCTCCCCTGTTTCAAAACCTTCTTCCATAAAGCATCTACACGTGCCCCCCAAAATTACCCAAATTTGCAAAAAAACCTTTCATTCGTTGTACACCCCCCTTTTTTCTCGATTACCAACGAACGCCTCCTTTCAAAATCGAAAATCTTCTCCTTCCCCAATCTTCCAAGTTTTTTTCGAATATATTTTTTCCCCCTTTTTAAAGAATTTCACTTATTAAAAACACTAACCCAGTAAAATTTCACTCGTAGCTTCAACAAAAATTAACCCAAATTTCACTCGTATGTTTCAACAAAAATTAACCCAAATTTCACTCTTTTCTTAAAAAAAAAATTTAAACCCCCAAATTTCACTCATCCTTCAACAAAAATTAACCCAAAAATTTCACTCGTATGTTTCAAAAAAAATTTAAACCCAAATTTCACTCGTATGCTTAAACCCCAAAAATTAAACATTAAAAAAAAGGGGTTTTTTCCTAAGTACAACTTAATTTCTCCATATGTGGGGTTTGGGAAAAGATGAGGTCCTTTAATTTAAAAGAGAGGAATACTGGGGGGGAAGATAGGTCATCGGGCTTGTTTGGATGGAAAAAACAATCCCGCTCAAAGAGACTCATTGAGCTTAAAATACCTTCCCCCAAAAGTTTTTGCGCCCATGAATTTTTGTACACCCCTTCCCCCCCCGACCCACATGAAAATCGATTCACCCCCAAAGGGGGGGGTAAAAACACAACCCTTCCCCTTTAACCGAAAAACCTGCGTCAACTCGGTCAGTCAGACGGCATGTAAGGCTTTTTTCACACCCAAGTAGAAAAACACACCTGGGTCCAAAACAGGAAAAGACAGACGGGAAAAGTAATGCATTCACACCCCTGGTAGAAAATTTTCTCAAATTTTCCAAAAAAGAAACACTTTTCCTTTTCCCGGGGAAAACCCATTTAACTTATATGGGGGCCCCCCCTTTTCCCCCCCAACGCCACTGTGTAAAGCTTTCACACCCCCAAAGTTTAAAAAAAAAAAATCACAACCCGGGGCAACAAGGGCAGCCCCCGCCACCCAAAAATAACTAAATTTTGATGAGGGAGTCCCGCTCCCACATTAACGCTCCCCTTAATTTAACTAAAAGTATTATATTTTCTTTAAAACCCCTTTTAAAACTTACATGTACAAGTCCCCCTCCCCTAAGGAAACAAACCCCTTTTTTGTTCATTCAACTTTAAAAGAGGAAGCTTTTAGATCATTTTTTAAAAAAAAATAAGGGGAAAATGTTGAAATTTTCAACATACACATCTCTTAAAGTTGAATATTTTTGTTTTTCCATCCCAAGGGTTAAACATTTCCGGGTTTTTCCCAAAAGTGGCAAATCTTATTTTGCCCCTCAAAATTAATAAAATTATACCATAAAAATTTCATAACATTATAATTGGGGGTGACATCACATCCCTTAAACAAGATTCAGAGTATCCCCATAAATTAACCCTTAATTTAAAAATAAATCGACCCCAAAAGAATGTCATTTTCATCACCTTGAAAAAAACAAAAATTTTTGTTTATGATCTATTTTTAAAAGCTGTAACAGTGAAATTATTTTCCCAAAAAATTTTTCTAAAGGTAGGGCATCAAATATAAAAAACCCTTTTTCTGATTACTCAAAATATAAATTTTTACGGGGGACGATAAGTCCCTAAACCCTGGCTTTAAACACCACCATTTTGCTTTATTTAAAATGAGGGGTCTTGGGCAAGTAGAGATTCTGGGGCGACAAGTGTTCGAAAAATAAGGAATTTGTAAAAATATATAAAACTGCTAAAAACGATCACCCTTTGGTTATTTATTCATAGACCTTTCATAAATACACCAAACCCCTTACAGTTGCGAACCAAAGGTTTCGGCCCGGATTCCTAACAAATTTATACCAATGGGGCGAAAAAAAAATTAATTTAAAAAGGTTTTTAGAGAACCTGGTTTTTGCGGGATCAATTTTTCTGGGAAACAGTTTATATAAAGCTGTAAAAAAGAAGATCCCTTCATAACCTTGAAAAAGGTCAGAAATTTTTTTAAAATTTAGAAGATTCCCTATACTTTATCCCTTCTTAAACCTAAGAAGTTTTCCCCGAAAAAAAAATTTCCCCCTAAACCCAGATTTATAATTTAAACCCGTGATTTGGGTGATATGTCAAAAAATTTTCCAATAAATGAAAGGGTATAAAAACATTCTCGTGTGTAACGATTTTTTTTTTTAAAATAAATTTAAAAAGCAGTATTTATGAAAAAAAAAGAGGGCCGAACCCTTTAAAATGCATTACAAAAAAAATTGGGGAATGAAAAAGGGGAAGAATATATTAGAATTTTTTACAGGGTAAAGGCAGGGGGTTTCTAAATAAACATTAAAAGAATTATCTCAGAGTAAACATATAAAGTTATATCAGGAAATTTTTTGAAAGAAACAAAAGCTTTTCCCTTGAGAGAGAGGCTTGCAAAAGTTGAAAAGTAAAAATTTTACAAGTAAAATGCAAGTGCCAAACATTTAAAATTTTTCAAAAGTTTTAAATAATTATAAAATCGAAAAATTCATCCTTTTCCCCACTCGGGATTTGGGGGTAAAACCCCCTTGCAATCCATGGTAAATTTCACATTGGAAAAGATATTAAAGGGAAACGTTTTGGGTAAATTTTAAAAAAAAAGGGAAAATCCCAAAAAAAACGAATCAGTAAGCAATTTCCCGTTGGAGACCAAAAACAAGAGTGACCTTTGCCCAAACATCCCCGTTTAACCGAGGGGTTTTACCCACAAAAAAACAGAGGAAATATTTAAAATATATAAATTAATAATTTTCAACCTATAACAACAATCATTTTAAAGATTTGAAAGGTGAAAAGATTAAAGGAACATTTTAAACGCGAAGAATTGACCTCAGTCTACCACCCCCAAAAAATAAAAATCGACAGAGTATTGAAACAAAAAAAACTGGGGGAATTACGCATTATTTGGTAATTTTTTAAAAGGGTTTTAAATTTCCCAATTTTAATTCGTGGGGCAAAAAGGAGAATTTTTTTGAAGGGACAATGAAAAAATCATTATTAAAAAAATTTAAAAAAATTAAAATTTCAAATTTCTTTAAAATCCCCACGCAATCAACGGGAAAAAGTTTATTCAACAGTTTTAAAAAAACACACATAAATTGTATCAGTGATATTTTTAAGAATTTGATTAAGAAAAAAATACCATTTGACCCTAAAAAAATTTAAAAAGTACAAGAACGAGATTTAAAACACTACTTGTAAAAAATCGGTTTTTTTTGCGTAAAAAGAAAAAAATTTTCTGATAAACCCAAAGGGGGAAATCTTCTTATTTTTATATTTCCTTTTAGGGAGTAAATTTTATTTTCGAATTGTTTAATAAACATGAAAGAATTTTTTCTTGTACCCCAAATTCAGTTATGAATCGGAAACCTCTCGATTAGTAAAATCCCAGGGGATGAAATTTAGAAGGAGGGGGTGGGGGTGCAGCTTAAGCGTGGTGTTAAACGCAAGTTTAAGACTACTCCCCCAACAGGGCAACCCCCCTCTCCACCCCCCGGTAAACCTCAGAAAACCCCCCAATTTTTCCCAAAATTCATGCACATAAGAGTGAGTGCGAGAAATAAAATATTGAAATCAATGGGTTTGGATTAAATTTCAAAGAAATCCTTTTGGGGGTTTGGGGTGAAATGGGAAACCTTTTTAACCCCCCAAAAAATGGACGTAATATAAATTTAAAATTTTAAAAGTTTTTAAACAGAAAACAAAAGTGAAATCAGCGAGAAAATCGATTCGGGTTTCCCTTTAAAAGAAAAAAAAACAATTTTTTAAATTTTTATCAGGTAAACATTTTTATTTTGTGAGGAAAACAAAAGTGGAAAACAATTATTACATTAAAAAGGGGGCGGGGGCAAGGAGAAAGAAAAATCAAAGGATATCATATTATGAGTAAAATAAACTCCCGTGATTTATGTTTTTTTTCAGTGTGTGTTTTAAGAGTGGGAGATGGCTGAACGTCTTCTATAAAGTCTGTAGTGATTCAAGTCTCGATTTATTTTCCCCCAATACACCTTCGGGGTTTTATTAAAAAAAATTATATACCCCATTATTTAGAAAAATAAAAATTTATTATGAGTTTCTCTGAAAAAAATAATTTAACCCCCAAAAACGCATTATATTCCGCAAAAGAATTTAAGATAAAAAATTCCCTTTGAGAAATTACAGTAAAAAAAATATAACCAAAAAATTTATAGAGCAAAATTATTGGAGGGTTGAAAGCATTTTTAAAAAGGCAATAAAAGGAATTAAAGTAAACTGCTAAAAAGCAGTTAAAAAGATAACGGTATTTTCATCCACAAAAAATCAATTGTGGGTTTACATATCACCGGGGAAAAAAACAGAGTGGTTATTAACTTTTAAAAAAAAAAAATATAAATTCCTTCTGATATTTCTAGCGCTATGTGGGGGTTTGGGAAATTTTATAAAAAAGGGAAGGGGATAAAGTTAGGGGTTCCCCAGGTAAAAAATTTTGTATGTCCCCTTTTCCCCAAAAAAAAAAGAGAATTTTTAAAAGATCGGTGTGAAGGGGGGTTAAAAAACCCCCCCATCCCGAATCAGGTATTAATTTAATGTTTAAAATAAAAGGGATTTGATTGATCCCATTAATTTTTTGGGGATCAGTTTGTATTCTTTTGGGGAGTTGATATTTTAAAACATTTAAAAATTTTAATTATGAAACCCCCAATGTACAAACCCTTTAAAAAGATAATTTTTCAAAATGAGGATTAAGCTCGCTGATCAGAAAGGAAAAGGGTTTAAATTTTAAAATAATGAAAATTTTTTTCTCCCGATGGTACAAAATTTAAGAACCCATTAAAAAAGAGTGAATGATCAATTTAGTTTTTTTTAAAAATTTTTTTTTTTTTTTTTTTTTATTTTGGGGGGTTTTTTTAAAAAAAAAAAAAAAAATTTTTTTAAATTGAAGGGGGGGCGGAGGCATTTTCTTTCCCCCTTCCAAAAAAAAATCCCTTCCTTTTAAACCTTTTCTTCCCGGGGGAAAAAGGCAAAAGGTTTAAGATGAAAATTTAAATTATTAAAAACTGGAGGGGAGGTTAGCATTTGGGGGTGCCGGCAAAGAATTTTCCAAATTTTTTAAAATTTGGTTCCCGGGAAATTTTAAAAAAATAAAGGGAAAAAAAGGGGTTTTTTTTAACGAAAGTTAATAATTTTGGTTTGCTTAAAAATTCCAAAATAAGATTAAACCCCTTAAATGGGTGGAACCCAAAATTACCAAGGGAATTTTTGGGAAAAATGGATTAAACGTGGAAATTTAATTTAATAAAGGGAAAGTAAATTTCTTAATTTTTGTTAATTTTTAAACTTTTTTTTGTTAAAAGTCCGGCCTTTGGTGCCATAAATTAAAAAAAGGGGGATCAAAGGGCCCATTTTGATTTCCCAAAAGGGTGGGGAACCCAAAATTTAAGGCATATTTTTGGGAACCCCAAAAAGCAGGCAAACCCCAAATTTTGGTTTTACCATTAAAATTAAAATCAAATTTTATTAAAAATTTTTCCCTTTAAATTTAAAAAGGTTAAAGGCATTTTTTAAAATTTTAAGATTACCTTGGGAAAATGAACTTTAAAAAAAACAAAGAAGATTAATTCATAGGCCGGGTTTTAAATATTTAAAAAGGAAGGATTTGGGAAATGAAACTTTTTTGGGGGCGGGGTAAGGGATTTTTGGGAATTTTATCCGAACAAATCAAATTTAAATTTTTGGGTTTTCTCCAAAGGGAAAAACTTTTAAATTTAAAAATTCCCCTTTTAAAATTAAATCGGTTAAAAAATTTATACTGCTTAAGCCCTTTAAAATTTAAAATTAGGGGAAAAACCCCCCCGGGGGGGAATTCTTTTTAAAAAAGACAAAAATATATAAATTCAACACTAAATTTAAAAAATTGAAAGCCCAATAATTAAAGAAGAAGTGAAATTTTTTTTTTTGGTTTCTTTATGGAAGGTAAAAATTTAACCATTTTATTTTCCTGGATTTGTCAATTTGGGTTTTTAAAATTGAAGATTTAAAATTGCTTTTTTACCCCGCAGTGGGAATTAAACCCCCAAAAATCCGGGAAAAAAACCATTAAATATAAATTTTTTCCAATAAAATTATGGTTGATAAAGTTAACGGGAAGAAAAGCATTTAATTGGGGTTGGAATTTTAAAAATTAAAAACAAACCCGAAAAAGGGGTTAAAAAATTTTTGTTTTCAAGAAGGAAATTAAAAAAAATAAAAGGGTTCAAACCTTCCTAATTTTAAAAAAAATTTTTAAAACCGGGGGATAAACCTCGGGGAAAATTTCCCCAATTTAAAAAAAATATTTTATTGAATAAAAATTAGGGGTTTTTTTAATCCCTTTTAAATTTCAACAAAAAAAATTTGGAAACATTTGGGGGTTTTTTTAACCCCATAAAAAAAATTTAAAAAAAATTTAAAATTTTCTGTGTTTTCCTTTCCCAAAAAAGGAAAATATTATATTTCGAGAAATTTCTGGGTTTAGAGGAACAAAATGAAAAATAAAGGGTTTTCCTCCAAAAAACTATATTTTTTTTGATGAAAATTAAAGGTAAAAAAAATTATACCGAGAAAAAGGTAAAATTTTAAATTAAAAATGACCAAATTTTAAAAAAGGTGTGAAATTTCTTTCCCTATGTTTGGGAATTTGGGTTTTTAAAAATTTTAATTTGAAAATAGAAAAAAAGGGGGGTAGGGCAACGGGGGAAAATAAGAACCAAAAAATTTAAGGGAAAAATTTGGCCCTTTTTAAACCCTTTAATAGGGAAGGGTTTCCTTTGTAAATTTTGGGGGTTATGGGGGGGGGGGAAAAATATTTGGAAGTTAAAAATTAGGAAAAAGGGGGAAATGGAATTTTTTTTTTTTTTTTAAATTTTTTAATTTTAATAAAAACAAGAATTTTTAAAATGGCCTTAAATTCTTTTTAAAAAATTTTTTTTTCTTTAGATAATTTCGGTTTTTGGAAAATTTTAAACAAAAAACAAATATTTATTATGGGGAAAATAAATTAATCCCAAAGGGGAAAATTTTGTCGGTTTTTCCAAAAAGATTCCTTGAAAAATTTGGTTTTGGCGTCCCCCTTTTAAATGTTATAAAAATTTTTGGATAAGTTTAAAAATTAAGCCCAAAAGAAAATTAATAAATTGTTTTTAAAGGTTTTGGTAAAATTTTAAAGAAAAAAATGACCAAAATTAATATTAAATTTTGGAATTTAGATTTAAATTTTACCCCCCCAAAATTTCCCCCAAATTCCCGAAAAATTCCCCTTAAATTTAAAAACTTAAAATTTTTTGTAAAACGGTGGGGGGAAACCCCCGGGGGCCCGGGGAAAAATGGGGGAAAGAAATTTTTAAAAGGGAAAAAATTCCCGTTGGGATTTTGTCAATGAAAATTAAGTTGGGTTTTTAATGAAAATTTAATTTTTGTTCCCGAAAAGGAAGTGTTTCAAAAGAAAAAAAATTGTGTAGTTTGGAAAACCCCCCGGGAAAAAGTGTTTTAAAATGAAAAAATTTTTTTCCCTAAAAGATTTTAAAAGGTTTCCCTTTTCCCCTTTTTAAAAATTTTTAAAGAAATTAAAAGGGGGGCCATTTCCCTTTTGGGGGAGAATTTTTTTTCTTTAAAGGGAATAAAAGGGTTGGGAACCCTTTTTGCGGAATTTAATTCCCAAACAAAAGATTTCGGGTGGGAAAAAAATTTAGGGGCGGGGATCCACCCCAAACTTTTAAAAAATCCAGATAATGTGTTGCTGCCTCCCCCCTAAAACACCTTTCCCCCTTTTTCCCCTTTTTATGTTGAACTGGGTTCCCCCCAGGTGGGGAAACCTTTTTTCCAAAAGGGAAATTTGAAAAATCCCCCAAGGGGGGAATCCAAAAAATTTGGTTAAAATTTTGGGAAATTTTTGTTGGGGTTGGGGGGGGGCAAAAAAAAACCCCATAAAGGGGAAAGGGAAAATTTTTGAAAACCCCCATTAGGGGGATTCCCCAAAAAAATTATTTGGGGAAAACTTTTTTTTTTTAAAATTTTATTAAAGGAGAGGGGGGCCCCCCTTTTAATTACCGTTCCCCCCCAAAATTGGGGAACAAAAAAAGAAAAAAAAAAAAAATCAAAAAAATGGAAAAAAATTTCACGTGGGAATCCTGAGGAGCTTTTTCAGAAAGAGCAGGGCCCGGGGTGGAAAAGGGGGGTTTTGGGGCCAAATTGGGGGGGTAATTGGTTTCCAAATGGTGTCTTTTTGAGGGAAAATTTTCCAAAGGTCAACCCCAATTTAAAATTTTTGGAAAAAAAAAGGGCCCCCAAAATTTCCAACCGGGGGTTCGCACGAAGGCCCCAAACCTTTTAAATGAACCCCAAAAGGGTCAGCCCCCAAGGAAATAAACCGGGGTCCCCGAAGAAAGGGCACTTTCTATTCCCTTTATTAATTTAAAAATTTTAAAAATTTAAAAATTTTAAATTTTTTTTTAAATAATTTTTATTGTTTTTTAAAATTTTAAATTAAAATTTTAAAAGGGTGAAAGAACCATTTTGGGGTGGGGGTTTGTTATGCCGTAGTAAAACACCCCATTTGGGAAAAAAAGAAATTTAAAAGCATGGGGGTTTTTAAAGGGGGGGGGAATAAAAAATTGAAAAGGAAAATTGGGGCATTTCCGAAAAACCCCAAAAGGGGGGAATCCCAAAAAAATTTTTAGGGAAATTTTTGGGACCCGGGGGGTTTGGGGGGGGGAAATTAAAAAAAATTGACCAAAAAGGGAAGGAGAAAATTTGGAAAAATAGGGGGGGTGGGAATTTTTAAAAAAAAAACTTTTTTTCGAAAAGGGTTTTGGAATTTTTATTTGGAAAATAAATTTGGGAAAAGGGGGGGTGGAAAAGTGAGGAGGGGGGACCCAAAAAAGATTTTGAGGAGTGGGGGCCAATTTAAAAAAATTAAAAAAAAATTTTTTGAAAAAAACGGGGGAAAAAAATTTTGAGGGGGGGGAATTGAGAGGGGTGCAGAAAGGGGGGAGAAAAAAACCCCGGGGGTCCAAGGGCCGGGGGCCGGCCCGGAATTGGGGGCTGGGGTTTGGGGGGGGAATTTTTTTGGGGGTCAAAAAAAGGGTTAAAAGGGGATTCAGGGAAAAATAGGTTAAAGGAAAAAAAATTAGGTATGGGAAAAAGGGGGAAGAAAAGGTGCTTTCCAGAAGGAAAGGGGGGTGGTCAGGGAAGGGCCTTAAAAGGGAAACACCGAATTTTGGAAAGGGAAAAAAGGGATTGGGGCCCCCCCAGGGGAAAACAAAGAATTGCCTGGAAAAAAAGGAATTTATAATATATTTTTAAAGTTTAAATTAATTATATTTAAAAATAAAATTATTTAAATGTTTTAATATAATTAAAAATTTTATTTTAAGTTAAATTATTAAAAATTTGTAAGTGAGGAAGGGGTTTTGAGTGGGTTGGGGAAGAATTTTGGGGGCAGTATTAAATGAAAGGGGGGGAAGGGGGTGGGGGTTGGGGGGTTAAAAAAAAAAAGGAAAAGGAGGTTTTTGGGGAAAGGGGTTTTGGGTTGGGTTTGGGGGCTTTTTATAAATGAAAGGGCAAAGGGTTTTTAATAATTGACGTGCTGTTGGAGTGTGAGCAAAGTAACATTTATTGAAGGGATTCAGGGAAACGGCAGGCCTGATTGAAGTCCTGGTGATTGGGATGTACAGTGCCTGGCACTTGAAGGAGTGGGGTGTTAATGTTGCAGTTTAAAAACTGTAGGTGTAAAGCACCTTCTGGCAAGAACAGTGATGGAGTGATTGATGGTGAAAGTTTTTCTTTTTCGGGGGCCCCCCAAAAAAAAAAAAAAACCCCTTGCTTGGTTGGAATCGGCGAGTGTGTAATAAAAAAAATATATATATATATATATATATATATAGATATATATATATTTATATATTTTATATTTATATATCTATATATAATATATATTTATGGGGGGTCGTTGCCGAATATGTAAAATGGTCAATTATCAAGAAACTCATTTTAAAAGTAAGTCCCCCCCAAAAAGCCCAATTATTATACGTTTAAAGATGTATTTTTTTAATTAATGTTATGTAATGAATTTAATTTTGCACCTAAAGAATCTTAGAAAAGTTACCTAACCTTATTATAAGAAAAGAAAGAGAACAATTTATTTTAGTTAACCCACAAAATATATTTTAGATTTGTGTCAGTAATTTAATTATAAACAAACACAATGAAATATTTTTTTTAAGTTTAGGTTCAGAATGATTTGGCGAAATTATTGCTTACACAATTTTCACTTGTCCTATATAGCGAAGATGAGCGTTGCATATTTAAACCAAGATCGAAGTTCTGCCTATTCGGTCGGACTATATATATTTGGTTCCCCCCCCCCCCCCCCCCCCCTTACATATAGATATATATTATATAATATAATATATTACTTATATATGATATATAGATATGTATATATATACTATATATATTATATATATATATATTTGTATATGTGTGCCGAATAGGCAGAACTTGCGATATATATATATATATATATATATATTTATATTATATATATATATATTATATATTTTATATATTTATATATATATGTCGTGCCGAGCCGAATATGGCAGAATGCGATCTTGGCTTAAATAGCAACGCCTAATCTTGACATATAGGACCAAATGAAAATTTGTGTATGCAATAATTCGCCAAATCATTATGAACCTAACGAAAAAAATATATTTTCTCTGTGTTTGTTTAGTATTAAATTACTGTAAACAAATCTAAAATATATTTTGTTGGGTTAGGGCTAAACTAAACTATTCTGTGGTAATATGGTTAGGTAAGTTTCTAAAGATTTTTTTGGTGCAAAATTAAATTTTTGTCATTATCAATGAAATTTTTAATCTTTAAAGTTTTTAAAGAAAATTTCAGAAAGGACTTACTTTTAAACGAGTTCTTGCTAATTGACCAGTTTTATATTCGGCACGACATTTTTATATATACTATAGTTTATATATATATATATATATATATATATATATATATATATATATATATATATATAATATATTATATATATATATATATTCTTGTCAGTAGATTCAGAGAATGGTTGTTTTTTACCAAAAGGCTGTTTAGTCTTTTGGTTTCGCTTTGGAACCATGCCCAGCCCTTCTAGGGTAGGGTAGTGCTGAGCCCGAGCTTGCAGCTCGCAAGGACTGTCATTCCCATTAGCCCCCTTGGGGCTGGAGATGGCAGAAACAGAGAGGCTAGCTTGTGGCTAGGCCTGGGGACAGTTGGTCCAAAGATGAGGAGGTACTTGTGCTTTCTTCATGAGAGACTAGGTCTCAGACACTCCCTAGACAGGGCAGCCAAGGGCCGGGCACACTTGGAAAAGGCCCGCGGCCGGGAGAATACCGGCGATCTTTAATAATAATAATAATTTTGGTTTCGACCACGTTTTGTTTTTTTTTAAGGACCAATATTTATGCAAGGCACCCCTGGACACTGAAAAGAAATTTCATTATGTTGCTGAAATTGTCTCTACCAATCATGTGGTACTTATTTACATGCAGCCTCTTCAAAGAGGCTGCATGAAACATGGTAGGTATCCATAGGAAGTTTGAGATGTTGTTTACTATGAGGTTGGGTAATGATCAGATTTGGTCAATGATTTATGCCAGCATTTTTAAGATGTACGTTTGACCATAAAGTGGTCAAGGAAAGTTTGCAGACGTCTAAGCAATTCGTGTGGGTTTGATGGAAATAACGGTTGTTTAAGGAGGCAAAGCTAATTGAGGGTCCATCTATTTATATGAGATTAATTGTTAAAATCACTAGCAATTACTAAATGATGCTTGCTTAGCTATATATTTTTGATTATCGTGTTTTTTTTTTTTTAGTAAAAGTATTCACCATGTTTCTTCACCATTTATTGCACTGGCAGTTCATTGGTGGTTAAAGAGGAGTGGGTGAAGTAACGTAAAAAAGAGAATATATTAGGAAGTGGGTGAGAAGTTATCAAACAAATTTTGTTGATGAAAATATGAAAAAGTTTTGGATTGAGATTTAGGTTGAGAAAGCTAGGGAACGGAAATATATTTGATAGTTATAATAGGAGGGAGAGTTAATAAATGGAGAGGTTAGACGGTATCGGCGAAGGTGGAGGGAATATTTTAGGGAATTGTTAAATGCGAAGGACAGGGAAGCTGTTACTTCGGGTACAGGAAAGGAAGAAATAACATCATGAGAGTGTGGAAGAGGACAGTCGTAAGTGTAGGAAAAGTGCGCGAGGGCAGTGGATAGAATGAAAGGTTTTAAATCAGCTGGAATTGATGGGATAAAAGATAGAAATGTAAAAAGCAGGTGAGAATCTAGTTTTGACTGTGGTTAGTGATTTTATTTGATACATGGTGTGGAAAGAGGGTTTAAAGTACATTGGGATTGGAAAAGAGATGCAAAATAGAGTGTAAAAATTAGAGGGATGTAAGTCAGTGGGGCATCCTTGGGTAAGTGAATGGTTAGAGTTATTGTTTAAGAATTAAGAGTTAAGATGGAGAGCAGGGATAAGACAGATGAACAAGGATCAGGCCGTAGGAAGGTAAGGGGTGGTTGATCTAGCCCTTTGACTGCGTAACGTCGTGAACTCCTAAAGGATAAATGACTGTCTAGTCTTGAGGGCATTTTATATTTAAAATGGAAAAAGAAACCGCTTTAGGGGGATAGCTTGGTACCTTCACATTAAATGTGGAACGTTAATTTGTCAATATTAAGTTTATTATAAGGACACAAATAAATAATACGAAATATATAAACATTTCATAAACAGGGAGGTCCATGGACACACCCTCCCTTCTTGCCCGGTTGTCTACCAGCAGGCCCCCCCCGCCCCCCAGGCAATTACTCGCCCAAAATATAAAAAAGACCTGTGCACACTAGGGCATTGCAGGTAAACATGAGAGCACTTCAAAAACAAACTAGCCGAGGGTATAAAATACTAAACAAAAATTCACCCCACCCACTTACACCAACGCCTTAAACCAATGACGGCTTCTTGCACCGCAGCTTCTTATCGTATGACACACACTCTCCTGCTGGGTCCTTGCTCTGGTTACTATGACTGACCAGGAATAACACTCGTCCGGTTTCTGAAACAAATCCGGAAACTGACATTATTTATGGAGGTTTTTATATACAACATTCTCTACAATACACTGCGTAAATACCGCCTCCCCTAGACCACCCCGGTCTCACTCAGCTAGATGGATCCAGTCGGTTCGGTTGCAGCTAGTCAAGGAATAAATGGGAAATTCACCCTAGGTCTGAGGCAAACACAAAATTCTCCAGAAATAAGAAAAACTGCATCAAACACTGTCTTGGGGCAATTTACTTGTATATTGAAAAAACACAATAAAATTTATCACCTTAAGTTTATCTCTACAATTAGCACTGTTAATCCGCAGACGTGTGAAACTTGTTTGATGTAAAAATGATTAAGGTTTTACGCCAGATGAGTCCAAGTGATGCTTATAGCTTGGTACTCTTCACATAAAGAGGAAAATACACCATTACTACTTTAGTGTCTGGCCAAAACACCTCCGTTGATGCGTGTTTCTATACATTACATAAAATTAAAGTGCTGACTGGGTTACCTCTGTACATAAAAGGGTAAAACAATAATAAGGAAACTTGTTATGGAATTGAGAGAGTCTCTTTTTAAATAGCATAGTGTCCATAATCACACAACTCTGCTTGCAAAAGCAAGCACTTTATGTTAACATTATATCCAATTAATGACATGATTATTATAAAAATGAGAAACTCTGTAAAAAACATTAGCGGTCCTTATCGCAAATCTCTGTTTTCAAGTGAAATAGACTTCATAAAAATATTTAAAACAAGTCTCCAAAAACAACTGCAAAAAAATGTTGTAATACTACAAATAGAAAATTACATATGCTGCGTTCTCCACAGCAATATTGCATAAGCGAAATTGGTATGTAAAACACCACCACTGAGAGAAATTGGAGAACACAGGTGAGAAAATTACCAAGACTTCCAAAAATGGGTAGTTTTGTTAAGATTAAATTTTGTTGTATAGGAATGTGACCTTGAAAAAAACACACTGGAGACTTCATGACCATCATACAGGTGGGCCTCCCAGGTCTTCACCTACACTGTCATTCCAAGGAATTCCTGGAGTCACCCCAATTTGGTGATCTCCAAAAAATAAAAAAAAAAAAAGGTGGATCTTGGAGAACACAAAACAACAGGATCCCTATTTCATGACCAAAAATGGTGAGCATCCGCCAACATCGTTACCACTACCTTGATCCAACAGTCCATACACCATCACACAGGTGAAAGCTCACTTCCCACTACTTATGTTAGTGGTTTTGAATATCTAATTTGTAAGTAAATTTATCTGCAGGAGGTTTACAGGGACATTAACCGAATTATTACCATGCAAGTAACAAAAAAAAAAAAAAGCCACAATACCGTGTCTGGAACGTACCACAAATAACCTGCACTTAGCCGATGACGTTTTCCGGCCCGACTTGGCCATTTACATTGTAAAATTGCTCCAAATTCAGAACTCCGTGGCTTAATTTGATTCTCCTTTTTTCTTCTTCTCCCTATTCCCTTTCCTTTTTCTCCTTTGGGTTGTCTTTCTTCCGCTTTGTGTATTTGTTCCGTCTCTTTTTATTTAATTTATTTTCCTCCCCCTCTCCGTTCTTGCTCATACCCGCTGTGGGCACCTAGCTCTCTTGCAGCGCTCATTTTTCTTAGTATTTGACTGGCTTCCCTCCTTCCTTCCTCCCCCACTTACCTAATCTTCGCCTCACTATTATTTCTACTACTACTACTATAACCTCCTGCATATAATACCCTCTCCTCTCTCCTTTTAGTTAGTGTTGACTTTGTAAATGGTCCAAGGACGTACTGAAACGTCATCGTAAGCTCCTCTGCTGGGATATGTGCGGGTGGGTTATTTGTGTACTGCAAGTAATTTGGGTGAGTAAGTGGGACTTAGTCCAGCGGTCATCAAACTGTCACTCCTCGATGCCACACTCCTTTACCACTCACAAAAAGCTAGACCTGACATTAAGTAATTAATTATATATTAAAACTCTGGCAAATTACAAGTGGTCTGGTCTGTATTGGATTAGGCTCATGGGTACACAGAAAATAATTACAGAGACTAGGGAAGGCTTTCTCCTAACCATATCATTAGATGAATAAATTTTATGCAACATTAACTTACTGTTGTCATCAAGAAGACAATGATGATGCAACACCACCCTAACTTTCCTGGTAGCTAGAATTGTATGATTGGCAAAAAAAGAAAACTACTGTACATTTGCCGAAATGCCGCAGCATGAAGTGGTTATTTGTACTTAGCAAATCAAAACTGTAATTACACATTTGTAACCTTTACAAAGAAATAACTTATTTTTATTTCATTATTATTATTTAATTGTGGTAATGTCCTTAGCTGAGGTGTGCTCCTGGGAGAACTGGTGTCCTCTATTTTTCGTTCTGGTTGCCGAATTGTACGGGTTTTCTCACACTGTTTATCTCAATTCATCAACAGGGGACATTTAAACGCGGGTTCCTATTACAAAATTCAGGCCGAAAACCCCCAACTGACTTTGGGAGAACGCCTCTGATTACATTGCACTATTCATTCCAGTGTTCAAACATTAAATTTTTATATGGCTTTCTCTCCCCAGCGTCACTTTGCAGCTGTTTCCCCCCCCCTTTCACTTAAAATTTCTCGAAAGGTCAAAACAGCTTCACATTTTATTACACAATTATATTATTCATTGATATGTTCTACATTTTAGGAAAATTATGTAAAAAAAAATCCACAGTTAGAATACCTTACCTAGGCATGTTTGATGTGACTACACAAAAAACACACACGCACTCTTTGTAAATATGATGCCACACCCCCTCCACCAGTTCACCGAGATTCAGTCCACTAGGTGGTCGGAAAGCCTCTACTCACCCACTGCAGAACGAGAGCTGATAATTGTATACATTATATTATGTACAGTATACACGAGAAAATACATGAGCAACCCACATCTTATCTCTTCGCCTTAAGAATTACCGGAGTGAGCATCTGGAGGTGTGGTTCCTGTCGGTTACGTGAAGGAAATGTAGGATTGTGGAATCGCTATACTGAAAAAAATTCGGTACAATCGAAAACAAAACAAGAGCTTCCTTTTCTGTTGGGGGCATAAATTCTACGTGCGACATTTAGTTGGATGGGCAGTAATTATCCTGCAAGCACTAAAACAACTGAACTGGCGTCTAATTGCAGAGAAATGGCAGTGCAACATTGAAAATAGTCATTACAGGAGCAGCAACGTTTTGTTAGTTGCAACACGCTGTGTAAAATCAATTAAACATTAAATTTAAAGTGATACAAAAATTTAAAGTACTTGTGGAGTACAATCTCAAACATAGATATATAACTGGCTCACTGAGGTCATAGAAATCAAATAACCCAGCAATTTACTCCAATTTTGGTATCTAGTACTCATTTAAATTATTCATAAGAGGTAAACCTTCCAGTCTACATGTACGACTAATCGAGTGCTGCCAGGAGCCGGATTCAGTACCAAACACTCCTTCTTGACCTGCTGAATACATGTAGCACCACCACACCGGCCCCAAGTCTTCCTGGTCAGACTGTTCACTGGTGCGTCCACCTCATTTTTTGCCAGTCTCTGAAACTGAGAAAAATCTCCAGGGTGAAGCTTCCCCGCACAGGACTGGGATGGAGAGGAATACCCTCTCCCAGTCCTCTGGTTGGGGTACAACAAACATGTTCGTCCTGAGAGACTGTTAAACCAATCTACTTGACTTGAGTGACAGACATTGGTAGACTGTTTCTTATTTATGTCTCTCAAAAACTACATGAACATTTTTATAAAATTTGACTTCTTGTTGGTTGCCCCCCCCCCCCCCCCCCCCCCCCCCCCACTGCAAAGCCTAAAGACAAAAATATTTCACCAGAAATCTCAAAACACACACAAAAGATTATTAAGAAGGGGTAGGACTATGGTAACCTGGTAGAAAGAAAATAAGGTGGATTGGTATACATTTATTATCCAGTTCTCCTTCTCAATTACTGAAATATCCTCCATGAGAATCTGTAAAAAATTCAGAACCTTATCCTCAAAATGGCTTGACTGACTGCTTGTTCACATCCTAAAATAAAATTTGGTAAATTTGGGATCCACTTCATCTGTAACAGCTGCCAACTGAATAGCCTTCAGGGAGTCCCTACCCCCCAAAAAAAAAAATTTCCCTGTCTTCAACCAACTACTTCAGGAGTCAGGGTATCCACTCCCATGCCAGCACCAAGGCACCCCCCATCCCCCCAACCGGGTTTTACCTGGGCCGGTTCATCACTTGCCCAGTGTCTCTGCAGGTCGATCATTGAACCAGACTCATCAGGCCCCAAACTGGTCACCACAGTTCAGTAGATAGATCAAGGTTGAAGGACGGAGAGTTCTTCCCTTGCTCACTGGCTAGACATAGGACACAATTAAAAATTTTTCAGTACAGTAGCTTTAGTTTTCACTTGAAACCTTGGCAAATCAGGGTCCCTCCAACCAAGCATTACTGACTTGGAGGAGACCCAAATTTATTATTATATAAAAAAGAGCGCTAAGCACACAAGGCTATACAGCAGGAGACCCAAAACATTCCTAGTTAAGTAGGTCAACACCTGGAAAAGGCAAATTTCTGTAATACTTACAGGCAGGTACCCAGTCTGGGTAAACAGACTCCCCCACAAATTATTACAGGTGGTCATAACAGCTGGATCCTGATATCTTTTTTAAAATATTACTTTTCCACTGGATATCTTCTGACACTGGTATTACATCTCAGCGCAGGTAACAAGAATGTGCTACCTAGTCCTTTCTACCCTCCCTTACCGTCATTTTGGTGCAAAACCATCTGTGGACTACTTGAAAAAACCTCCAATCCGAGGTAAGTCTGCAATACCAAGCTCCTGCATGTAACTTGGGAGTCTCGTGGCAGCTGGTCTGGTTTAGCATCTCTCTGCAATACTGCTGTAAATGGACCCTTCTCATTACAGTTAGTACAATTATAAACTTTAAAGGCACCATGCCCACCTGAAACTGACTAACCACTTCCTTGAGCAGGAAGCTGAGAAGCTTGACTTAAACAATCCTGGGAACCAGGCCCTCTCCGCCCGTCACGTTATAACACCCCCCCCCCCCACTAAAACTCCAAAAAACTTTGGATTATGAAAGGGCTGGAAAAATAAATTTGGCTTAATCCTGTGAAATTTCTTACTCCTCCTAATTGGTGGAGAGAAATTATTATCGATGGCCTGGGTGATAACTACCTTTCCAACTTTTTGGTTGGCTAAAAAACCTTTCACCCACCTTTAAAGCATGGTTAAATAAAATTCATTTTTAAAAAAACAAAAAAAAAATTGCCTTTTTTTTGCTCAGATATGCTTAAGTCAGAAGGGTTACACTGACTCAAAAAGATCCTCCAGTAAATTAAAGTCAATACACGTTCTTATTCGCTTACAACACCCTTGCAGCCTGCACCATTCGTCAGCAGCGAGTCATCTCCTTTCCTTCTCCACCAAGGAATTGACCTCTCTGGAAACTTTAAGCCTCTAAAACTTCTTCCTATGCTCTCTAGCAATATTTGATAAGCAACATCCTTATTCTTCTCATAATCTTGAAAATTCATGTTCATCTAGAGAGCTAATAGTGGTAATCCATTACCAATTTAAACTGGGTTCTTGCCTATATGTTGCCCAGTTACTATTGGTCACTTTAGGGATTTTACTTTTTTTTCACACAGTGTGAAAAAGTTATCAAGATCTTTTTCCCCAAAGTGGGGACGAACTTTATAGCTTGCTCCAAATAAATATGTTACCCTGATTACTGTTCTTTAGTTGAAGCAGCAAACTCTCTCTCTTTAGCTCCCCAAGATTTGTAACTCTTCCTCTTCCAGTATTTCAAAACAAATCCCGGAAATGACATTATATATGGTGCGTTTTTTTATTACATATATTCTCTACAAAAATACTATGTAATAGGTGTGTAGACTAAGTGTTTATAATGAAGCATATAGGCGAATGTTATGTAGATAAGGGTAAAGATTATTTTTTTAATCAAAAAGAAGCGCTAAGCACAAGGGCTATACAGCATAAGGGTAAGAGTTTTTGTTGCATTTGTGGATTTGGAAAGGCGGATGATAAGTTAGATAGTGGGGCTATGTGGCTAGATGTGAAATTGTTTGAATAGCAAGTGAAGGTTTTTACGAGGATAGTGAGGTCTGGTTAGAGTATGTAGGAGAGAGGAAGATCATTTCCAGTAAAAGTAGGTCTTAGACGGATGTGTGAATAATGTCACCATGGTTGTTCTCTATATTTATAGGGGAAATTGGGGGGGGATGAGTAGTTAAGAGAAGTGAATACTCGGGTGTCGGAAAGGGGTGTGGTGTTAAAAGATAAGAATCTAACACAAGTGGGAGTTGGCACAGTTGCCTGTTCATTGCTGATGACACTGCTTTTGGGTGATTCTGAAGAGAAGTTGCAGAGGCTTTGGCGAGTCTGGAAGGGTATGTAAAAAGAAGATATTGAATGTGGTTTATAGGAAAGAGTAAGGTGAGTGGATACAAAAAATTTAGGTAAACGAGAAGACTGGATAATCAGATAGGAGGAGAGGGTATGGAGGAAGTGTATGTTGTCGAATATGGGAGTGGACGTGTCAGCAGTGTATCTATGAAAGATCAGGTAAATAATTAGAATTGAGACGATTGGAGAAGGATTTAGTGGGCATTAGGAGTCTGTGGAGAAATAGAACATGATCCTTGGGAAGCTAGAGAGGAATGTATGAGATGTGTAGTTATGCCACGTCTTATATGAATGTGAAGCACGAGTGGTGAATGGTGTTGCTGCACAAGGAGAAGGCTGGAGGCTGTGGAGATGGCATGTTGAGGGCTTTGGTGAGTGAGTATTATGCAGCGAATCAGTTTGGAAACTAGGAGGAGGTACGCGATTACCTATATATGATCCAGAGGGCTGATGGAGGGTTTGTTGATGTGGTTCAGACACGTAGTAATTTGATAGAACGTAATTGATTGATGCGAGAGTGTATATTTCTTGTAGTGGAGAGAAGGGGGGTAGGGGGTCGGCCTAGGAAAGTTTGGAGGAAGGCGGGCCAAGCAGGTTTTGTGTGCGAGTGGGCTTGGACTTCCAGCAAGCATGATGATCGTGTAAGGTACGATGGGTGGACAAGTTATTTTTAGGCCTGACGTGCTGTTGGAGTGTGAGCAAAGTAACATTTAGAAGGGATTAGAGGAAATCAGCAGCCAGGACTTGATTCTGGAGATGGGAAGTACAGTGTTGCACGCAGAAAGAGGAGTGTTAATGTTGCAGTTTTATAACTGTAGTGTAAGTCCGCCTACATCTAGCAAGACAGTGTGGAGAGAGTGATGGTGAAAGTTTTCCTTTCTCGGCACCACTACCCCCCTACCTCATAGGGAAACAGGCCGATGTGTTACTAAATAAAATAAAAAAAATCTAATTGGCAATAGTATATTGCAATGCTACTCCATTATGATGTGATCTTGTATTATTTGTAGTAATGTTATAAATATATACTGTGCAATATTTTAAACCAGGTTTCAGTGAGAACAGATTAAGGTTAATTTAACATGTAGTGAGTTAAGGAGAGTTGTTGAATGTCATCATAATGTTTACTGAGAGATCTAGACTGCAATTGAAAATTTGAGGCAGGGTGACCCGAGAAAGAGAAAACACTTTCACCATCAAGTCATCCTTCACCGTCTTGGGATATACAAACCGGCAACAAATCCGTTTACTGTATAGTAATACCTTGTAGAACGCGGCTTTGAACAGCGCAAGTTTGCTATAGCAAGGGTTTATAATTTAACTTTTTAAAATTAAAGATTTTTAACAGTTGTGCTGTAGTGGAAACTGCGTTTTTTTTTACATGCTTAGTAATACTTATCGTCGTATCTTCCCACTTCTTAATCTCCAAGTAATTCTCTGAATAATATTGTTACAAAACTCGTCTTCTTAACCTTCTCCAGTGCGTATGGTAGATTGTTAAGGTAAACATTCTTGTTAAGAAGATGGCTGTTCACGGTTTTGATAACAATAACTTTTAATAATATTCAGGAATTTACAAAACAAGTAAGACTAAAACTTACGGAATATTCTACTAGTAGATTTCTAAGTTTTGTACTTGCTGAAAATTTCCAGTCAAGACAGGACTCGCAAGCAACTGGTTTCAAGTTGGAAAAAATCGGATTCAGGAAAGGATATAGGAAGCACTGGTTTGGTAATAGGAGTTGTGGATGAGTGGACAAACTCCGGTACAGTTATTGAGGCTAAACGTTGTGTAGTTTTAAAAATAGGTTAGATAGTTACATGATGTGGGTGTGAGTTGGACCTGACTAGCTTGTGCTGCTGGGTTGGTGCCGGCTCCTTCTTGAGTGGAGGTGAACAGTGATGGGTGGGTCATTGGGCTAATCGGGAAGGGGAGACATGGGACATGCTCCCGCCATGGGTCAGTAAGGCCTGTTGCGTGTTCCTTCTTTACTATGTTCTTTGAGAGGTCAATGAAGTAACTGAGTGAGGTATGCTCCCTTGGCTATGCAAGCCCAGACTGGAAGAAGTGAGAGTGCTGCTGATGTGAGTGTGGAGAACTACTCAGAGCAAGTGCGGTTGAACCTACTGACTGTACCAGTGAAGCGGCCAAGCTGACGTCATGTTGGATCACGTCGGACTTGGCGGAAGGTAGGGCCAGTACCTGAATAGTAACTGGCGCTCCATACTAGTAAGAACATTAAGAACATAAGAAAGAAGGAACCACTGCGCAGGCAATATTATGAACGCCCCGCCCACAATATAATATAAGAATATTACCATAACACACTTCACACACACACACACAAACACCACACACTCCACACAACACACACACAAACATTATATATTATAAATATATTATTATATATATTATATTATATATATATATATATATATATATATATATTATATATATATAATAATAAAAATAATATAATAATAAAAGGGAGTATAAAAATAATTGGGTATGGCCATACTCGTAACATTATTCACACCCACATATGCCCCCTACACAACATTCTTCGCTGCACCAACCTCCTGCTCGCTGCTACGTTCGATGAGTGCTTCATACCATTAAATGTGGTGGTATCACTATACTTGATACATTTCCACTTTTTGCCTCCCATGTTGGACGTTCTTGTAAGTATTAAAAGATTGCTTGAGCTCAGTTGTTTGTGTATTATTTGCAGTTCTTGGTTAGCTGTCTACTGTTAATGTAGGAGATTGAGAGGAAGGTGAGGTCGACATCTGTTAACATTCATGTTTAAACACTTATTGTAAATAATGGCGATCGATATCTTTAATAAAATATTAGAAGTCTTATTAATTGATTTTTTTTTTATTTTTTTTAAAACAATTATTAAAAAGTTAAAAAAAAAAAAATAATTGCTGTATGAAAAGTTACTAGATTTTGAAGAGTTAAAAAATATTTTATACTGAAAAATGTATGGAACTTGTTAGTTAAAAAACTGTGTTACATTATAAAGACAATTAAATTATTGACGTAGTAGGTTGAAAATGTAGAGTTGCAAATCTAGTTAAAAATGTAGTGAAATACTAAGAAAAAAAGAGGTGATTTACTTGTTAAAATAGAAAAGAATTTATCTGAGTTACAAAGAGAATTAATAAATAGTTACAATATTAAACTTAGTTACAAAGGTGTTGATAGTAACTTTGTAAAAATATGATTAAACAAATAATATGACCAAATTACCGCGGTATTAATAAGACATGTATAAACAGGCGTTATAAAAGTACAAAGATACAGTATGGAAAGGAAATAAATATGGAGAGTTTTAAAAGTAATATAACAACAGTAAAGAGGAAAGAATTATCTAAGAAAAAATAGTGAAACGCAATACATAAGCTAAGAATAATGTAGATGTATTGGGTAATGAAAACAATAAGACATAAAAAATACAAGGAACAGTGTAAAAGATAATTATAAGATGCACGAGTAATGCAAACAATAATGAACATAATAAAGAAAACAATGTATAAGCATAACAATAAAAATGTTAGAGTTATTCAATTACGTAATAATTGAATATCAAAATCCGGTGTGTTAGTCTGTAGTGAGAACATAATGTAATGTGATATTACAAGGTAGTGCAGTAGTTATAGAAGAAAATATGAAATAAAAACTAGTGAAGAAATGCCATACATGTGTAATTATAATTTCTTTAAAGGGGAGGAGGTAGACAAGTAAGCAGCGGAATGCCTCAGGTCAGATGATAAAGCTCCATGGCGGGTTATTCATTATGACTAGGCCCACGTCAGGAAAACATTTGTCCTGATTCCTGCAAATCGTACCTAAGAAATGCAAGAAATAATCTATAGGTACGAACAAAATATAGTTATTCAGTAATGGATAATTATGTAAAATGCAAGGAACACTAAGAGACTGTTATGGAACCCTTGTCACGGACCCCCTGGTCACGGGCCCCTGGGCACGGACCCCCTGGTTCCCGGCCCCTCTGGTCCATGACCCAGGCTCTAAGAGTTCGAGGGTAAACGCCTTGGGGACCATTGACCATGAAACCTCCTCCAGGTTATATACAGGTTATAAGTTAATTACAATATGAAGGAGTTTTTTACCACAATAAACGAAGAATAAAAATATAATTCTGTAAAAGGTGCAAGATATGGAAGGCATATGCGTGTAAAATAGACCGGGATGAAAAACAGCATTTCGTTATAATAATTCACTTTGTTCTGAATGAAATAGAAAATTTGAAAACCATGTGCGTGGCCCTGCTGTCTGTACGAACCTTATTGGTAGCTGGAGGACACAGCCATCGACGTCTACCTTCAATTTGTACAAAATCAGGAGAAAAAAGGTTATTATTATCTTGAATACAAAATGTCTTCATAAGAGACAGTTTTTAAGTAAAATGGTAGTGACTTGGAGTCTAATGCGTCTTGAACATATTATGAATACTCTAGGTGTCATTCTAGAAACTGAATGAGCCACGGGAAGGCTAGCAGGGAAAGACATTTCTGATCAGGTTTACCCAGAATCCGTTGTGATGGCGAGGTAGACTGTTGAGTGGTGTGAGGTTAACATGACGATGTGATAGTTCATCTGTCAACAAGCTGATGGAGGGCGAATGAAAAGGAGTATAGTTGTCCTTATTTCATAAACCATACCACGGGAGGGGATGAAAACCGCGGTCACAGCCGTTAAAAGTCCAGACGACGCGTTATCCGCGGGTTTTTCAAGCCAACCCGTTGCATGGTTTGTTTGCCATCGTGTCACTACGGCGATTTCGTTGAGTTATCATATAATGTGAATCTTCTTACAAATTTGGTCAAAGAAGTATCTGATTTATCAGTTTCCCGATGTGTTATAAAAATTTAATGAGGTACAAGTATTATGTTTTGTTGAGGATTATCTCTGTGATCTTCTCTTCTTTTTGATTTGCCGGATACTCTCCCAGCCCGGGCCGGTTTACTCTCCCAGCCCCAGGCCGGTACTCTCCAAGCCCGGGCCGGTTACTCTCCAGCCCGGGCGGTACTCTCCCAGCCCGGGCGGTACTCTCATAGCCCGGGCGGTACTCTCCCAGCCCGGTCCGGTTACTCTCCCAGCCCGGGCCGGTACTCTCCCAGCCGGGCCGGTACTCTCCCAGCCCGGGCCGGTACTCTCCCAGCCCACGGGCCGGTACTTCCTACAGCCGGGCCGGTACTCTCCCAGCCCGGGCCGTTATCTCCCAGCCAGGGCCGGTACTTTCACAGCGGGCGGTACTCTCCCAGCCCGGGCCAGGTACTCTCCCAGCCCGGGCCGGTACGCTCCCCAGCCCGGGCCGGTACTCTCCCAGCCGGGACGGTACTCTCCAAGCCGGGCGGTACTCTCCCAGGCCGGGCCTGGTACTCTCCCAGCCCGGGCCGGTACTCTCCAGCCCGGGCCGGTACTCTCAGCCCGGGCCGGTACTCTCCAGCCCGGGCGGTACTCTCCCAGCCCGGGCCGGCTAACTCTCACCCGGGCCGGTACTCTCCAGCCCGGGCCGGTACTTCCTCCCAGCCGGCCGGTACTCTCCAAGCCGGGCCGGTACTATCCCAGCCCGGGCCGGTACTCTCCCAGCGGGCGGTACTTCCCAGCCCGGGCTGGTACTCTCACGGCCCGGGCCGGTACTCTCCCAGCCGGGCCGGTAACTTCCCAGCCGGGCGGTTACTCTCCAGCGGGCGGGTACTCTACCCAGCCCGGGCGGTTTATCTCTACACGGCCCGGCCGGGTACTCTCCCGCCCGGGGGCCGGTACTCTCCAGCCGGGCCGGGTACTCTCCCGGCCCGGGCCGGTATACTTCTCACGGGTGGTGCACTTAGGAGGTCTGTGGAGACAAGAACTATGTCCTTGGAGGCAAAGGAGGGGATGTATGAGAGTATAGTTTTACCAACGCTTTATATGGTTGTGAAAGCGTGGGGTGATGAATGTTGCAGCGAGGAGAAGGCTGGAGGCAGTGAGATGTCATGTCTGAGGGCTATGTGGTGGTGTGAAGATAATGTCAGGAATCGTAGTTTGGAAGTAGGAGGAGGTGCGGGATACCAAAAACTGTTGTCCAGAGGGGCCTGAGGAGGGTATTGTTGAGGTGGTTTCGGGACATGGTAAGAGAGAATCGCGAGCGAAACAGAATGACTTCAAAGAGGTGTATCGTCTGTAGTGGAAGGAAGGCGGGGGTAGGGGTCGGCTAGGAGGGTTGGAGGAGAAGGTAAGGAGGTTTTGTGTGCGAGGGGCTGGACTTCCCATAGGCATGCCGCTGAGCGTGTTTGATGGAGTGATGGAGACAAATGGTTTTTAATACGTGACGTGCTGTTGGTGTGTGAGCAAAGTAACATTTATTGAAGGGATTCAGGGAAACGGCAGGCCTGATTGAAGTCCTGGTGATTGGGATGTACAGTGCCTGGCACTTGAAGGAGTGGGGTGTTAATGTTGCAGTTTAAAAACTGTAGGTGTAAAGCACCTTCTGGCAAGAACAGTGATGGAGTGATTGATGGTGAAAGTTTTTCTTTTTCGGGGGCCCCCCAAAAAAAAAAAAAAACCCCTTGCTTGGTTGGAATCGGCGAGTGTGTAATAAAAAAAATATATATATATATATATATATATATAGATATATATATATTTATATATTTTATATTTATATATCTATATATAATATATATTTATGGGGGGTCGTTGCCGAATATGTAAAATGGTCAATTATCAAGAAACTCATTTTAAAAGTAAGTCCCCCCCAAAAAGCCCAATTATTATACGTTTAAAGATGTATTTTTTTAATTAATGTTATGTAATGAATTTAATTTTGCACCTAAAGAATCTTAGAAAAGTTACCTAACCTTATTATAAGAAAAGAAAGAGAACAATTTATTTTAGTTAACCCACAAAATATATTTTAGATTTGTGTCAGTAATTTAATTATAAACAAACACAATGAAATATTTTTTTTAAGTTTAGGTTCAGAATGATTTGGCGAAATTATTGCTTACACAATTTTCACTTGTCCTATATAGCGAAGATGAGCGTTGCATATTTAAACCAAGATCGAAGTTCTGCCTATTCGGTCGGACTATATATATTTGGTTCCCCCCCCCCCCCCCCCCCCCTTACATATAGATATATATTATATAATATAATATATTACTTATATATGATATATAGATATGTATATATATACTATATATATTATATATATATATATTTGTATATGTGTGCCGAATAGGCAGAACTTGCGATATATATATATATATATATATATATTTATATTATATATATATATATTATATATTTTATATATTTATATATATATGTCGTGCCGAGCCGAATATGGCAGAATGCGATCTTGGCTTAAATAGCAACGCCTAATCTTGACATATAGGACCAAATGAAAATTTGTGTATGCAATAATTCGCCAAATCATTATGAACCTAACGAAAAAAATATATTTTCTCTGTGTTTGTTTAGTATTAAATTACTGTAAACAAATCTAAAATATATTTTGTTGGGTTAGGGCTAAACTAAACTATTCTGTGGTAATATGGTTAGGTAAGTTTCTAAAGATTTTTTTGGTGCAAAATTAAATTTTTGTCATTATCAATGAAATTTTTAATCTTTAAAGTTTTTAAAGAAAATTTCAGAAAGGACTTACTTTTAAACGAGTTCTTGCTAATTGACCAGTTTTATATTCGGCACGACATTTTTATATATACTATAGTTTATATATATATATATATATATATATATATATATATATATATATATATATATATAATATATTATATATATATATATATTCTTGTCAGTAGATTCAGAGAATGGTTGTTTTTTACCAAAAGGCTGTTTAGTCTTTTGGTTTCGCTTTGGAACCATGCCCAGCCCTTCTAGGGTAGGGTAGTGCTGAGCCCGAGCTTGCAGCTCGCAAGGACTGTCATTCCCATTAGCCCCCTTGGGGCTGGAGATGGCAGAAACAGAGAGGCTAGCTTGTGGCTAGGCCTGGGGACAGTTGGTCCAAAGATGAGGAGGTACTTGTGCTTTCTTCATGAGAGACTAGGTCTCAGACACTCCCTAGACAGGGCAGCCAAGGGCCGGGCACACTTGGAAAAGGCCCGCGGCCGGGAGAATACCGGCGATCTTTAATAATAATAATAATTTTGGTTTCGACCACGTTTTGTTTTTTTTTAAGGACCAATATTTATGCAAGGCACCCCTGGACACTGAAAAGAAATTTCATTATGTTGCTGAAATTGTCTCTACCAATCATGTGGTACTTATTTACATGCAGCCTCTTCAAAGAGGCTGCATGAAACATGGTAGGTATCCATAGGAAGTTTGAGATGTTGTTTACTATGAGGTTGGGTAATGATCAGATTTGGTCAATGATTTATGCCAGCATTTTTAAGATGTACGTTTGACCATAAAGTGGTCAAGGAAAGTTTGCAGACGTCTAAGCAATTCGTGTGGGTTTGATGGAAATAACGGTTGTTTAAGGAGGCAAAGCTAATTGAGGGTCCATCTATTTATATGAGATTAATTGTTAAAATCACTAGCAATTACTAAATGATGCTTGCTTAGCTATATATTTTTGATTATCGTGTTTTTTTTTTTTTAGTAAAAGTATTCACCATGTTTCTTCACCATTTATTGCACTGGCAGTTCATTGGTGGTTAAAGAGGAGTGGGTGAAGTAACGTAAAAAAGAGAATATATTAGGAAGTGGGTGAGAAGTTATCAAACAAATTTTGTTGATGAAAATATGAAAAAGTTTTGGATTGAGATTTAGGTTGAGAAAGCTAGGGAACGGAAATATATTTGATAGTTATAATAGGAGGGAGAGTTAATAAATGGAGAGGTTAGACGGTATCGGCGAAGGTGGAGGGAATATTTTAGGGAATTGTTAAATGCGAAGGACAGGGAAGCTGTTACTTCGGGTACAGGAAAGGAAGAAATAACATCATGAGAGTGTGGAAGAGGACAGTCGTAAGTGTAGGAAAAGTGCGCGAGGGCAGTGGATAGAATGAAAGGTTTTAAATCAGCTGGAATTGATGGGATAAAAGATAGAAATGTAAAAAGCAGGTGAGAATCTAGTTTTGACTGTGGTTAGTGATTTTATTTGATACATGGTGTGGAAAGAGGGTTTAAAGTACATTGGGATTGGAAAAGAGATGCAAAATAGAGTGTAAAAATTAGAGGGATGTAAGTCAGTGGGGCATCCTTGGGTAAGTGAATGGTTAGAGTTATTGTTTAAGAATTAAGAGTTAAGATGGAGAGCAGGGATAAGACAGATGAACAAGGATCAGGCCGTAGGAAGGTAAGGGGTGGTTGATCTAGCCCTTTGACTGCGTAACGTCGTGAACTCCTAAAGGATAAATGACTGTCTAGTCTTGAGGGCATTTTATATTTAAAATGGAAAAAGAAACCGCTTTAGGGGGATAGCTTGGTACCTTCACATTAAATGTGGAACGTTAATTTGTCAATATTAAGTTTATTATAAGGACACAAATAAATAATACGAAATATATAAACATTTCATAAACAGGGAGGTCCATGGACACACCCTCCCTTCTTGCCCGGTTGTCTACCAGCAGGCCCCCCCCGCCCCCCAGGCAATTACTCGCCCAAAATATAAAAAAGACCTGTGCACACTAGGGCATTGCAGGTAAACATGAGAGCACTTCAAAAACAAACTAGCCGAGGGTATAAAATACTAAACAAAAATTCACCCCACCCACTTACACCAACGCCTTAAACCAATGACGGCTTCTTGCACCGCAGCTTCTTATCGTATGACACACACTCTCCTGCTGGGTCCTTGCTCTGGTTACTATGACTGACCAGGAATAACACTCGTCCGGTTTCTGAAACAAATCCGGAAACTGACATTATTTATGGAGGTTTTTATATACAACATTCTCTACAATACACTGCGTAAATACCGCCTCCCCTAGACCACCCCGGTCTCACTCAGCTAGATGGATCCAGTCGGTTCGGTTGCAGCTAGTCAAGGAATAAATGGGAAATTCACCCTAGGTCTGAGGCAAACACAAAATTCTCCAGAAATAAGAAAAACTGCATCAAACACTGTCTTGGGGCAATTTACTTGTATATTGAAAAAACACAATAAAATTTATCACCTTAAAGTTTATCTCTACAATTAGCACTGTTAATCCGCAGACGTGTGAAACTTGTTTGATGTAAAAATGATCAGGTTTTACGCCAGATGAGTCCAAGTGATGCTTATAGCTTGGTACTCTTCACATAAAGAGGAAAATACACCATTACTACTTTAGTGTCTGGCCAAAACACCTCCGTTGATGCGTGTTTCTATACATTACATAAAATTAAAGAGCTGACTGGGTTACCTCTGTACATAAAAGGTATAAACAATAATAAGGAAACTTGTTATGAATTGAGAGAGTCTCTTTTTAAATAGCATAGTGTCCATAATCACACAACTCTGCTTGCAAAAGCAAGCACTTTATGTTAACATTATATCCAATTAATGACATGATTATTATAAAAATGAGAAACTCTGTAAAAAACATTAGCGGTCCTTATCGCAAATCTCTGTTTTCAAGTGAAATAGACTTCATAAAAATATTTAAAACAAGTCTCCAAAAACAACTGCAAAAAAATGTTGTAATACTACAAATAGAAAATTACATATGCTGCGTTCTCCACAGCAATATTGCATAAGCGAAATTGGTATGTAAAACACCACCACTGAGAGAAATTGGAGAACACAGGTGAGAAAATTACCAAGACTTCCAAAAATGGGTAGTTTTGTTAAGATTAAATTTTGTTGTATAGGAATGTGACCTTGAAAAAAACACACTGGAGACTTCATGACCATCATACAGGTGGGCCTCCCAGGTCTTCACCTACACTGTCATTCCAAGGAATTCCTGGAGTCACCCCAATTTGGTGATCTCCAAAAAATAAAAAAAAAAAAAGGTGGATCTTGGAGAACACAAAACAACAGGATCCCTATTTCATGACCAAAAATGGTGAGCATCCGCCAACATCGTTACCACTACCTTGATCCAACAGTCCATACACCATCACACAGGTGAAAGCTCACTTCCCACTACTTATGTTAGTGGTTTTGAATATCTAATTTGTAAGTAAATTTATCTGCAGGAGGTTTACAGGGACATTAACCGAATTATTACCATGCAAGTAACAAAAAAAAAAAAAAGCCACAATACCGTGTCTGGAACGTACCACAAATAACCTGCACTTAGCCGATGACGTTTTCCGGCCCGACTTGGCCATTTACATTGTAAAATTGCTCCAAATTCAGAACTCCGTGGCTTAATTTGATTCTCCTTTTTTCTTCTTCTCCCTATTCCCTTTCCTTTTTCTCCTTTGGGTTGTCTTTCTTCCGCTTTGTGTATTTGTTCCGTCTCTTTTTATTTAATTTATTTTCCTCCCCCTCTCCGTTCTTGCTCATACCCGCTGTGGGCACCTAGCTCTCTTGCAGCGCTCATTTTTCTTAGTATTTGACTGGCTTCCCTCCTTCCTTCCTCCCCCACTTACCTAATCTTCGCCTCACTATTATTTCTACTACTACTACTATAACCTCCTGCATATAATACCCTCTCCTCTCTCCTTTTAGTTAGTGTTGACTTTGTAAATGGTCCAAGGACGTACTGAAACGTCATCGTAAGCTCCTCTGCTGGGATATGTGCGGGTGGGTTATTTGTGTACTGCAAGTAATTTGGGTGAGTAAGTGGGACTTAGTCCAGCGGTCATCAAACTGTCACTCCTCGATGCCACACTCCTTTACCACTCACAAAAAGCTAGACCTGACATTAAGTAATTAATTATATATTAAAACTCTGGCAAATTACAAGTGGTCTGGTCTGTATTGGATTAGGCTCATGGGTACACAGAAAATAATTACAGAGACTAGGGAAGGCTTTCTCCTAACCATATCATTAGATGAATAAATTTTATGCAACATTAACTTACTGTTGTCATCAAGAAGACAATGATGATGCAACACCACCCTAACTTTCCTGGTAGCTAGAATTGTATGATTGGCAAAAAAAGAAAACTACTGTACATTTGCCGAAATGCCGCAGCATGAAGTGGTTATTTGTACTTAGCAAATCAAAACTGTAATTACACATTTGTAACCTTTACAAAGAAATAACTTATTTTTATTTCATTATTATTATTTAATTGTGGTAATGTCCTTAGCTGAGGTGTGCTCCTGGGAGAACTGGTGTCCTCTATTTTTCGTTCTGGTTGCCGAATTGTACGGGTTTTCTCACACTGTTTATCTCAATTCATCAACAGGGGACATTTAAACGCGGGTTCCTATTACAAAATTCAGGCCGAAAACCCCCAACTGACTTTGGGAGAACGCCTCTGATTACATTGCACTATTCATTCCAGTGTTCAAACATTAAATTTTTATATGGCTTTCTCTCCCCAGCGTCACTTTGCAGCTGTTTCCCCCCCCCTTTCACTTAAAATTTCTCGAAAGGTCAAAACAGCTTCACATTTTATTACACAATTATATTATTCATTGATATGTTCTACATTTTAGGAAAATTATGTAAAAAAAAATCCACAGTTAGAATACCTTACCTAGGCATGTTTGATGTGACTACACAAAAAACACACACGCACTCTTTGTAAATATGATGCCACACCCCCTCCACCAGTTCACCGAGATTCAGTCCACTAGGTGGTCGGAAAGCCTCTACTCACCCACTGCAGAACGAGAGCTGATAATTGTATACATTATATTATGTACAGTATACACGAGAAAATACATGAGCAACCCACATCTTATCTCTTCGCCTTAAGAATTACCGGAGTGAGCATCTGGAGGTGTGGTTCCTGTCGGTTACGTGAAGGAAATGTAGGATTGTGGAATCGCTATACTGAAAAAAATTCGGTACAATCGAAAACAAAACAAGAGCTTCCTTTTCTGTTGGGGGCATAAATTCTACGTGCGACATTTAGTTGGATGGGCAGTAATTATCCTGCAAGCACTAAAACAACTGAACTGGCGTCTAATTGCAGAGAAATGGCAGTGCAACATTGAAAATAGTCATTACAGGAGCAGCAACGTTTTGTTAGTTGCAACACGCTGTGTAAAATCAATTAAACATTAAATTTAAAGTGATACAAAAATTTAAAGTACTTGTGGAGTACAATCTCAAACATAGATATATAACTGGCTCACTGAGGTCATAGAAATCAAATAACCCAGCAATTTACTCCAATTTTGGTATCTAGTACTCATTTAAATTATTCATAAGAGGTAAACCTTCCAGTCTACATGTACGACTAATCGAGTGCTGCCAGGAGCCGGATTCAGTACCAAACACTCCTTCTTGACCTGCTGAATACATGTAGCACCACCACACCGGCCCCAAGTCTTCCTGGTCAGACTGTTCACTGGTGCGTCCACCTCATTTTTTGCCAGTCTCTGAAACTGAGAAAAATCTCCAGGGTGAAGCTTCCCCGCACAGGACTGGGATGGAGAGGAATACCCTCTCCCAGTCCTCTGGTTGGGGTACAACAAACATGTTCGTCCTGAGAGACTGTTAAACCAATCTACTTGACTTGAGTGACAGACATTGGTAGACTGTTTCTTATTTATGTCTCTCAAAAACTACATGAACATTTTTATAAAATTTGACTTCTTGTTGGTTGCCCCCCCCCCCCCCCCCCCCCCCCCCCCACTGCAAAGCCTAAAGACAAAAATATTTCACCAGAAATCTCAAAACACACACAAAAGATTATTAAGAAGGGGTAGGACTATGGTAACCTGGTAGAAAGAAAATAAGGTGGATTGGTATACATTTATTATCCAGTTCTCCTTCTCAATTACTGAAATATCCTCCATGAGAATCTGTAAAAAATTCAGAACCTTATCCTCAAAATGGCTTGACTGACTGCTTGTTCACATCCTAAAATAAAATTTGGTAAATTTGGGATCCACTTCATCTGTAACAGCTGCCAACTGAATAGCCTTCAGGGAGTCCCTACCCCCCAAAAAAAAAAATTTCCCTGTCTTCAACCAACTACTTCAGGAGTCAGGGTATCCACTCCCATGCCAGCACCAAGGCACCCCCCATCCCCCCAACCGGGTTTTACCTGGGCCGGTTCATCACTTGCCCAGTGTCTCTGCAGGTCGATCATTGAACCAGACTCATCAGGCCCCAAACTGGTCACCACAGTTCAGTAGATAGATCAAGGTTGAAGGACGGAGAGTTCTTCCCTTGCTCACTGGCTAGACATAGGACACAATTAAAAATTTTTCAGTACAGTAGCTTTAGTTTTCACTTGAAACCTTGGCAAATCAGGGTCCCTCCAACCAAGCATTACTGACTTGGAGGAGACCCAAATTTATTATTATATAAAAAAGAGCGCTAAGCACACAAGGCTATACAGCAGGAGACCCAAAACATTCCTAGTTAAGTAGGTCAACACCTGGAAAAGGCAAATTTCTGTAATACTTACAGGCAGGTACCCAGTCTGGGTAAACAGACTCCCCCACAAATTATTACAGGTGGTCATAACAGCTGGATCCTGATATCTTTTTTAAAATATTACTTTTCCACTGGATATCTTCTGACACTGGTATTACATCTCAGCGCAGGTAACAAGAATGTGCTACCTAGTCCTTTCTACCCTCCCTTACCGTCATTTTGGTGCAAAACCATCTGTGGACTACTTGAAAAAACCTCCAATCCGAGGTAAGTCTGCAATACCAAGCTCCTGCATGTAACTTGGGAGTCTCGTGGCAGCTGGTCTGGTTTAGCATCTCTCTGCAATACTGCTGTAAATGGACCCTTCTCATTACAGTTAGTACAATTATAAACTTTAAAGGCACCATGCCCACCTGAAACTGACTAACCACTTCCTTGAGCAGGAAGCTGAGAAGCTTGACTTAAACAATCCTGGGAACCAGGCCCTCTCCGCCCGTCACGTTATAACACCCCCCCCCCCCACTAAAACTCCAAAAAACTTTGGATTATGAAAGGGCTGGAAAAATAAATTTGGCTTAATCCTGTGAAATTTCTTACTCCTCCTAATTGGTGGAGAGAAATTATTATCGATGGCCTGGGTGATAACTACCTTTCCAACTTTTTGGTTGGCTAAAAAACCTTTCACCCACCTTTAAAGCATGGTTAAATAAAATTCATTTTTAAAAAAACAAAAAAAAAATTGCCTTTTTTTTGCTCAGATATGCTTAAGTCAGAAGGGTTACACTGACTCAAAAAGATCCTCCAGTAAATTAAAGTCAATACACGTTCTTATTCGCTTACAACACCCTTGCAGCCTGCACCATTCGTCAGCAGCGAGTCATCTCCTTTCCTTCTCCACCAAGGAATTGACCTCTCTGGAAACTTTAAGCCTCTAAAACTTCTTCCTATGCTCTCTAGCAATATTTGATAAGCAACATCCTTATTCTTCTCATAATCTTGAAAATTCATGTTCATCTAGAGAGCTAATAGTGGTAATCCATTACCAATTTAAACTGGGTTCTTGCCTATATGTTGCCCAGTTACTATTGGTCACTTTAGGGATTTTACTTTTTTTTCACACAGTGTGAAAAAGTTATCAAGATCTTTTTCCCCAAAGTGGGGACGAACTTTATAGCTTGCTCCAAATAAATATGTTACCCTGATTACTGTTCTTTAGTTGAAGCAGCAAACTCTCTCTCTTTAGCTCCCCAAGATTTGTAACTCTTCCTCTTCCAGTATTTCAAAACAAATCCCGGAAATGACATTATATATGGTGCGTTTTTTTATTACATATATTCTCTACAAAAATACTATGTAATAGGTGTGTAGACTAAGTGTTTATAATGAAGCATATAGGCGAATGTTATGTAGATAAGGGTAAAGATTATTTTTTTAATCAAAAAGAAGCGCTAAGCACAAGGGCTATACAGCATAAGGGTAAGAGTTTTTGTTGCATTTGTGGATTTGGAAAGGCGGATGATAAGTTAGATAGTGGGGCTATGTGGCTAGATGTGAAATTGTTTGAATAGCAAGTGAAGGTTTTTACGAGGATAGTGAGGTCTGGTTAGAGTATGTAGGAGAGAGGAAGATCATTTCCAGTAAAAGTAGGTCTTAGACGGATGTGTGAATAATGTCACCATGGTTGTTCTCTATATTTATAGGGGAAATTGGGGGGGGATGAGTAGTTAAGAGAAGTGAATACTCGGGTGTCGGAAAGGGGTGTGGTGTTAAAAGATAAGAATCTAACACAAGTGGGAGTTGGCACAGTTGCCTGTTCATTGCTGATGACACTGCTTTTGGGTGATTCTGAAGAGAAGTTGCAGAGGTGTGTGTGTGTGTGTGTGTGTTGTGTGGTGTGGTTGTGTGTGATGGGGTCCAGCTCTAGTGCAAATTGTGGGATCCATAGCCTCGGAGAAGTGAAAAAAGGGGTTCTATTAAGAATATCTGGATTTCTTCCTGAAGACATTTGAATATTCCATTTCCCCTGCCAAGTTATCGTTTGATTTATCTTATTGGTATATTTCATTACATAATATAGTACACAATATTTATAAGATACATTTCTGGTACAAAAATGGCATATACAATACATGAGATTTGAGGGATACATTTCAATTACATGTTGCTACATGTTTATCACAGCTGGGGCGCGTACCCAGGATGCAGCAGGCATTACCCCTCTGAACCGCCCCGCTGAGTAACTGGAATAGAAAACTAATCTCCCTTGGATCCCAGATAAGTCTTTCGTTTAGCTCCTTAGGGAACGTAGACGCACTCTTTCCCCATGGTCCAAAGGTCTCTGAGCCTATGGGAATGAACATATAATAATGGGCAAGTTCACTGAATTTTCTAGACTTTTGGGACTTCCTGAAGCAGCTGACCTTCCTACCTCCTTGGTGTATTGGAGATAGTTATCAGCCTGTGTGTGTGTGTGTGTGTGTGTGGTGTGTGTGTGTGTGTGTGTGTGTGTGTGTGTGTGTGTGTGTGTGTGTGTGTCTTTTTTTTAGAGACTTCATAGATCACACTAAATGTTCTTGTAATTTTATTGTTTTCTCAGTTAATGATACTTCAATTAAAAGTGCTGTTTAAACTAGTTTTAATCTTCAAGGTCAGTAATGTAATGTTTACTCTGTCTTGATGAGATAGTGAAGAAATGTTAAGAAGGCAGTTAACTGATAATTATTATTAAGTGGAGACGTAAAGCCAATACAACAAATAAGTAATTATTCCTCTGTTCACTCGCTCCTCACCTTATAACCAACTTTGAGACCAGTTTAACTCCAGTTTCATTCACTGTTAAACTTTTTAACTACATAGCTCATTTGCAAGAGTAAAACAAACCAAATCTGTTAAAAAATCCGAAATATTTATAATAATTATAAGGAATTACAGTAAGTTTCATGAGCCCATAAAGTGCATTGGGTCTTGCCTGACCTTGACATTTAGTACTAATTGGTTGTCAGATATTTGGTATATTTCCATACACATTTTCTGAGACAGAGCACTCGCTGCCGTTTCAAATTTTGCCTTAAGATCTGCCTCTAGAGTGTCTTCGTGCAAATGGCGATCTTCTCACTTACCATCCTACTGTATCAACATTATGAGACAGGAAGTACGACATTGTTGCTGCCATCATTACATTTTCTCTCTCACTGAGTTGTAATATGATTTCTCTTTTTGTGAACAGTAAGAAATTAGCAGATATTTTGAAAGATTTATCTTCCATCCTGGGAAGCCATGAACCAGCTGAACGAAAACCTATAGTAATCTTTGCAATTTTTGTAATATTGGAAATAATTGTTTACAGAGTCAACAAAATACAATGAAATAAAGTGATCACAATCTTGAAAGTGACTTACATTGTATTCTGTTACTTGTTGATTAGTCACAGTTGGACTGTATCGCTCAACATATTTATTGAAATCAGAAAACAAAAATGAAAATACCCAGTGTCCTGGGTTATATGGAGCACAACATTAGAAAGGTGAGTATATATATATATATATATATATATATATATATATATATATATATATATATATAATAATATAAAATATATATATATATATATATATATATATATATATAAATATATATATATATATATATATATATATATATATATATATTATATATATATATATATATATATACATATATATATATATATATATATATATATATATATATATATATATATATATATATATATATATATATATATATATATATATTATATATATATATATATATATATATAATCATTTACCAAACTGCGGCAGGCCAGGATTCGACCCCACGACAGTGTCCCGCCTGAAGAGACAACACAACGTACGTGTCACCCTCTTCTCCTTTCTAAAATTTTCTCTCAGATGTTTAAAGGCATATTTTTTTTTCATTTATGTTAATGCAAAAATTCATAATTTTGAACCCAAAAGAGCCTTAAAAACTAAAATAATACCGACGTGATAGAAAAAGAGAGACATGAATACAGCAAAATGCGATCTTATCTGGCAACGTTTCGCCCACAAAGTTGGCTCTATCATCTAGGATGACGGAGTTATTATGTCTTTGTTTTCTAAAATTTCCAGTCTCAGCACCATATAACCTCTCCATTGAATTGATAAAGTCACTGGTTGGCGAAACGTCTTCAAAATAAAGAAGCCCAGGTGTTGCACATTTGTCATATTCATCAAAACCCCGCGTGTTTGCACACATGTTATAATCTCAAAATCAAGGTGTTGCACATGTGTGATATTCATCAGCTTGTAGGTATTAATACAAATACTACTCCCATATTGTCTGGCACATCAATACTCTGGGATCTTGGTACAAAGCTGCCTCCCTCAGCCTGCTTGTTAACCTGTGGCGCAATACTTGGCTATTACTCACTTTCCTACTTCCACTTGAGGTTCAGCCCATTGTGACGATACCTTCAACTGCTGCATTTCCTCTACTTCATGTATAAGCGAGCATCTTCCTGCCAATACTTCAGAGTCATCAAGAATACGGTGATGAATATCTTTATCTACACTGAGGGACTGATTACCTCCTGTCCTACTGTCCTCAGTTTCAACACCGTCAAATAGCCTCTATATTGTATTCAAGTCAATGGATGGCGAAACGTCTTGAAAATAAAGATACCACGTTTTGTACATACTGTATTTTCCGGCATACAAGGCGCACAAGCATATGTTTCAAATAAGTTATAACATAAAATTGTAAACAACTGCTAAAGAGTAACCCAGAGCCTTCCCTTCACCTGACGTTGAGCATATAAGGCGCAGGCTGATTTTCCAAGACTTTTTTTTTTGCGGGGAAAAAAAAGAGCTTCTTATATGTCGGAGAGGTTCTCAAGACTCAAGACCTCAACTACCATGAGACCAATGCATTCACAATGCTCTTCCTGTTTTTCCAAGTTGGTCCCACGAGCGCCTAGCAGCTGGGTTAAGCCCTGACTCTTTTTCTTCGAATGTGGACACTCCTCTCCACCGCTATTCTTTGCTTATCCAGTCTTCCCAGCTCACCCCACATGGCGTCTTACCTAAACTCTCTCTCTCTCTCTCTCTCTCTCTCTCTCGAGAGAGAGAGAGAGAGAGAGAGAGAGCGAGAGTGAGAGAAAAAGTGAGAGAGGGAGAGAGAAAGAAAAAGAATTACAAGATGTTGGAGGCCTGACTGATATGTACAAAGCCAACATTGTCAAAGTACCACACTCGGCTGAGGAAGGAAGGAGGGAAGATCACAAAAAAAACGACCTAGATGTATGTGAGGAGCTCAACATGAGATTTTAAAGAAGTGTTTTACAGAGGAGACAGAAGGGACTCCAGAAAGACAGAGAGGCCGGGTACATCAAGTGCTGGACACAATACATACATCCGAGGAAGAAGTGAAGAGGCTGCTAAGCGAGCTAGATACCTCAAAAGCGAACGGGGCCAGATATCATCTCTCATGGGTCCTGAGAGAGGAGCTGAGGTGCTGTGTGTACCACTAACAAAAGTCCTTCCATCACATCTGTCGAAAATTGGGCGGCTACCTGAAGTATGGAAGACAGCAAAAATAATCCTCCCATTTTTTAAAAAAAGGAGACAAACATAGAACATTAAACTGCAGACCAGTGTCATAGAGAGATTATCAGAAAAGTGGTGGAGCACTAGAAAGGAACGAGCTATCACAACAGCCAGCACGGGTTCAGGACGTGATCCAAGTATCACAAACCGACTGGAGTTTTTGTTGACAGGGTGACAGCAGTAACAAAGGGAGATAGGGTAGGTAGACTGCATTTTCTTGGACTGTAAGAAGGTGGTTTGACAGTTCCTCATAAGAGATTAGTCTAAAAGCGAGGACCAGCAGGGATAACAGAAAACAACTGCAATTGGATCAGGAATACCTGTCAAGAAGACAACAGCGAGTCTGGTGCAGAGGCGAGGTGTCAGAGTGGATACCAGTAAAGAGCGGGGTTCCAAGGGGTCATCTAGGACCGTGCAGTTTCCGTATTTGTGAACAACAAGATGGAAGGAATAGACTCCGAAATGACCCTGTTTACAGATGATTTGAAATTGGAGTGAATTCAAACAGACAGACCAGGCAGAACTACAAAAATTTGGACAGGCGGCGGGCGTTTTTCAGCAACTGGCCTGGCTGGAGTTCAATCTCACCAAATGAAAATCATGAAGATTGGGATGGGAAAAACGAAGACCGCAGACGGAGTAAGGGGGGGGTCTAATGGGGTCACAGACTACCACTTCACTCAAGAAAAGGATCTTCGGTGAAGTATACACCGGGTTTATCTCCGGAGGCGCACTGAAATAGATCAGGGAAGATGCTGCAGCATACTTACCCTAGCAACCTCATAACAAGCGTTCTGACTCTTAAAAGGATCGTTCAACCCTGTAGAACCCGTGGTACGTCAGGCTCTATTGAGGATGCAGCAAAAGTTTGAACCCATACCAAATCAAGCATGTAAGAAGCTAAAATGGGCAAAATGTTTCCATAAACTATCCCCGGAGCTAAGGGGTATGTCCTACAAGGAAAGGGTAATTAAGAAATCAACCTGACACACAGGAAGTCCAGGAGAGTTATAGAAAGGTTGAATAGTCGGTAAGTGATGTAGTGGAGCAGATCCATACATAGCTTTACGAAAGGTATATAAAGCTGATGAGGCAGAAGAGTGACTTAGTAGCGGCCAGTGAAGAGGCGGGGACAGGACCTGTGACTCGACCCCTGCATCCACAACTAAAGGGAAGTGCAACAGGCGAGTACCACCCCATTCACCAAGCCCCACCCAGCCACACACAACCTACCCCCTCACCAAACCCCATTCCGCAACACCACCACCCCATTCACTGTGTCCACTCAACACACCACCACCCCATTGTGTCCCCACTCAGCAATACCACCACCCCCACTCACCAAGCCCAGCCCACCAGCAACACCACCACCCCACCGCACCCAGCCCACCAGCCAACACCACCACCATCACTCACCAAGCCCACCCAGCAACACCACCACCCACGCACCAAGCCCACCCACCAATACCACCACCCCACTCACAGAGCCCACCCAGACCACCACCACCCCACTCACCAAGACCACCCACAAGAACACCACAACCCCACTCACCAGACCACCCAGCACACCACCACCCCACTTACCAAAGCCCACCCACACAACACCTCCACCCTTCCCACTCACCAAGACCACCCATCAACACCACCACCCCACTTACCAAGTTACCAAGCCCAACCCAGCAACACCACCACCCCACCCACCCAGCCCACCCAGCAACACCACCACCTCACCACCAAGCCACCCAGCAAACACCACCACCCCACCCACCCAACTACCGCACACAAGTATACAGACCTAAAGCACACAAAGAAAACAACAGAAATGTTAAATTCCCTAATACAAACACAGAACAGCCCCGGGAACAGCCACACACTACTCATCCACCCAGCTTTCAACCCCAGACCACAACTCATCCACCCACGCACCAAGCCCACCCACAACTCATCCACCCATCTCACCAAGCCCACCCCACAACTCATCCACACCAGCTCTCACCAAGCCCACCCCCAACTCTCCACCCACTTCACCCACCCCAACATAACCATCAAAACAGTCATTGACCTCCCTACTTGGTGACCACAGAACTGTTCTAAAGGACTACAGCCTAATGATTCCTGAGTGCTGTCCTTCACGGCAAAACAAAGGAGGGGAATTACCGTTCATCCTAGTCCCTTCGGCTGGGTACAATGAAGTATCAGGGTCTTTGAAGAACTTGTGATATGCTGTGGAGTTGTCCCTTCTTATGTTAAATTACCCCAGGACTGTGCGAAAAATGTAGTGTAAATCCTGACCCCAAGATCTGTCTGATTTCCGTTAGGATCTCAACTTTGAACAAAAAAAATTCACTAGCTCTCTCAAAACCGCATGTATAGTGTTTAAGTAGCGGGATGGCCTCGGGGATCCTGTAGTAGAACAATAATAGTAAGTCGTTACGCACAAAAGAGACACCCTTCCAAAAATTCTAACTAAACCATAAGCGAAATTGGTCAAATTCAATGTTTTGGGATATCTGTAAACATGGAATATCAGAAAAAACAAATGTGACATGCGACTCTAGCATCCCAAAAAATGTCGTGACCCTCCGGTCTAAAGGAGGTGTCGTTTTCTCCCCTCCTGCAAATATCTTTCTCCCAAAATGTGCCACTTTCGGTCCTCCCAAAATAGGGCTACAATACCAGCTGCTCTGCATTGCCATCTAAAAGGAACCAGAGGTACAGACCTCACAAGACATACAATAGTAGCTGCAACAAACCACACTCCAAGTGATTTTTAGTTGCAGGAAACGAAAAAAATGGATGGAAATACAAAATTATCCTCAACTTGAGCCTTGTTGGTCGGGAGGCACAGCCAGTGGCCCCCTCGTGGCCCTCCAGAACTACAACTACTGATGCCAATAACAAAATCCCCCCAACAAACACAGAATACAACCTCGTTTATATTTGTTATTATACCAGTGCCTTAAGCCATCCACCAAAACACAAAATATCTTTCATCATTGGTCTTCGAGGATTCAAAGCGATGTGTGCAGCCCTTCACAGATCACTTTTGACCATGAAAAATGGATCAAATGGTACAAAAATATTTAGATGCGACAGAAAAACAGACAACAAGGAGGGGGGGGGGGGGCCGTTGGGTCATAGAGCCATTCAATCGCACAAGAAGCTGAACACCACAAATGAGGTAGTTGAAGTTCGAACAATAATGATCGAAAACGAAAACCTAGTCATCGTGTTGTATAATAAATCCACCAGAAGCAACCTCCCAACAGTTCACGGAACGCAACTGAACAACTGATTACTGTCTGAAGCCTTCCAGTTCCTCCCAAATATATAACTGCTTGGTGATTTCAACCTGAAGGCATTCAAATGGAAGAATTTATGCAAATAATGTTACAGTAGAAACAATCCTTGGAGCAGCACAGAGAAAGGACACCATGCCATGAGCTACTACACCGCTGCGATAACACCCTAAATCACAATAGTGGCGCCAAGAAGACGAAACACTCTTTATTTACCTCAAATTTAACTAAACAAATAATGAGGGCCCTGGTAAAAAACATAATAATATCAAAACAACCTAATTCAATCAAAAAAAAACAAAATCTAATCGAAGTTCAGATTTACTCGGTAAAGGTGTCTTCAACAAATCTATTTTAACAACAAAACATAAACGGGTACCACGGTGGAACCATGGGTCTTAAATGAAACTGTTGGAAGATATCTCTCACATGATCCAAACCAGTGCCGACGATTGAACGGTTCAACGTCCCTGGCAGCCTGAAGGATATTCCAAGCGGATATATCCCAAAGAAGAAGATAAGAAATCACGGAGAAAGGGACGCACCCCCTACAGAAGACGATGCAGAATCCACTGACCTTAAGAAAACGCTAATTAATCTGATACATGGAAAAGTAGCGGCTGAACAGGCCACTGGAAAGTATCGAACGTAAGTTATAGGAACTCTTACAGGACCCTGGAGAGACCAGTAGGAGCTAATTCGATTATGTAATTGAAAGAATATCGAAATTTCTTTTCATAAGCCAAAAACAGGCAAAGATCACATCCTAGTATCGGCCCTTGCTCAACAAGCTGGGCACTTACACAGGGTTGACAACAAAGAAATGAGTGAGACACTGAAAATTTCCACTAATCAGGTCCCCGAAGATCGACAATGTAAATGATTATTTTTTTTCATGAATGGGCTCAAACTCCATCCATGTATCAAAATTTCTGACTTATTCTATCTCCGATAGACTTTGAGAAGTCAATAGACAACATGCCCCTGTACTCAGACCCAGCAAAGACTTGTGGAACTCTGTGGTTCATTAAAAACTGCAAGAAACCCTTTCGCCGTGCCCTAAGTATGCCATGTAGATGAGCTTAGACCATGGGTGAAATTCCACATGTCTAACTCCTTCTCCATAACATACTCAAGGCACGCGAAAGGTTTCTTTGGCAGTTTTTTAATGAACACAGAGTTCCACAAGTCATGCCCTGGGGTTTTTTCCCCCTGAACAGGGCAAGTGGTCAACGGATACAGCCCCGAAACTAGAGACCAATATCTTTAAAACGTCCCACATCATATAATCTTTGAAATAGTGCTAATAACACTCTTGTAAACCAATTGTTCCCCAAAAACTGCACAATCCAGGGCAACATGGTTTAGAGCCGTCGCTCCGCCTCTCGTAAACGATCACTTAAATTAACTGGAAGAACAACAGAATGCAGATGAAATTTACACAGACATTGCAAAAGCCTTGACAAGTGCGATCATTGTGTAATAGTGCACAAAAACGTGCTAAAAGGAATAACTGTCAAAGTGCAAGATGGATTCTTCAAGATTCCTAACCAATCCGAACACAAAGCATAGTTGTCAACCAAACAGATTAAATCGGAAGCTGCCATAGTGAAAAGCTCTGTTTTTCACAAGGCAACAGTACTTCGCCCGCATCCTGTTCCTCATCCTCATATCAGACATAGCCAGAGTGGAATCCCAGGCCCCATGTCCTCCTTTGCAGCAGATGCTAGGATCTGCTGAGACAAGTGATTTATGAGGACACGGTTAACCTCCAAGAAGATAGTACAACAAGTTTTCCATTGGTTGGAAGAACGGAAAGCAATAGGATGTTTAAAGAAACAAAATGCAACTACCCCGTATATGGAAAACTGAGGAGATAATAACTAGAACCGAGTATACTACAAACTTTGATCAACAAATAGAGCGAAAAAAATGTAGGGACCCTGGGATGGTAATGTTTGAAATTTCTTCAGTCAAGGATCACAAAGTGCACGATCACTTGCCAAGAAATGATAGAAGGATAATGAGAACGTTCAAAAGAAGAGATGCCAAAGCCTGTGAGTTCTTTTTTCAAATCACTTGTTCTCTTTTACTGGGAATATTGCTATACATAATATCTCTCCGCCAAAGCAGGTGAAATTGCAAATCAAGATGCGTATACAGAGAGACCTTTATAGCACATATAAGTTCTATCAAACACCTCACTACTGGGAACGCCTGGAAGCACTTGACGTGTACTCGTTGAAAGCAGGCGAGAGAGAGAATTCATAATCTACACTTAGAAAATTCTAGAAGGGATGGCCCCGAATCTGCACAAAGAAATCACTCCCTAACGAAAATAAAAGACCTGGCAGTAAATGTAAAATACCCCCAGTGAAAAGAGGGGCGCCATTGGTACACTAAGAGAAAACACCACAAGTGTCCCGACTTAAGACTATTCATCACCCTGCCACCAGGCATAAGGGGAATTACCAATAGGCCCCTGTCTGCCTTCAAGTCGTGCCTGATCACCGGTTGTGGGTTCGTAAGAGTTAGACTAACTTGCGGCCAGCAGTACAGCCTGGTTGTCAAAGGCCTTGATTAACAGGAGGCCTGGTAGTGGAACCGGGCCGCGGGAACAGTTTTGATCACCGAATACCCTCCAGATTGGCCCATCTTATTTGGGTAATGACCCCCACATACTCCATAACTAGCCAGATAAAAAGGTTCATCTCCAACTGCTTCAATTGGGTTTTAATGGGGCAGTTTTATTTCCCCTGATATAGTTATCCCTCCACTTTGACAAATATATCATATTCAGTAGACTTACTCACTACTCCCATAGCTGTGGCCCGTAAAAATGTTATGGAAGACCTTGCCCATGTTTATTTATACCTAAATATCCTGCCATGGAAACATCATGGCCAAACGTAAAACTTGATACCTAAATGTATCCGGCACAAACAAGTGTAAACTGCCTCCATCTAAGGTACTTCATCACACATTTTCCTCATTAAAAAAAAAAAAACAAGTGAATTAGTTGGAGCTTTTCCCTCGCTAACGCCGATGATCATATTAACCTTCCAGGTATCGTCACACCCCTGGCCTTGATCAGCTGTTCTGGAGTAGGGAATCACGCCACTCATTATCCAACTGCGCAGACCCCCACTCAAACCCGTCCCACCTGGAACGTTCATCACTACTCTGCTCTCACTGCAGGCTAGACTCCAGAAAAATCAAATGCCAAACCCATAACTTCTCCCAGCATCAAAGAATCAAGGAGAGGCATAGAAGCATTACTCTTCGACATTTGTCCTAGTTACAGCAGACACTGGGAACAGATCAGACACAGTACCCAGCCTTTTTCCCTCCCATACTTGTGAGTCTGTCCTCGCTAAGCCTACACCAATGTTTCTTTCTTACATTCAAGAAGACCCATCATGAATTACTTAACAGAAAGTCCAACACCTCAAAGGTACATCCTGTGAAATACGTACAGCAGGTATCAGACTGTAACAGTCGACACCCACATCCTAATAGTAGATCAGGTTTTATTCCTTTCACTTCAATAACTAATCCACTGTAATAGCTCTGTCACTGATAATAAGCCTTGCACAAGAGGGTAGCATGTGCTACATCCTCCCTTTAAAGACATATATTCCTTCATCCTACCTTCATTTTGGTGTTAACGCCACTGTGGACGTACTTGAAAAGACCTTCATCCGAAGGTCCTAAAACAGCTGGCTTACCTGGTCTAACTCTGAGGTAAAATTTCAGTACGGCTACCGTCTGGGTAACTGTGTACTTACTGTGATAAAAAACCTAAAGTCACAATACTTAAGTACCACAAATGCTTTACAAAGAACAAAATTAACAGAATTGATAGTTTTATTTTAATTTTGTAGCCCCGAGTCAGAATAAAAGGTTCAAATTTTGTTCGGACGCGTCGCACGCCACAACACCAGCCAATCAGACAGCAGACCCGTGGTACTGCCGGAAGACTGGATTATTCACGGTGTGCAAGGGTCAGGCTCTAGCTTTGCACACAACGGCAAATTAACTTCAGTCATTTTAAATGTGCTACTGTCAGGGAGGCTGGAAAGTGGGAATAACTACCACCCGATGCTACTCTGTCAGGGAGGCAGGAGTGGGAATCACACCACCATGCACTGATAGGGAGGCTGGAGTGGTGAAACCACCACCGGAGGCTACTGTCAGGGAGGCTGAGTGGGAATAACTCCAACCGATGCTAACTGGTCAGGAGCCAGGAGTGGGGATAAACACCACGATGCTACTTGTTAGGAGGCGGAGGGGGAATACCACCACCGATGCTAACTGTCAGGGAGGCTGGATGGAAATAACACCACCGATGCTACAGTCATGGGGCTTGATGGGAATAACCACCACCGATGCTACTTCAGGAGGCTGGATGGGATTACACCAACCGATGCTACTGTTTGTGAAGGCAGGAGTGGGAATAACACCAACGATGCTACTGTCAAGGAGGCTGGAGTGGATTAACACCACCGAAGCTACTGCCGAGGGAAGCTTGAGTGGGAATAACACCACCGATGCCTACTGTCAGGGAGCCTGGAGTGGGATTAACGCCACCGATGCAACTGTTAGGAAGGCAAGGAGTGGGAATAACACCACCGATGCAACTGTCAGGAGGCTGGATGGGAATAAACACCACCGATGCTACTGCCCTGGAGGCGTGAGTGGGTATCACACCACCGATGCTACTGTCAGGAGGTGGAGTGGGAATAACACCACCGATGCTACTGTCAGGGAGCTAGAGTGGGAATAACACCACCGATGCTACTGTCAGGGAGCTGGGAGTGGAAATAACACCAACCGATGCAACGTCATGGAGGCTTTGAAGTGGGAATAACACCCACCGATTCTACTGTCAGGGCGGCTAGAGTGGGAAGAACACACCGATCGCTACTGTCAGGGAGGCTGAGTGGGAATAAACACCTCCGATGCTACTGACGAGGGAGGCTGAGTGGAATAACACCACCGATGCAACTGTCAGGGACTTGATGGAATAACACCACCGATACTACTGGATCCGGGAGCTGAGTGGAATAACACCACCGATGCTACTGGTCAGGAGGTTCGAGTGAATAACACCACCGATGCTACCTGTCAGGGAGGCAGAGTGGGAATAACACCCACCGATGCTACTGACAGGGAGCTAAGTGGGAATAAACCCACCGATCTACGTCAGGGAGGCTGAGTGGGAATAACAACACCGATGCTACTGTCAGGAGGCTGGAGTGGGAATAACACAACAGATGTTTTTATGCTACTGTCAGGAGCTGTAAGGGGAATAACATCACCGGTGGCTACTGCAGGAGGCTGTATTGTAATAACATCACCGATGCTACGGTCAGGAGGCTGGATAGGAATAACACCACTATGCTACGTCAGGGAGCTTAGTGGGAATAACAATCAACAGTGGCTACTGTCAGGGAGGCTGTAGTGGTAATAACATCACCGTGGCTTACTGCAGGGAGCTGGAGTAGGAGTAACATTCACCGATGCTACAGTCCAGGAGGCTGGTTGAACGCTTTTGAATCCAAATTATGAATAATATATACTATAATACAATAAAATAATAATGATAATTATAATAATATAATAATAATAAAAATAATAATAATAATAATTATAATAATAAATATAATAATAAAAATAATAATAATCATAACAATTATAATAATAATAATAAAAACAATATAATAATAATAAGAATATAATAATAATAATAATATTAATAATAATATAATAATAATAAATAACAATAATAATACTAATAATATAATATAATCATAATAATAATAATAATAAATTCTAATGAATAATAATATATTTCGACCACGGTTCACCTCAAGTTATCTCTGAATATACCAGACCTTGCCACGTGAGGCCAGTGGTTCGTCTTTAAGTGCCCCCCCCCCCTCCCTTCCCAGTTTCATGGTCCAGATTCATCCGTGGCCCCAGATGTCTCCTCCCCTCACTTCCCTAAGGTCATCCTCACCTCTCTTTCTCTCTCTGCTTCCAGCCTCACCTTCCCCAGTTCATGTATCCAGGAATCCACTGTCTGCCTCCGATGTTTTCCCCCTTCCCTCACTTCCCTAATTCAGCCTCACACAACCTGATCTTGCTGTCCCCATGTTCATTATCCAGGAATCCTTCCGTCACCGCCGGATATCTTCCCTTCCCACTGCCCAAGGTCAGCCCAACTGCATGAATTCTGTGCCTTGCCGCCCAGTTTCAGTACCATAATCCATCCGTTCGCTCCCAGTATGTCCTTCCCTTCCTCACTAACCCAAGGGCAGCCCTCACTGGCATGTATTCTTGCCATCCCCAGGTACATGTACCCAGAAATCAATCCGTTCGCTCCCTCAAGTCTCTCTCCCATCCCCACTTACCCAAGATCAGCCCCAACTACAACCTCCCCAATCTCATGATCCAGAAGCCATCCGTTCGCTCCCGATGTCTCCATTCCCCCCCTTTTCCCTAAGGTCGGCGGTGCCTTCCCCGGATCAGTGTCTCCCGGAGTCCACTTGTGTCACCTGAGTGGACTCCCTTCCCCACTTCCTCAAGTCAGGCGGTGCCTTCCCAGGATCCTGTCTCCATGAGTCCCTTATGTCACCCAGGTGAACTCCTTTACTGCCCCACTCCCCCGAGGTCAGCGGTGTTCTTGCCGTCCCCAGGAACATGATCCAGGACTCCTTCCGTAAACCGCCATATCTTCCTTCCCCACTTACTCCAAGGTCAGCCGCAACATGCATTAGTCTTGCATTGCCCAGTTCATGTTCCAGGTCCAGGAATTCCATCCGTTCGCACCGATGTCTCCCCTTCCACCACTTACCTGTAGGACACAACCTCAACAACAACCGTCCACAGGGTCTTGTATCCATAAATCCATGCTCCTGTTCGCTCCGGATGTCTTCCCTTCCGCATTTCCCCAAGGTCGGCGTGCCTTCCCCGATTCAGTGTCACAAGAAGTTCCACTTAGTCACCTTAGGGACTCCTTCCCCACTTCCCCAACGTCAGCGTATTCTTGCCGTCCCAGATCATGTATCCAGGAATTTTTTCCGTCTACCGGCGAATATCTTCCCTTCCCCACTTACCCAAGGTCAGCCTCAACCTGCTTGGTTTATACTTGCCATCCCCAGGTATCATGTATCCAGAATCCTCCGTTCGCCTCCCGGGATGTCTCGCCATCCCCACTTACACCAAGGTCATCCTCCACACAACCTTCCCCAAGTTCATGTATCTAGGAAAATGTCCAACCGTTGCTCTCCGGGATGTCTTCCCTTCCCCATTTCCGTAAGGTCGCGGGGCCTTCCCCGGATCAGTGTCTGCAGGAGTCCACTTATGGCACCTCAAGAAATCCCTTCCCCACTTCCCCCAAGGTCAGCGTATTCCTTGCCGTCCCCATGATCATGTATCCAGGAATCCTCCGTCTACCGCAAGATATCCTCCCTTCCCCACTTACCAAAGGTCACCTCAACTGCATGTATTCTTCTTTTGCCGCAGTCATGTTCCAGGAATCCATCCGTTCGCTTCCCGGATTCTTCCCTTCCCCATTTCCCTAAGGTCGGCGGTGGCCTTCCCCGGATCAGTGTCTTCTGGGAGTCCACTTTGTGTCACCTGAGTGGACTCCCTCCCCACTTCCCTCAGAGTCACGTGCCTTCCCCGATCAGTGTCTCCAGGAGTCCACTATGTCACCTCAGGTGACTCCCTTCCCAACTTCCTCAGAGTCCAGCGGTGCCTTTCCCTGGATCAGTGGTCTCCAGGAGTCCACTGGGGTCACCTCAGTGGACTCCCTTCCCCACTTCCCCAGAGTCAGCGGTTGCCCACTTCATGACCTCGCTGCATGGAAACTTGGTCCATGTCTAGCGGTCTACGGTAGAGACTGCCCGGTGGGTGGAATTTACGGAGGTGACACACACAAGAAAACGGCGTCCCAGGAAATACAATCCACCAGACAACCGCGACCGTAGCCAGGCTAGACGCCACCAAGCTGCTCACAGTTCCGCCACCTTGGAGAGGAATTAAACATAATTTTGGAAATCCGTTTATGTTACACATGAAAAAATACGGAGAACAATTTTTTTACTATTTAGCTGTTTAAAAAGTATTTGTGAGTGTTTAATTATTGTAGATGAATTCCCAAAAGTTGGTTAATTGTGTCCCACCCAGCCATCATAACTTGTTAAAATATTACACTGCTTTCATTTTTGTTTATTTATCCGTCGTTTACAATTGGCACTGAAAGCCTAACAGCCACAGAAATTGTTAGGCATACACTCTAAAGGATTTTCACAAATATTTATACGTTTAGGACACATTCACCTTACTCATACAGCATTTATACATACACGTGAAAATGCATAAAAAATCACACACAACCCATGTACAACAAATACGCACACAACAATGTACTCATTATCTCCTATCACTATATTACGTCTGAGATCACCACACCACATACAAACATCACAAACATGTCCGCTTCCAAAGCCCCTTCCAACTAACACTTATGTACACATACATGTGTACACATTCTCAAGACATACATGAACTCGTCCACATATAAACAAAGTAGCAGAGACAATATATGGGAAATTTATATATGAAGTACTTGCTTCAATATCAGAAAATATAAGACAAAAAAATGGTGGGTTTACAGTAATTTGAGAACATGTTTGTGTAACTTGTGTAATATTTAAAGAGTGACACGACGGTGACACTAGTGGGAGGACTGAGGTGTCCAAGTGTACATGTGTATTATGTACACCTTGTTGTGTAGCTTGTAATTTAAAGATGTGGACACGACCTGAGGCACAGTGGAGGACTGTGTCCTGTTACCATTGTTGAGAATACATTAAATACATCGTGTTGTGTAAGTGTGCCATGTGTACAATTGTGTTGATGAATGTTCATGTGTACATATGTTGTGTTGAATGATTATCATGGATATATGTTGTGTTGATGATTGTCATGTGTACATGTTGTGTACTGATGATTGTCATGTGTACATGTGTGTTGATGATTGTCATGTGTACATGTGTGTTGATTGTCATGTGTACATGTTGTGTGTTGATGATTGTCATGTGTACATGTTGTGTGTTGATGATTGTCATGTGTACATGTTGTAAGTTGATGATTGTCATGTGTACATGTTGTGTGTTAATGATTGTCATGTGTACATGTTGTAAGTTGATGAGTGTCATGTGTACATGTTATGTACACGTTAAATACACGTGTTATTGTGTATGTGTGCCATGTGTACATGTTGTAAGTTGATGATTGTCATGTGTACGTGTTTTGTGTAGATGATTGTCATGTATACATGTGTGATGATGACTGTCATGTGTACATGATGTCTGTTGATGATTGTCATGTGTACATGTTGTGTGTTTGATTGTCATGTGTACATGTTATTATGTATGAATGTTTATAACATGTATGAATATCGCGTGTACATGTTATTAAGAACATAAGAACATAAGAACGAAGGAACACTGCAGAAGGCCTACTGGCCCATGCGAGGCAGGTCCAAGTCTCCTACCGGCTTAAGCCAATGCACCCAACCTAGTCAGGTCAGGTCACATTGACTTAAGGGAGGAACACGGCAACCGACCTGGTAGCACAAGCTATCAGGTCTAACTCACACCCACCCACATCCACTCATGTATTTATCCAACCTATTTTTAAAGCTACACAACGTTCTGGCCTCTATAACGGTACTTGGGAGTTTGTTCCACTCATCCACAACTCTATTACCAAACCAGTACTTTCCTATATCCTTCCTGAATCTGAATTTTTCCAACTTAAAACCATTGCTGCGAGTCCTGTCTAGGCTAGATATTTTCAGCACACTATTTACATCCCTTTATTTATTCCTGTCTTCCATTTATACACCTCAATCATATCCCCCCTAATTCTACGTCTTTCTAGAGAGTGCAGATTCAGGGCCCTTAGTCTATCCTCATAGGGAAGGTTTCTGATACATGGGATCAACTTTGTCATCCTCCTTTGTACATTTTCCAGAGAATTTATATCCATTCTGTAATAAGGTGACCAAAACTGTGCAGCATAATCTAAATGAGGCCTAACCAAGGATGTATAGAGTTGAAGAACAACCTGAGGACTCCTATTATTTATGCTTCTTGATATGAAGCCAAGGATTCTATTAGCTTTATTGCGAACACTTATGCACTGTTGTCTTGGTTTCAGATTACTGCTAACCAGAACTCCTAAATCTTTTTCGCAATCCGTAATATTAAGATCTACATTATTTAGTTTTATATGTGGCATGGTTATTGTCCTGTCCAACATTTAGAACTTTGCATTTGTCTATATTAAACTGCATCTGCCACTTCTCCGACCACTGCATCAGTCTATTCAAATCTTCCTGGAGTGCTCGAATGTCCTCGTCAGAATGAATTCGACGGCCTATTTTGGTGTCATCGGCAAACTTGCCGATGTCGCTCTTTATGCCCTCATCTATGTCGTTTATGTAGATTGTGAACAGCAGGGGGCCCAACACTGACCCCTGTGGAACACCGCTCGTGACACTTCCCCACTCTGATTTCTCCCCATTTATGCAAACTCTCTGCTGCCTATTTGTCAACCATGCCTCTATCCAGGAAAAAATTTCTCCTCCTATTCCATGTGCTTTAATTTTCCTCAATAGTCTCTGATGTGGGACCCTGTCAAAAGCCTTACTGAAGTCCATATACACAATATCATATTCATTACCATGATCTACCTCCTCAAATACCTTAGTGAAAAAAGTTAATAAATTCGTAAGGCAGGAACGCCCCTTTGTAAAACCATGCTGAGATTCGTTGATTAATTTATGCTTTTCAAGGTGGCTACGAACTGCCTCGGCAATTATTGATTCCATAAATTTTTCCCACTAAGGAGGTTAGGCTTATTGGTCTATAGTTCGAAGCTAAGGACCTGTCACCTGTTTGAAAATAGGTATCACATTTGCCATTTTCCACTTATCTGGCACCATGCCAGTTTGTAGTGATATTGTTGAAAAGATTAGCCAAAGGTGTGCTAAGCTCCTCTTACATTCCTTTAGAACCCTTGCATACAGTTCATCAGGGCCTGGGGATTTGTTAGGTTTTAATTTATCTATTTGCCTAAGGACCATGTCACTTGTGACCCTAATAGTGCACAGTTTATTATCGTCCTGTTCTACATAATTTATCATTACTGGAATATCGCTGGTATCCTCCTGTGTAAAAACTGAGAGGAAGT